>WNWU01000085.1:1537737-1559739 GCA_012654045.1 Ptyas mucosa
TGGAGTCGTTTTTTCACCTCAAGCTTGGGCGGGACGACAGGCCGAGACCGGGTGCTCCTCAAGGGGAGCCCCATGTAGAGACCGTTGCAGTAGTCAAGGCGAGAGGTGACAAGGGCATGAGTGACTGTGCACAGGGAATCCCGATCGAGAAAGGGCCGCACCTGGCGAATCAGGCGAACCTGACAAAAGGTCCCCCTGGTCACAGCCGTCAGATGATCCTCCAAGGACAGCTGCCTAACCAGGAGGACTCCCAGATTGCGAGCCCTTTCCGTGGGGGCCAGAGACTCGCCCCCAATAGTCAGTGATGGAGTCAACTGACTATATCGAGATGCCGGGAGCCACAGCCACTCAGTCTTGGAAGGGTTGAGCTTGAGCCTGTTCTTCCCCATCCAGATCCGCACAGCCTCCAGGCACTGGGACATCACTTCAAGGGCATCGTTGGGGTGGTCTGGGGTGGAGATGTACAGCTGGGTGTCATCAGTGTACTGATGGTATCTCACCCCAAAACCACGGATTATCTCACCCAGCGGCTTCACATAAATGTTGAACAAAAGGGGCGAGAGGACCGATCCCTGTGGCACTCCACAGATAAGAGGCCTCGAGGTCGACCTCTGCCCCCCTGCCAACACAAACTGCGACCAGTTAGAGAGGAAGGAGAACTACCGTAACACGGTGCCTCCCACCCCCAGCTCTTCCAACCGATGCAGCATGATACCATGGTCGATGATATCAAAAGCCGCTGAGAGATCTAACAGGACCAGAACAGAGGAGCACCCCCTGTCCCGAGCCCTCCAGAGATCATCAACCAACGCAACCAATGCTGTTTCCGTGCTGTGCCCAGACCTGAAACCTGACTGGAACAGATCTAGATAAGATGTTTCCTCCAGGAATTGTGGAAACTGTTGCGCGACCACACTCTCAACAACCTTCGCCATAAAGCGTAGGTTGGAGACAGGACGATAGTTAGCCAATATTGCCGGATCCAGGGACGGCTTCTTGAGGGGCCTCACCACCGCCTCTTTCACGGCAATGGGGAAGTGGCCCTTACTCAATGAAGCGTTGATAACGCCCTGGAGCCAGCCTCGTGTAACCTCCCGGGAAGCCAGTACCAACCAGGAGGGACACGGGTCCAGTAAACATGTGGCCGCACTCAGTCTCCCCAGAATCCTGTCCACATCCTCAGGGGTCACAGAGTCAAACTCTCCCCAGATAATATTCTCAAGACTATTACTTGTCACCCTGCCTTGATCTACCCAGTCAGAGTCCAAATCCCCCCGGTCTGAGCGATTTTGTCATACAGGTATTGTCCAAAGTCCTCCGCCCTGCCTTCCAAGGGATCCTCCCGCACTCCCGGATGGAGTAGGGAGCGGGTCACTCTAAACAGGGCGGCTGGACAATTCCCTGATGACGCAATAGAGGCAGAAAAGTAATTAAACTTTGCCGCCTTTATCGCCACTAGGTAGGTCTTAATATGCGATCTTACCAGTGTTCGATCAGATTCAGTGAGACTGGCCCTCCAACCGCTCTCCAGGCGTCTTTTCCGGCACTTCATTTCCCTCAGCTCCTCGGTAAACCAAGGGGCTGCGTGGGATCGGCACCGGGTCAGAGGCTGCAGAGGCACGACTCGGTCCAAGGCTCCATCAGCCGCCCGATCCCAGGCGGCTGCCAGGTCCTCGGCCAAGCCGTGTGCCAGATCCTCAGGAAATGGCCCAAGCTCCATCTGGAACCTATCAGGATCCATCAGGTGCCTGGGGCGGATCCATCTAATTGGGTCCGCCTCCCTGCGGCGGGGTGTAGCGGTTCGAAGATCTAGGCGAAGGAGTACGTGGTCAGACCATGACAAGGGTTTCTTGTCTATATCCCCTATAACCAGACCACTCAACCACTGGCCAGAGACAAAAATCAAGTCCAGAGTGTGTCCTCCCCTGTGAGTAGGGCCATGAACTAACTGGGTCAGGTCCATGGCCGTCATGGAAGCCATGAACTCCTGAGCCATCTCAGACGTCTTGCCAATGGACGGCAAGTTGAAATCACCCATGACTAAAAGCCTGGGTGTCTCAACTGCCACCGCGGCTATCACGTCGAGTAGCTCAGGCACGGCTGCTGCTACGCGGCAGGGAGCCAGGTACATAAGCAGCAAGCCCATCTGAACCCCATGGCCCCATTTCACAAAGAGGGACTCACATCCAGCAGTCTGTGGCACAGTGGTCTCCCTCGGGCCCAGATCCTCACTAATAATAACCGCCACCCCCCACCCCTCCCCTGGGCCCTCGGCTGATGGAATGCTCTGAAGCCTGGTGGGCAGATTTCAACCAGAGGGACACCTCCCTCCGGGCCCAACCAGGTCTCAGTAATACCCGCCAGGTCTGCTCCCTCCTCCTGTATAAGGTCGTGAATGAGGGGGGCCTTATTTACTATGGACCTGGCATTGCACAACATCAACTTAAGGCCCAGGTCCTGAGTACCTGTGCCACCTAGTATCCGGGGGGAGCCTTGGGGATTGGGGCGAGCAATCGCTCTTAAACAGCGAGTGCGCGCCCCCGGCACATGATGTGGTCCCCTGCTCCCGCCATATCTGCCCCTCCCATCTACCGTGCTAATGGTATAGCCCTCATAAATGTCAACCCCCATTCTCTCCCCAGTCCCTCTTTCTGCACCTCCCAAGCCGTTACCCCATGCCGGGCTCTGCTCTGACCTAGGCGGATTTCCCCCCCCCCCATCCCCTTTGGCCGTCTGCCCAATTTTATTTAAAAAAAATATTAACCCCACTCCCGGAACCCCTTAAAATCTTCTTAAAAAACTTTCCCAAAAAAACCCCATAAATTCTTCCTTGCTCCATACCATCTCTCTGGACTCCAAAGTCCGTCATCGAGATAGGCCCTTGGTAATGTAGAGGGCCAAGCCTGCGAGAGGGGGGAGTCTCGCAGGGCGAGGAGTTCCGACGCCGAATACATACAGACATTGGGGGGGGGGAGTCCAAGGTAGGGGGTCGCAGATGATGTAAGGGAAAATTCCGGTTCATAGTCCAGGTTGCCGGACTCCATTGCCCTCTCACGGCAATGGGAGAGGAGGTGCAAGTCATTTGGACCTGGCACTTCCCGGCCAGTCTTCCTCTCACCTCGGCTGACCCAGGAAACTTTGATAGAAAACCCAGGAATCAGGTAGTCATGTTCCGCCTCTCCTCGGCCTTAGGTCTATAAACCAGTATCCCACAGGAATAGGAATTTAGCTATTAAGTTTTTTTTAAAGTATATAATTATGCCATTTTTCTTTTCTGGTGCTGATGTTACAAAGTGTGTTCCCAATCTTGCATTTATCAAATATTTTTGATCTTTTATTCTAATATGTGTCTCCTGCAAGCAAATTACTTCATTTTTATACTGCTTCATATAATGAAATATTTTCCTCCTCTTTTGCGGTGAATTTAAACCATTGACATTCCAAGTTAGAAATCTAGTTGCCATTTTTGGCACCTTGAAGCTTTTGGAGCATCAGCTGAAGATTTTCTTGCATTCTCCTCTTTGGCCTTGCTCCTCCCACTGCTTTTGTTTTTGTGGTTTCTTGAGTTTTCATCTAAATTTGCTGCACCTTTAATTCTTCTTTGCGCTTAGTTGCCGCTCAGGTCTGTCTTTGATCCTTTGGTTCCTCTATTTTTTCAAATAACTCCAGAGCTTGAACAGTGCCCGAAAGTTGTATTAAATCTTCTTGATTAATCAAAACCCCTCCTTGGGCCTGTGCCTGCATTTCTTCTTTCTCCCCCTTTCTTGCCTCCACTGCTTCCTTTCCTCTTCTGGCCTCTGGAGAAGATGGGCATCCCACCTTTAATACATTTGTGTAAAAATCTCTTGCCTTCCATACTGTGTTGAGACGATATCTTTCTCCTGCGTAATTCACCGCTAATCCAGCTGGAACCTCCCATCTGTACTGTATCTGTTTTCTCAGTTCTTCCACCAAAAAAGCATAGTCCTTTCTGGTTCTCAACATTTTGGGGGGATTTCTTTCAATATCACAACCTCCTGCCCTGCCACTTGAAGTTTATTTTTGTAGGAAGCTTGTAAAATTTCATTTCGTATTCTCCTTGTTGTGAAGTAAATTACAATATCTCTTGGTAAGTGCTTCTGTCTGGCAACCCATGAATGAACACGATAAATTTTGTCAATTTGCCCTTCAAGATCTGCCTTTTGTTCTCCACTTATCTGTGCAAAGGCTTCAACAAAGATCTCTCGCAAATTCTCGATTATTTTCTCTCAGGCCTCTTATTCTCAGGGCAAACTCCATTGCCCTATATTGTATCATTATCACTTCTAGGTCTGCCCTTTCCATTTTTGTCTGGACCTCACCCATTTTATTTTCCAAGTTCACATTATATTGGTTAATTTCATCCACTCTTTCATCCAGCTCTTCAATATGGCTTGCCAGACCCTGAAATGCCAAAACAATATCTTCTCTGATTTCTTTATTTTGAAGTTGAATTACCTCTTTAATTTCTGCCATCTCTTCAGCTACATCTCACGTTTTTTCTTTAAAAACAGAGGTAATTATTTGCTCTAAAGCAGAAGCTTGCATCTTTAAAGCTTCCTGCAAAGCTTCCAATGTTAGTATTTGTGGTTCCATTGGAGCTGACAAAGATTACAATTTAGATAGTTGGGCAGGTGATCTCCCAGCACTTTCAGGCATGACCATTTTTATTTGCCTGGAAGCCATTTTCTAATTTTCAATTTTAATTTTAAACTTTTGCAACAGCCAAAACAATAAGTCGGCTAAATCAGGTTAATTTCCAGTCCTCAGTAAATTTTTAAATTTATCTAAAGTCAATTTTGAGTCTTCATTCTTTTAAAGTAAAGTCCAATAGTTTTAAACGGGGGCTATCAGCGCTAGATGATACTTTGTTTTTAACTTTCACTTCCACGCCCCATTAAAGCTCCAGCGCCATTTCCTTTCACTTTCTTCCCTTAATAGTCCAGAAGGAAGTATATAATACACATTCAGAGTTAAAGTTTGGTACTTGCAATTATGATCGCTCCTGCCTTTGCTCTGCCTGCTTTTGTATCCAGTACTTTGAAAGATTGTGGCAGGGGTGGTCGTGGCGTCTTGTTCTGGTTTTTTTTTTCTTAAATTTGATTTATATGCTGCCCTTCTCCGGAGACTCAGGGTGGCTTACAATGCGTTAAGCAATAGCCTTCATACTTTTGTATATTTTATACAAAGTCAGCTTATTGCCCCCACAAACTGGGTCCTCGTTTAACCTATCTTAGAAAGGATGGAAGGCTGAGTCAATCTTGAGCCTGGTGAGATTCGAATTTACAGTAATTGCAGACAGCTGGTGTTGATTACTATGCTTTTTAGTCTGCTGAGCTAAACCAGGCTTCCTTAAAGCAGAAGTGTCCCGGATCTGGAGATCTGTCGGGCTTCCAGGGAGCTCTCACCCTTCAAGCCCCAGAGCTGTTCCTGGGGCTCTTGGGGAGCTCTATCCATGCCCGGCTGCTCTCTTTTCCCCCTTTTCCCAGGGGGAAAGTTTCCAAGCCACTAGACAGCTGATTTTCGCTGTTCTAGGGCTTTAACGTGATCGCGGGGCTAGCGCTCCCAAAGGAGTGACCGCCAATGCCTACGGTGCCACCAGAAGTCCAAAAAACATTCTTAAAGGTCCATCTCATCCTGGCCACCCTTTTTTTGAGCTATTATCATCTGGCAGATGGTACAGGATAATAAAAACAAGGACAAATAGGCTGAAAAACAGCTTCTATCCCAGAGCAGTAACTATATTGAATTCTACTGTATAGTGCAATACTAATGCAGTATCAAGGGTTTTCAATTCAATTGTATAGAATGATGTGTTTTCATTTTTTAAAATAGTTTCCTTATGTATGATGTACACTGAAGATGGCATTTAATTTCACAGTACAAGGTGCAATGACAATAAAGTAAACTGTCCCCATCTGAATGCACAGCCCTATCCCCACCTGGGCTGCCCTTGCTCCTCAATTTCTGATGGGGCTGCCCTTTCCCAGGAGGACTGCTTTGTGGGTGGGCAGCAGCCAGTCGGGTTGACTCCAACAAGATAGGATGAAACTTGGCAAGAAGCCCTTGCTGATGCTGCCGCCCCTCCTCCAGTAGGTAAGAGTCTCAGGAAGCTGGGGAGGGGAGGCAAGGTTAGAGCCCTTGGCAGCTGTGGGGCAACAGGTTGCTTTCCTCTGCTGGAGGAACTGGAAAATAGGTAGGGCCAGCTCTCAAGAGTGGCTTCCCAGTGCAGATCCCTACTGCTCTGAGAGCAAAAGGGAAGGAGGTACCATCCCTTCCAGGAACACCTCTGAGCACCCAGGCTGGCATCTCCTAAAGTGGGTGAATCATAGCAACCTGTGGAACCCACAGAATAAAGACTCCATGTTTGAGGAGTCCCAACAGGACAAAGCTGGCCATTTGGCCTCCTGTGGTCAAAATAAATGCTAGAATGAAAGTCTGCCCATTCTTGAATAAGCTTTTTAAAATCTAGTGAAAGCTGCAGCTACATATCATAAATCTGAGTGGGAGACAGGAAGTTGGAAAACTCTTAAGAGCTCAGAGGAATAGGATAAGACTACAGAACGACAGAGTCCTTCCTTTCTACTCCTGCCTTGGGCAAGGGGTTGGACTAGAAGACCTCCAAGGTCCCTTCCAGCCTTACGATTGTGTGAAACAGAGCAAGAAGCATAGTGAGCTGATCAGCAGCAGGCCAGAGGAGCAACTGACCCTTTGTCTCGTAGCTCCCCTCTCCTTCAGCGGCCACGGAGGTAGGGAGGGATCTGTTCCAAGGAGGGTGGGAAAAGCCTCCGAATGAGAGTGGGGTGGGGAAAAGCATCACTTTGGGGCAGGTCTTCATCTCCAACAATTCTGCTCAATTACGGGTGTCTCCACCTGGAGCTTAGAGCTGAGCACCAATTATTGTGATCCTTGGATTAACATCTTGGCCTTTTTCTCTTCTTCCCTGGGCAGAACAGCTTTTGTGATCCTTTTCAATTTCACACACTCCCTTATTTTGCAAGGCCCCAGACCCAAAGCAGATTTATTTATTCATTTGGGAAACATACATTCACCAATCATAGTATGCCTGAGCACCGTTACCCTCTTCCCTTCCTGCCCAGGGTCAGTTTACGCAACTTCATTGAGACAATAGGAAGGAGGAAGTGCGAACAGAGGCCCTGTTCTTCAGCACGGAAAGCTCGAACTTGCCCCTCCCAAGCCAATTGTCCCTTGCTTTCTGGACACCTCCTTGCTCAGCTGAGCTCACAGCAGGGCAGCTGAGAATTAGTCTGGAAAGGGACCACTCGCGTTGAACAAGCCCCCCTCCCCCAGCCAAAACAGGCTGTGGCCTTACACACACTCCTAAGCAGTGCCCTTCTGTGGCAGTGGGCAGGGACATGGAATCAACACTCGGCCTGTGAGGCGCCCCAGCTATTGTCCCTGGTCACAGCTCAAAGACTGTGAATCCCACCTCTGACACCAGTTTCTGTGTAATCAAACGCAGGACCCAAAAAACTAACAAGCATGGCTCACCACAGTATGTCTTTATTAACTGCGCATTGAAGGAATTCCCTCCAGAAAATAAGGAGAGGCTCCTGCAAGCAGAAGCACTGTCCTCACATTTATACATTTCAGGAAAGGAGGAGAAAATCATAGTCATACATATGCATAGGTAATAGATGATGTAAGCATGAATATTCATAATCAGCAAACCTCAAGTTATTTTCCTGGCTTTCTACTGTTCATATTCTCAAGAAAGATTGTCTTAATAAGAAGAAACATATCAGTTTAGATAAAGCACCCTGAAAACCAAGGCTGACCCAATTAGCGTACATTCCCTTCTATGTTTCCACTGGCTCCCACAGCTCCAAAACATTGTTTTCCTTCCTTTTCTTCTTTCTGCAGGACCTCACTGACCATTGCAGGAGGCGCAGCAGCAGCAGCAGCAGCAGCAGCAGCAGCAGCAGCAGCAGCAGCAACAGCAGCAGCAATGGAAGCCCCACAGCCCAGTGGCTCAACGACCGCCAACATCCGAAGCATCTCAGGAATCTTTGTGGAGGCTTCTGGCAAGACCACGAGCCTGGCACAAGCTCTCCAGGACCACCTGATCCAATTAGATGTTGCCCTGGCCCTGCTGGAAGCCCAGGCAGCCACAGGTGGCATCGTTGACCCAGAGGGTGAGCGTCTCCTCCCTGTGGCGGAGGCCCTGGCAGTGGGATTGGTGGGGCTGGAAATGAAGGAGAAGCTGCTGTGCGCAGAGCGGGCAGTGATGGGTTTCCCTGACCCCTACACAGAGGAGAAGATCTCCCTCTACCAAGCCATCCAAAAAGAGCTGATTGGAAGAAAGCTGGGCCTGCATCTCCTGGAAGCCCAGATAGCCACTGGGGGGGTCATTGAGCCTGTTTCTGGCCATCGCATCCCTCTGCAAGAGGCCTATGCACAGGGTTACTTGGACGAGGACTTGAGCGACTCCATCTCTGATCCAGGGAATGAGGAGGCCAAGGGCTTCAGGGATCCTAATACCAACCAGATGGTCACCTACACAGAACTGATGAGAAGATGTGTTGCAGACCCAGCCAGAGGCCTGCTCTTGCTGCCTCTCAAGATCTCTTTCCCTGGACTGAGAGGGGCTGTGTGTAGCCGGGAGCTGCTGGATTCTGGAGTTATTGACTCCACCACGTTTGAAGCCCTCCAGAAGGGAGAGATGACTGTGCAGGAAGTGGCGGAGATGGACTCGGTGCAACAGTCCACGTCGGAGATCACCAGCATCGCTGGAGTAGCCGTCCTGCCAACGAATGAACGCAAGAGTCTTTACCAGGCATTAGTAGAGCACCTCCTCCCTCCTGGCGTGGCTGAAATTCTTATGCAGGCTCAGGTGGCCTCGGGCTATTTAATTGACCCTGTAAAGAATGCAAAATTAGCTGTGGCTGAGGCTGTCCAGGCAGGAGTTGTTGGGCCGGAGCTCTTTGGGAAATTGACCTCAGCTGAGAGAGCAGCCACAGGATACAAAGACCCCTACACAGGGGAGACCATCTCTTTGTTTCAAGCCATGAAGAAACACCTGGTGCCCAGGAACCCAGGCCTTTTCCTGCTAGATGCCCAGCTCGCCACTGGAGGAATCATTGACCCACATGCCCATCACCGGCTTCCTACAAAGATGGCCCTGCAGAGGGGCCACTTAGATGAAGAGACATACCAGCTGCTCTGCAAACCTACAGACAAGACCCGTGGATTCTTTGAGCCCAACTCAAAGGAGAAGTTGTCCTATGGGGAGCTGCTCTTGCGGGGTGTCTCTGATCCGGATACCGGGCTCTGCCTCTTGCCCCTTTCTGGAAATCATGAGAGGAGTCAGACCTTCATTGACTACAATACAAAGCTGGCCCTGAAAAACACCATGGTGTCTGTGGCCTCCAGTAGGTTCAAGGGAAGGCCCGTATCCCTCTGGAAGCTCCTCTTCTCGGAATACCTGACGGGAGAGCAGAGGAGAACTCTTACTCAGCGATTTTCCTCCGGGTCCCTTTCTGCTCAGCAACTGGCTGACAAAATTCGTCTCACAGTGGAGCAAGCGGTTGCTGATTCCCGAGTAACCTTTGAAGGCCTGAGGGAAAAGGTGACACCTGCCCAGCTCCTGAACTCTGAAATCATCAACAGAGACTTATTTGAGAAGTTAACGCAGGGAGAGACCCTGGTCAAAGAGGTGATTAACATGGCCACAGTGAAGAAGTACTTGGAAGGGACTGGCAGCATTGGTGGGCTGTTCCTGCCCGACTCCCAGGAGAGACTGAGCATCTATGAAGCCAAGAGGAAGGGCTTCCTCCGCCCGGGAACAGCACTCATCCTTCTGGAGGCTCAGGCAGCCACAGGGCACATCATTGACCCCGTGGCCAATGAGAGATATTCTGTAGACGAGGCCTTGCGTGGCAACATCATAGGTCCAGATATGTATAGCAAGTTGCTGGCGGCTGAGAAAGCAGTGACTGGCTATAAGGATCCTTATACCGGGAACAAGATCTCCCTTTTCCAGGCAATGAAAAAAGACCTCATCGTCACAGAACATGCCATTCGCCTTCTGGAGGCCCAGATTGCCACCGGTGGCATCATCGATCCTGTCAACAGCCATCGCCTCCCTGTGGAAGTGGCCTACAAACGGGGCTATTTTGAGAAGAAAATGAGCCTGATCCTGTCAGATCCCAGTGATGACACCAAAGGGTTCTTTGATCCAAACACGCATGAGAACCTAACTTACCTGCAGTTAAAGGAGAAGTGCTTTGTGGAGCCCACCACAGGCCTCTGCCTCCTGCCACTCAACAGCAAAAAGCACCAACCCCTGGATGATGCCACCAAGCAGGCTTTCAGGAGCTCATGGCTCTTTGTGAAACACGGGCGCTTCCAAGGACAAAGAGTCTCCTTGTGGGATCTGCTGAACTCTGAGTATTTCAGTGAGGGAAAGAGAAAGGAAATCTTCAACCACTACAGCCTCCAGAAGGTCACCCTGGAGCAGATCTGTCTGTCTTTGGAAGAGGAAATGAAGAAATGGGCTTGCATCCAGTTCCCAGCAATCAGAGGGAAAGTCAGCGCTTACCACCTGCTGGAAAGAGGAATCATTGACCGGGCTCTCTTGGAGGAGATCCTAGATGGAGCGGTGAGCCCAGAGGATGTGCTGCACATGGATACAGTCCGAAGGTACCTCTATGGCATGGGAAGCATAGGGGGAATTCTGCTGCAGCCTTCCAATGAGAGACTGAGCCTCTATGAAGCTATGAGAAGGAACATGGTGGTGCCTGGAGTTGCCCTGCCCTTGCTGGAGGCCCAAGCAGCTACTGGATTCCTTGTGGATCCTGTGAGCAGCCAAAGACTCTCTCTGGATGATGCGGTGAAGAAAGGCCTGGTTGGCCCTGAGCTTTATGAGGTGTTGCAGCAGGCTGAAGAAGCTGTCACAGGCTACAGGGACCCTTTCACCGGCAAGATAATCTCCGTCTTCCAAGCAATGAAGAAAGGCCTTTTGGCAGACAGGAAAGCCATGCAGCTGATAGATGCCCAGCTGGCTACTGGGGGGGTCATTGATCCACACAGTGGCCATTATGTCCCCATAGAATTTGCCCAGAAAAATGGCTACCTGGATGAGGAGTTTGGGAAAACCCTTTCCAACCTGAGCAGTAACTCCAAGGCTTTCAGCACGCTGGACAGGAAAGAGAGGGTCAGCTACGGCCAGTTGATGGACCAGTGTCAGAAGGAGGCACATTCGGGCATTCGCCTCTTGCCTCTAGCACAAAGAGTGTCTGCTTGCTCTACTGAAGAGCAGACACAGCAGTGCTTTAAGGAGACCTTAGTTGAGGACAAGGGGGTCTCTCTCTGGGACCTCCTGAGTTCCGGTTACTTCACTGAGGAGCAGAAGTCAGACTTTTTGGAGAAGTACAGCTCTGGAGCAGTTTCCCTTCACCAGCTGGTCAGCCTTGTCCAGCAGCTTATTAACGACATAGAAATGAAAGCTAAGATGCAGGTCACTTTCCAAGGTCTGAGAGGTGTGGTGTCAGCGGTCTGGCTCCTGGATGCGGGCATCATTTCAGAAAAGATGTTTGCTGAGCTGGCCCAGGGCAAGAGATCTCCCAGAGAAGTGTCTGAGATGGAAAGTGTCAAGCCGTACTTGCAGGGCACAGGGAGCATTGCTGGAGTTTTCGTTCAGTCCTCCAAAGAAAAAATGGGCATTTATCAAGCTATGCAGGAAAGGCTCCTACTGCCAGGGATGGCAGCACAACTGCTCAGCGCCCAGGCAGCCACTGGCTCTATCGTGGACCCGGTATCTAATCGGCGGTTTGCCATTGAGGATGCCATCAAAAGTGGCCTTGTGGGAGAAGAGCTGATGGAAGAGCTGCTGCAAGCTGAGAGGGCAGTGACCGGCTTCCTTGACCCCTACTTGGGGAAACCAATCTCGGTATGCCAGGCTGTTAGGAAGGAGCTACTCCCTGCCAGGATGGGCATCCCCATGCTTGAGGCTCAGCTGGCCACTGGAGGAATCATCGACCCTGTTCATTGCCACCATCTGCCCCTCAGAGTGGCCTTCAAGCATGGCTTGATTGATGAAGAAATGCAGAGGGCTCTTTCTCAGGACAGCAAAGAGATCCAGGTTTTCTTTGACCCGAATACCCAGGAGAGCCTGACCTATCAGCAGCTGAAAGACAGATGCATCCAGGATCCTGAGTCAGGGCTCTGGCTTCTTCCACTGTCTGAAGAGGCAGCTTTTTATGGAGACCAGCAAGCCACTGAAGTGCTAAAATCTTTCTCCGTCTTGATCAACACTGGGAGGTTTAAAGGACAAGAGGTTTCTCTCTGGGACTTGCTCCACTCGGAGTATATCCCGGATGCCAAGCGGAGGGAGCTGGTGCTGAGATACAAAGATGCGCATGAGGAGCTCCTTCAAGAAATGGCATCGTCCATCAAGAATATCATCGAAGAGACAGAACAGCAAGGTGAAAGGTTCACTTTTGAAGGCCTAAGGAAGAAGGTGTCAGCCAGCGACCTCTTCCAGTCCCAGCTCATAGACATGACAACCCTGGATGAACTCAGGCAGGGGAAGACAACTGTCCAGGAAGTCAGTGAGATGGATTCCGTTAAGCACTTCCTGGAGGGGTGCAACTTCATTGCAGGGGTCCTCATAGAACCAGATCATGAAAAAATGAGCCTCTACCAAGCCATGAGACGAGGTCTGCTGAGACCAGGGGCAGCTCTGGTCCTGCTGGAGGCCCAGGCAGCCACAGGGTACCTCATTGACCCAGTGAAAAACAAGAAGCTCTCTGTGGATGAAGCAATGGCAGCAGGGCTGATTGGAAAAGAAATTTATGAGAAGCTGCTGAGTGCAGAAAAAGCCGTCACTGGATACACAGATCCTTACACCAAAGGGCAAATCTCTCTCTTTGAGGCCATGAATCAGGAGCTGATTGTGAGGAGCCATGGCATCCGCCTATTGGAGGCGCAGATTGCTACGGGGGGCATCATCGACCCCGTGCACAGCCACCGCATCCCTGTGGAGGTTGCATATAAGCGAGGCTATTTTGATGAAGACCTAAACCGCATCCTTCTGGACTCCACAGATGATACCAAAGGCTTTTTTGACCCCAATACTCATGAGAACCTCACTTATCTTCAGCTTCTGGAACGCTGTATCCAAGATTCAGAAACTGGGCTGTACATGCTACAGATTGTCAGAAGCGGAGAAACCTACTTCTACATTGATGATGCAACAAAAGATTTTCTGAGAACACAGACTATGCAGGTACAGGTAGGTCGGTATAAAGGGCAAGCAGTCTCTCTGTGGAGCCTCCTCTGCTCCGCATATATCCACGAACAGAAGAGGAAAGATCTGGTCAGGCAGTATAAGGGCGAGAAGCTCAGTTTGTCACAGCTCTGCAAAACCATCACCGCCATTATGGAGGAAACAGAACGGGCAACCCAGAAGCTCAAGCTGAAGGGGCTGAGGGGGCAAGAGGTGTCTGCTGCAGAGCTCTTCAATGCAGAAATCATTGACAGGGTGACTTTGGACAGACTTCACCTGAAGACCCTTTCTCTGCAACAGCTTGCCCAGAGGGACACCGTGAAGCGCTACCTGGAGGGGACAGGCTGCATTGCAGGTGTCTTGGTAGCTGGACAAGGGCTGAAGCTGCTTGCCTATGAGGCCATGAAGAGAGGCTTTCTCTCCCCAGAACATACTCTGCTATTACTAGAGGCGCAGGCTGCCACAGGGTTCCTCACTGACCTTCTGGAGAAGAAGCCCTTCTCAGTTGACCAGGCCATCTCTCTTGGACTGGCTGGGGAAGAGTTTCATAAGGCACTCCTCCTTGCTGAGAAAGCCATTACTGGGCACACTGACCCCTCCACAGGAGACAAAGTCTCCCTTTTCCAAGCCATGAAAAGAAACCTGGTAGAGAAAGCTTATGCCCTCCGGCTGCTGGAAGCGCAGATGGCCACGGGTGGCATCATTGACCCCATACACAGTCACCGCCTCCCCATGGAGGTGGCTCGCAGACGGGGCTATTTGGATGAAGAAACTTGCCTCCTCCTTTCTGAGGGGCTTGTTCCCAAAGGATTTGTAGATCCCAACACCCAGGAAAGGGTTACCTACACTCAGCTCCTGCTCAGGTGCACCAAAGATGAAAAGACAGGGGAATACCTGCTGCCGTTATTAGAGAAGAGGGAGTGTATCTTTCTGGATGAAAAAACTAAGCATGTCCTCTCATCTTGCAAAATAAAAGTAGGCCTTGGAAAATATAGAGGACATGTCATTTCCCTTTGGGAACTTCTTTCTTCAGATTACATTACAAGAGAAAAGCAGAAAGAGATGATTAAAAAATATAAAGAGGGGGGCTTTGCAGTTCTGCAGAGTATCACAAGGCAAATACTTAAGTTAATAGACGAAAGAGAAAACCAAAGAAAAGATATATGGTTCCAAGGACTACGGCAGCAAGTCACAGCTTCTGAACTACAAAAGGCGGACATCATTAATGAAGAAACTTTGAATAATTTGGAAACAGGAAAAGAGAGAGCACAGGATGTAGCCCAGATGGATTCAGTGAAGAGGTACCTGGAAGGCAACAGCTGCATTGCTGGAGTGCTGGTGACGTCCCGGACAGACCCTTCCAAGTCAGAGAAGATGACCATCTACCAGGCCATGTGGAAAGGCATTCTGAGGCCAGGCACAGCCCTGGTGTTGCTGGAGGCACAGGCTGCCACGGGCTTTGTCATTAACCCATTGAGCAATGAAAGACTCTCTGTAAGTCAGGCAGTTGAAGCTGGTGTGGTAGGGGAAGAAATACGGAAAAAGCTACTTTGTGCAGAGAAAGCTGTAACAGGTTACACGAATCCCAACACAGGAAAAATTATTCCCCTCTTCCAAGCAATGAAAAAAGAATTAATCTTAAAAGAGCATGGGATCCGCCTGCTGGAAGCCCAGATTGCCACAGGGGGCATCATCGATCCTGTGCACAGTCACCGCCTCCCCGTGGAAGTAGCTTACAAGCGGGGCTACTTTGATGAGGAAATGAACCGGATCCTCTCTGATCCCACAGACGACACCAAAGGCTTCTTTGACCCAAACACACACGAAAACTTCACTTACCTGCAGCTTCTGCAGCGGTGCCTGCCCGATCCAGAGACTGGTTTGCTGCTGCTCCACGTCATGGACAAGGGCTGCTTCTCCTCTTACCTCAACGAGAACACCAGGAAGGCTTTGCAGGCGGCCAAGACCAAGATCGGCGTGGGGCTGTTCCAGGACCAAGAGGTTTCTGTGTGGGACCTCCTCTTCTCCAGATACATCCTTCCGTCCAAGAGGCAGGACTTGCTGAGGCAGCACAAGGCAGGCACCATGACACTTCAGCGCCTCACCCAAGTCCTCATCGCCATCGTCACCGAGGCAGAGGAAAGGAGCGCCAGGCCCATCGGTCACAAAGAAGCTTGCCACCAACCAGCCACGACAGCAGATGCTGCCACGGATCAATCAAGCCTTGGAGAGCCCTGGATGAAGACCCTTGAGTCTACGACCGTGGATATGCCTGCAAGCAACTGCCATGGGCAGAGGGTCACTCTGTCGGACCTGCTCTTCTCAAACAACATCTCTGAGGAGAAGAGGACAGAGTTACTGGACTTGTACAAAAGTGGGCTGCTGTCAACGGAACGGCTCAGCAGCATCCTCCACACCCTGGTTGCCAAAAAGGAAGCCGCTGGCAGGAAGCTCGATGTGAAGGTGAGGTGTCCAGATCAAGAGGCGGCGGCAGATCGCCAGGCTCTGAGGGATTCCTCCTTAGACCCGGCAAACTGGGAAAGCGCCCTGCACTCTCAGCTCCTCCCAGCACCTTCCGCTGACCAACAGTTCTCTGCTTGGGACATTCTGTTCTCCGAGCGCTTCGCAGAGCACGAACGGGAAGAGCTTCTGAGCAGATACAGGAGGGGCAGCCTCCCCCTTACGGAGCTCACAAAGATTCTCACTGACCGCCTTCCTGGGGCCACAAGCAGCGAACGTCATCTTCCCACAGACTCCCACACACCCAGATCAAGTGCCGAGGCCGAAGAGACCAAAGAAGAGTCGGACGAGGATTCTGCCGACCTGGGGAAAGAGGAGGCTCTGAAGTCCCGGATGGTGGAGGTCACCGCTGCGGCGTTTCACGGGCGTAATGTGTCGGTGTGGGAGGTGCTTCATTCCAAGTACATCCCTGAAGAGAAAAGGAAGGAGCTTCTACAACTGTACCAATCGGGCATCCTAACCATTGACCAGATGGAGACCGTGGTCTCTGCTATCGTTAATAAGACAGAGGAAATCAAATCAGGAAATCAACATCCTTCACAGTATGACCTTTTTCAATACACATTGGAGTTGGAGAATATCAGTGATATTGTCCGTAGTATCCAGGACCAGAAAATGTCTGTTTGGGATCCTTTCTTTTTCAGGTGTGTCTCTAAGATCAGTGAGGAAATGAGTCTCCTCGAATCTCGAGATGTGATATGTAGTGTCCCAGGAGCTGCCGAGGTCATGTCTACTCCAGTTACACAAACGGGGTCCTCACGTGATTGGTCTTCTGTCTTCTGTGAGTCTTCACAGGGATACATTTCCTTTCCCAAAGCCTCTGAGGAGTCTTTGGCAGAAAGCCCATTTCACTCACAGAGTACTTTAAAGTCTCGATTGTTAAATTTTCCTGTTGCTGAGTTCCATGGAAAAGAAGCTTCATTGTGGGATCTGCTGCATTCTCAGTACATTTCTGAGGAGAAAAGGAAGGAGCTGCTGCAGCTCTATCAGTTAGGTGATCTCACCCTTGATCAGATGGAGTCAGCGGTGACCAACATCATCCACCCAGGCGAGGGGGGGGAAGAGAGGCCGAGCGGAGGCTGGCCAGCAAGCGGCAACCCTGATTCCATGGCAGCAGATGAGGGTGCATCCCAGGCTCGGCAGCTGCAATTGAAGACAACTTTGAGGACCACTCTGGTTCCCGTGACTGTGGGAGAATATAAGGGACAACGCATGTGTGTTCTGGATCTCCTCTTCTCTAAATACGTCCTTCAGGATAAAAGGCAGGAGCTCCTTGAATTGTACAGGGCGGGGACTTTACTCATCGAGGACATGATAAGCACAATCACTGGCCTGCTGGAAGAGGCAGAAAGCCAGCGGGAGAAGCGAGAGACCAAGAAAAGGGCAGTGCGCCAAAAAGAGAAGCAGGACCAAGGGGGTGACCTGTAACAACGGGGGCATCTCACTGGAGCTGATTCTTTTCTCTTCCATCAACCCAGGTGCTTCCGGCCACTCCCGCCAAGCGCAGCCTCTCTGGCTGCCATCCCTTTGGCCTCTCCCTCCTCTGCTGCTGCATCTGGCTAGGGTGGACAGTGGGACTTCTCCCCGGAGTTGCCAGGAAATGCTCTCCAGCCCTCTCATTGTGTGCGCACACACACACTGTTAGTTCCCTGGAGCCCCACTAGACTTTGGTTTTCTAGAATCCAGATATCTGTGAAAGCATAGAACGAATCAGTTCCTGTAGGAGGCCAAATGATGGCTCCCTGCTCTGAACTGTTTACAGGGCTGGGGAGCTCTTGGACAGCCCCAGAGATGGGAGGGTTCAAGATGGATCATATCCAGTAGAAGACTGGGGAGGGGCGAGGGAGGGCCTTAACTGGGTACGATTCCAATTCTGCTGCAACTTGCTAGCTACATGAATCTCGGTTAGTGGACTGGTCTGTTTCTACTGGCAATAAAAGGAAAGAAAATGTGTTAAAATTGCTTTGACTGCATTGGAATGTGTTCCAGATCCAAACTGCTTCCCTAAACTGGCTAAAGAGGGGCAAGCAGAGGTATGGGGATATTTTTTATTTTGTTGACGCATTTCAGTAGCAGTAGCATTCACATGAATGCAATACTTAACAACAGCAGTTCCAGCAGTCCTGGTTGCCAATGTTAACCTTATAAGTCATCAAGTGAGGACTTCACATTTTTAACAGTAACAAAGTTGGAAGGGATCTTGGAGGTCATCTAGTCCAACCCCCTGCTCACGCAGGAGACCTGTACTAGGGATTCGAACCGCTGAACTGCCGACCTTTCCGATCAACAAGCTCAGTGTCTTAGCCACTGAGCCACCTAGTCAGGCACATGACAGTGACTTCTGACTTCCTGCCGCTTCTCCACTGACTTTGCTTGTGGGAAGCCAGCTGAGAATGTCGGAAATCACAATCCTGTGACTGTATGTTGCTGTGACATTGTAATCTTGTGCCAAGTGCCCAGATGGCAATCACAGGTATGACCACAGGTACGGCTGGAGCTTCAAGGACTGGCTGTAAGTACTACTCATTCAGCATTCATAAGTTTGGATAGTCACTGTACAAGTGGTCATTAAATTAAACTTTTTGCAGCAGAAACAAATGAAGTGAAAGGGGTCACAATTCTATTTAAAGTTCACTTATTTTTTTAAAACTGAACAAACAGTGGGGAGGCCAGGGAGGTTATTCTCTGAATCGGGGTCAGAATCAAGGAATGAATAAAAGGTCCTTGACAGAAAGGCAAATTTAGAGCAGAGGAAAGTGGATATTTTCCAAGTATTTGTTATACTGGTAATTTTCAACTTACAACAGTTCATTTAGTGATCGTTCAAGGCAAGGAAGATCGTAAAATGGAGCAAAACTCACTTAACAACGGTCTCATTTAACAACAGAAATTTTGGGCTCAATTGTGGTCGTAAGTGGAGGACTGCCTGTATAAACTCATTGATTTAAGTTTTCTCTTCACTCAAATAATCCCACATGTCATTCAAATGACATTGGAGCTACTTGAGAAGAGACTCCATATGGGTATCAAACACTCAAGTAACTTGAATTAAGCAAAGGGCAATTGATCCAAACAGGCCAGGCCACATTGTTCATCTCAAAGGGCCAGTTAGATAAGCCTGCCTTCCACTGACCACTGCACTCCAGCCACTAAACACTACATTAATTTTCAACCAATGAGCTAAAGATCTTTTCTTTCACCCTTTTAACTCATAAAGAAAATTATATGAAGCAAGCATCATTAACAACAAGAGAAGCTATGAAAGAACATTAAGAGGAGAGTATATTAAGCAGATGAAAATAGTTTTAAAAATACATCAAATAAGCCAACATCTCAGTAGGAGGAAAATCATTACTTAGCAGAACTGCAGTTATCTGAATGGTTAACAGAGGGGTCCCAATTTTTAGTTGCACTTTTCAGGAAATCAGAAATAGCTGAGATTTCTAAAAGTTTGAAAAATGGAAAATTATACAGACCAGATGTATTCTCTGAAGATTTCTATAAAGATTTTTAGACATCTTAATTTCAGAAGTTTGATTAATATCTAAATGTCTATGGAGATTCTCAGTCATTCAGGTCATAGTTGCCCCAAAAGTGCTTTTTCAAGAGGCAACTGGACTTTCTACTGGAAATGACCAGCTGCCTGCAAGGAATATAAACCCATTCCCCACCATCCAGTCAGAGCTGAAGAAGTTTCTTGGATGAGAAGCGAAACGTCTTCAAAGAAAAAACAGAAAGTCCAGTTGCCTTTTGAAAAAGCACCTTTGGGATGATTAATATGTAGTTGACTGCAACAGAGAGAGGGATCTGGCAACTTTGAGATTCCCAAACCAGACAAGAATTTCCCTAAAAGCTGCTTCAAATAGGCCTATTTCATCACTTCATGTATTGTAGACGACAGCCTTAGATACTAAACAATTAGCTAACCATCTTAAATTAAGTCTCAATAAATGTATATTTCTAGCTCAGTCCAGATTCATTCCAAAAAGAAACAGGTAGCCTGCTGAGAAAATCACTGAGTACAGTATTATTTTTATAATAAGCAATTTAGTGTGTTTTCTGCAAAAACTGTTATTCTCAGAAAAACAGATCAGATAATATAAACTTGCAAGAGCACATAATAGGAACAAATAATTATGTTTCTTCAGAATTTCTGCTTTTATGAGATACTAAATAGAGATGCCTCTGATATTCTCCTTTGGTTTACTCATAGAAGCGTTGGGTATATTGTGATAGACAAATAGTCACCTTCACAGGGGAGAAGAGCTCTGTATTAGTTACAGAATTCATTTGCAGATGATACTGTCCTGATGTTGTCAAATCCAATACATTGGCCAAGTAAATCAGCATATTAAATTTATTTGCAGAAGGTACAATACTTACTCTTTAAATGCTGCACTTTCAACTGAGTATATTAAAAAATCTTTAAAAGTCCCAATAGTAGCAGGGCTATTAATAATCACTTACAAATAATTAAACCAGGCTGGGAGGAAACAGGCGGGACCTCCCACAATCCCCTAATTAACCCTGCTTGCATCCAGGGAAACTGAGGCCTGGGAAGCCATTACTACCTTCGCCTACCCGGGGTTGCAGAGGCAAAGCCTCCCCTGGGCCCTGTATCAAAGATGGCAGCCCCCACCAGGCTGCTCTCTTAGCTCAGTTGGGGGACACCCCCCCCTCTGCTCAGCTCAGCCTTCCAGGGAGGGTGGAGGCCTGCTGGGCCTCCGTCAGCCCCTCTGAACTTTGGTATTGCCCTGGAGAATAACAAAGCTGGAAGAGACCGTGGAGGTCTTCTAGTCCATCCCCCTGCTCAGGCAGGAAACACGAGACCATTCCAGACAGATGATCTCTTCCTAAACGAGGAGGGGTACTCCTCGTGGGAAGCAGGGAAAAGGGAAACCTATGGCGATGACCAGAATGCCAGAGCAGGGACCTCACAGCTAAATCTCAGAAGGGGTTCTGGGATGCAAGCACTTTGTACATGCTCAGGAATGCCCTCCTCTACATAACAGAAGCTGATAAGGGCATCCGAGGAGCTTCGGTGGGCAACCTGAGGAAGGTCAGTCTGCAGGGAAGAGCCCAGCTCTAAGGTTAGCTAGCCCAGACTTCCCTGTCTCGTGGTCTCCCTGTGAAACTGAACACCAGATCTCATCATTCACAGATAGCACCCAGCCAGCAGGGAGTCACGGAAGCCGGAGAGCGCCGGACACGACCAGCAGGCGGCAGCCGAAGCACAGCGCCGCCTCCACCGGCGACCCGGGTTGAGCTGGGGCTGCTGACTGGCGACTGGGGACCCCCCCTCCCCCGCTGCCGACCCAACGCCACGTTCGGCCGGAGGTGGAGGGCCTGGGGCGTTTCGCCTCCGCTCCGCTTGCCCGCGGCTGTGCCCGCTCCCGCCCCCGCCGCCCGGCCAGTTTTACAACAAAGGAAGCCGAGGTGTGAAGGATGGTGGGAGAAAATGATCGGGTTAAGATGGCCCGTGGGACCCTCCAAAGTAACGGGGGACTCCGCAGCAGCCCCCGCCCGCCCAGAAACAGCTGGCGGCCGCAGGGAGGGCGTTTTCCGCTGGGCCCCGCGAGGCTCCGGGCCACGCTGCATTTCAGGAGGGAGCGGCCTGATCAGCTCCAATGAGGAGGACGCGATGCTTGCTGGTCGAGTAGCTCCAGCTGTGCCCTGAAGACCGGGGGCCGCATCCCGCTCCTCGCCTCCTCATCAGTGTGGGTGCAGACAAGACGCTCGGCTGCCCCTTTGCGCGGTGGGATTGAAAAAGCCCAAAGGGGGTTCGGGTAATTCTAGGCAGCCCCGAGGGACGGGGGAAAGCCGGCAGTTCTCTGAGTATTGCTCCTTCTAGGTGGTTTTATTGGCGTTATTTAGCCTGGGGGGTTCATAAAGCTCTTGATTTTCCATGCTGTGCTTCAACTACTGCACTGCAGGCCTGCCTGCCAGGAGGGTGCAAGGATGAGTTTAAGAAATAAATGCACCGGACAGCCAGTGTGACCAGCTTATAGCCCAGCCAGACGGGGAACCAGGGGCCTCATCCCACTGAGATCACCTCAGCCCCTTTCTCTTCTCTCAGCCACTTTCTAGGCCTGGAGTTTCTCAAGACCTGGGGGTCTTGAGCATGTATATTGCCCAGAACAGGTTAGCTGGGGGGGCGGAGGTGGAGAGAGTTTAGTTTAGTTTAGTTTAGTTTAGTTTAGTTTAGTTTAGTTTAG
>WNWU01000085.1:1559749-1618973 GCA_012654045.1 Ptyas mucosa
AGTTTAGTTTAGTTTAGTTTAGTTTAGTTTAGTTTAGTTTAGTTTAGTTTAGTTTAGTTTAGTTTAGTTTATTAAACTTCTATACCGCCCTTCTCCCGAAGGACTCAGGGCGGTGTACAGCCATGTTAAAACACACATAAACTCACAAAATTTAAAAACAATTTAAAACGAATATATAAAACTTGGCCCACAGTTAAAAATTGACAAACAACCCAATTTAAAATTCATATTCTAAGCCAGCCCATCCTGTTGGAACAGAAGGGTCTTAAGGGCATGGCGAAAGGTACGAAGATTGGGGATCATACGAACCTCCAGGGGCAGGTCATTCCAGAGGGCAGGTGCCCCCACAGAGAAGGCTCTCCCTCTGGGTGTCGCCAGTCAGCATTGTTTGGCCAACGGCACCCTGAGGAGTCCCTCCCTGTGGGAGCCTCAGTGGGAGGCTACAATGGCAGAAGGCGATCTCGTACATACCCAGGTCCTAAGCCATGGAGCGCTTTAAAGGTGGTGACCAACATCTTGAATCGCACCCGGAAGACCACCGGGAGCCAGTGCAGCTCGTGCAGGAGAGGTGTTACATGGGTGCGCCGAGTCGTCAACATA
Source organism: Ptyas mucosa (assembly GCA_012654045.1). Taxonomy (NCBI): domain Eukaryota; kingdom Metazoa; phylum Chordata; class Lepidosauria; order Squamata; family Colubridae; genus Ptyas; species Ptyas mucosa. Next base: position 1,560,350 of record WNWU01000085.1, read on the forward strand.
ATCACTCGCGCGGCTGCATTCTGGACCAGTTGGAGCCTCCGGGTGCTCTTCAAGGGGAGCCCCATGTAGAGAGCATTACAGTAGTCCAGACGGGACAGGATGAGGGAGTGAGTGACCGTGCGCAAGGCATCCCGTCCAGAAAGGGATACAACTGGTAAATCAGGCGAACCTGATAAAAAGCTCCCCTGGCACACAGCCGTCATATGATCTTCTAAAGACAGCCATGCATCCAAGAGAACACCCAAGTTGTGGGCCTTCTCTGAGGGGGTCAGGATCTCGCCCCCAATAGTCAGCGATGAAGCTAGCTGGCTATATTGGGATGCCGGAATCCACAGCCACTCGGTATTGGAAGGGTTGAGTCTGAGCTTGTTTCTCCCCATCCAGATCTGCACGGCCTCCAGGCACTGGGACATCATGTCAAGGGCATCATTGGGGTGGTCCGAGGTAGAGATGTACAGCTGAGTATCATCAGCATACTGATGGCACTTCACCCCAAAACCACGGAAGATCTCACCCAGCGACTTCACATAAATGTTGAACAGAAGGGGTGAGAGGACCGACCCTTGTGGCAGCCCACAAACAAGGCGCCTGAAGGTTGACCTCTGACCCCCTGCCAACACAAACTGCGTACGGTCAGAGAGGAAGGAGGACAACCACCGCAACACGGTGCCCCCCAGTACCAACCCCTCCAATAGGCGCAACATAATACCATGGTCGATGGTATCAAAAGCCATTGAGAGGTCTAATAGAACCAGGACAGAGAAACAACCTCTGTCCCAGGCCCTCCAGAGATCATCAACCAATGCGACCAATGCCATTTCCGTGCTGTACCCTGGCCTGAAGCCCAACTGGTACGGATCTAGATAGACAGCTTCATCTAGGTACTGGGGAAGTTGTTGCACCACCACACTCTCAACAACCTTCGCAACAAAGTGAAGGTTGGAGACCGGATGATAATTCGCTAATACAGCCGGGTCCAAGGAAGGTTTCTTGAGGAGGGGCCTCACCACCGCCTCTTTTAGGGAGGGAGAGAAGAACTCCTCATTCAACGAAGCGTTAATAATCCCCTGGAGCTAGCCTCTTGTAACCTCTCAGGAGGCCAGCACCAACCAGGAGGGACACGGGTCCAATAAACATGTGGCAGCGCTAAGCCTACCCAGAATCCTGTCCACGTCCTCAGGAGCCACAAGGTCAAACCCCTTCCAGATAACATTCTCAAGACCCACTTCTGTCATCCCATCTGAATCTACCCAATCGGAGTCCAAGCCTTCCCGAATCTGAGTGACTTTATCATGCAGGAATTGCACAAAATCCTCAGCCCTACCCTGCAAGGGGTCTTCCCTCGCTCCCAATTGAAGAAGGGAGCGGGTCACCCTAAACAGGGCTGCTTGGCGGTTCTCTGCAGACGCAATAAGAGTGGAAAAATAATTTGATTTTGCCGCTCTTATCGCCACTAGGTAGATCTTAATGTGAGACCTCACTAGTGTTCCGTCAGATTCGGAGCAGCTGGACCTCCAATCGCTCTCCAGGCATCTTTTCCGGCACTTCATCTCTCTCAGCTCCTCGGAGAACCAGGGAGCCAATTGAGATCAGCACCGGGTCAGAGGCAGCAAAGGCACGGTGCGGTCCAAAGCTCCAGCGGCCGCCCTATCCCAGGCGGCCACCAGGTCTTCAGCTGAGTCGTGAGCCAAAGCCTCAGGGAATGGCCCAAGCTCTGTCAGGAACCTATCCGGATCCATGAGGCGCCTGGGATGGAACCACCTGGTCGGTTCCGATTCCCTGCGGTGGAGGTTAGCGGCTTGAAAGTCTAGTCGAAGGAGTGAATGATTTGACCATGACAACGGCTTAGTGACTATATCCCCTATTTCTAGATCATTCAACCACTGACCAGAGACAAAAATCAGATCCAGAGTGTGTCCCCCCATGTGAGTAGGGCCTTGAACTAACTGGTTCAGGTCTATGGCCGTCATGGAGGCCATGAATTCCTGGGCTGCTTCAGACATTTCACCAATGGATGGCAGGTTGAAATCCCCCATGACCATAAGTCTGGAGGTATCCACCGCCACCCCGGCTATTAGAGTGGGCAGTATCAGCATCCAGGGGGTGAGATAGGGTGGGAGTCTGAGTCAGACCCTCCTGGGGAAAGTAGAGTGGACATCTGGAACTGATTTGGCCTTCCTCCCAACCGGGTAACACTGGCAGTGCTAGAAGGGAGTGGGTGTTGTGACCCAGGCCCAAACTTTCTAGGAGCCTGGGGAGTGTGAAAATGGCCTTCCCCATCCCCGTGGAGGCCCTCTGGAAGCCGGAAACAGCCAGTTTCCTGACTTCTGATGGGCCCAGTGGGCATGCGCGCTGGAGCTGAGCTAGGGCAGAGCTCGCGTGCCTACAGATATGGCTCGGCGTGCCATACGGTTGCCATCACAGCCCTAGACCATATCAAATGGCTGCCCGGTCTCTTAAAGAGAAGTTGCGGGCAGGCTGGCAAGGGCCTCCAGTAGATACCAGGGAGCATGGCTAGGCAGGGCTGTGTGCTCAAGGCTGACATGCACTGTGGAGTGTGGGCAGGCAGGGGGTGCTACAGGTACATGGTCCCTGGGATCTCACATTTGACAGTGGGCCTCCCTGGGGGAAAAAGGCCACTCATATATAAATAGAGAGCAAATCCCACCCCCTTTTAGCACTGATGATGTTATCTAGTTGGGTAATGAAATGTCTTCCAGGAGAAGGCAGGTGCTTGAGGTGGGTTGGCTGAGAGAAGAGGGACAGGTCCAAGGTCACCTATCTGGCTTTCATGCCTGTAGGGACTAGAATTCACCATCTCCAGAGGTTTCTAGGTCAGTACCTTAATCACTATACCAACTGGTCCTTTTGGTCATGTGACAGGCAAAATAGCTGGCTCTGTTTGGAATTGAACAACTGAAGCATGGACCTGTTTGGGATGAGCTTGACCTTGCAGCCCTTGAGAATGTAAATAGGTTCCTTAAATCGATTAAAGCAGCCAGTGGATGCTCAGATCCCCATTGGAAGGTGACATATGGTGGACCCGTGTGCTTTCTGAGGGAGAGGGTTGTTTCTTTTGCCTTGGAGAAGGGGCTGTTCTGTCCCTTCACAAGAGTCTGTTGCCAACTGCCCAGCACCTCTGGACCATCTCCCTGGCGGGTCTCCAGTCTTTCTATGTTGTTTAGAAAATAGAATAGAATAAATAGAATAGAATAGAATGAATGTCTCTTGGAAGGGACCTTGGAGGTCTTCTAGTCCAGCCCCCTGCTCAAGCAGGAGAACCTATAACATTTTAGATAAGAGTCTGTCTACGCTCCTCTTAAAAAGAGGGTTGGGTTGCAGCTCTTCAGGGCCAGAAGAAGCAGAGGACCTGGACTGATTTCAGCCAGGCTGAGTAGAGGATGCTTACTGTACTTGCAGATGATGGCAGGTGGATCTGGAATGGGAACGGGGTGAGATTCGTGGGGGCTTTTTACACCACTGATCACGGTATCCTACCCAACGGACTATGGAGTGGAAGCGCCCTGTGCCTGGGGCTGGTTCCAGGCACATGGATGGGGAAGAGGCTGAGCCTCTGGCTTAAATACTCTCACCCCTCCTTCTTAACATGTCCACGAAGTTTCTGGGCGAGGTCATTCATTGACCCGGATCCAAGATCATTAATATGCCCATCATATATTGGGCCCTAACTGACCAAGTGTTGCTGCTGGGGTATTTTTCCAGGGCCCAGAGACAGTTGCAGGCTGGATGGGGAGGAGCAGGCAGCAAGGACCTAGGGCTCGACCTCCCCCCCCCCCAAACAGGCCTTGGAGGAAGGAATAGAACCACAGAAGAAGAGCACCCCCCCTCCTCCCCTCCCTCAGAAAGATGCCACAGGCCTTGGTGTGGAAAGCCAAGGAGATGGGCTAGGGTGGGTCGTCCTTTCCCATCCCAGGCAGCCGATGCCGTCCTAGTGCAACATCCGGGCCTGAAGCCAGACCTTGATAGGTCAAGACCTTCCTCCAGAGACACTCAAGATTGCAGAAATGCCGTCTTCCCAATGACACCCCCTCCCCCACAAGGAAGGGAAGTTTGGGGACTGGACAAAACTATCCAAAGCTGCCAGGTAGAATGATGACCTCTCTTGGGTAGGGACACACCTTCTCCTTCAAGGCAGGCAGAACCATCCTCCAACTGGCTCCATGTCACCTCCCTGGAGACCTTGACCAGCAGGAGGGACAAAGGTCTAACAGAGAATTAGCAGAAAACAGTCACTCAAACAACTTGTCTGCTTCCTCAGGAGGAACTGGATCAAATTCAGCCCGGGTGACCGGGCCAGACCCACCCCAGGGACCTTCGCAGGACAGCACAGCTGAAGTCTGATAGATGCTTTGCATAAAGCTTTGGAGACCTTGTGGGACTTCTCCCGATCTCCTTACTAAGAAGAAACTGAGTCATCCCAAATGAGGTCCCTGTGCCGCCATTTCTGAATGCAACAAAACAGAGAAATCCTTGTGGTTCTCCACCCGCATCCCCCCAAGACGCTGAAAGGCTACGGGTCTGTGCCAGTCCGAGTTCAGAAACTCCCGGCTTCCCAGCAGCCGGGCCGAGGAGGGAGGAACGTGGGAGGAGGGTTTGGCACGTGACCGCCGGACCGGCGCTGCATCACCCCGGGGCTGGGATGGGGCGCGCTTTTAAAGTGAGGCCGGCCCGGCCGAGCAGGGAGCCGTCGAGCCGCCGTCGGAGCAGAGCAGAGACCAGCCGCCGGAGCCTCGGAGCAGCGTTTGCAAGTAAGACGGGAGGCGAGAGGGGGGCGCGCTTGGGGACCACCGCCTTCCCCTCGTCTAGTCCCGGCCCCGGGGAGCAAAAGCGCGCCGACTACTGGAATCGCGTTTGGTGCCCCCACAGGAAGGGGCCGAGTGGGGCGAGAACTGCCGCTTGATACTGAGGTGCTGGAAACATCCCCGGTTGCCCTCCCGCCAGAGGCCAGACCCAGCCGCCGCCCTGCTAGGCTTGGGACCACAAGCCTCTCTGCACGGAGCGTGACGTGCGCCACGAAAGGCGTGCCTGCTTTTCCGAGCTACCGGCGGCGGCGGTGCTCCAAAGAGAAGGTCCCATGGCCAGGAAGAGCCCTGGGTTCCTACAGACCGGGGGCGGGGGTCACGGCCAAGCTGGCTGCCCCCTCCTGACAGCTCTGCAGGGACGGCCCCAGTCTCCTTGGAAGGCAGCCGCACCTGCTCCCGGGAGAAGCCTTTGGAGAGCCGGGCCCCTGTTCTCTGCCCTCCTACTCGACAATTAGGGGTCAAGAAGCATCTGAACTGCCCCACTGCTCTCCCGGTGTGTCACTTCCTCCGCAGCAGCTCCCCCCCACATTGGGTCAGGCCGCCTCTGCCCCAGGACTTGGCACCCTGCCTGGCCGGCCTCTCTCCCCGAGTGGCAATTAGGGCTGCAGCCTGGAATCCAGGTGCCTCATTGCCCTCCAGGATATCCAGCTCCTCAGCCTGCTTCCCCAAAATAATTGTCTGGGGTTCAGCCACAACAACCGTCGCCGCCAGCAGGGAAGCGCTCTGTGTCATTACAGGGCTGAGGTTCAGCCTTCCTCGCCTGGCCGGTTGCCAAGTGGAGGACCCAATCTGGGGCTGGAGAGCTCACGCCTCCCCCAAGCATGGATTAAGGGCCATCCAAAACAGACTCCTGTGTCACTTTCCGGGGCAGCTGGTCCAGGAGCCCCCCACCCCCCCATCAGTACTGTGCAGCTGAAGCCCAAGAGTGGCTCTTGTGCTGCCCCTCCACCCGTGGGCAGTGCCCCTCCCACAGAGGCAGAGTTGGGTCCCTCTGTGTTGGTGCTTCACTCCCTAATGGGGAGGCTCAGTGGCCCTGCAAAAGTTGAGGGGGAGGCTGAGGAAATGGGCCCCAGCGCCCCCCCCCCCCAAGAGAAAGAGCACAGGGCTGCTGCTGCTGCTGCTTGCTGGTAGTGCTAGCCTTGACTTCTGTGTGTGTGTGTGTATACACACAAGCACAGACCTCAGTTGTTCGGGATGGCCTCCATGGTGCACCCTGTAGCCTGCAGCTGCTTTCAGGGCAGATGTTTGTCAGGTACATCCTCTGCTGGGATCCCAGCCCCAATTAGCTGCCTTGAGAAATGAGCTCAGAAGGGAAGCAGCCGTTTGCCAATTTGAGCGCAATCAGAGACAAATGGGGTAAGTCATGCCCCACAAGGCAGCAATTAGAGCAATGACAAGAAGTGAGCTGGCAGCATCTGGGGCTTGACTGCCCTGCCAGCCGTGGCACAAACATCTTCCCCGCTGGGAGCAAAAGGGGTGGTGGATACCTGACCACCTACTCAGCTTCCTGCCCGCCTGGGCTGAGCCCTCTTGCCAAGGGGCCCTTTGCCCAGTTGGCCATTTGCTGGAGAACCTGCCACAGAGGAGCAGCTGAATAGCCACCATCCTACTAGTATGGCTGAGGTATGCAGGGCAAGATGGGTCACCCCACACAGCTCCCCAAATGTGGTAGGAGGGGCTGGGAGCCAGCTGGAAAAGCTCAGCTGGCCAAAGGCTGGGGCTGGGACATTAGGCCCAGGAAGGGCACATTTCCCAAGGTGGCTGCCCAGATCCAGGGGTTGCCTTGCTTTGGCCATGCTCCAGGGTTGGCCCTGTGCCTGCTACCATGGCCTGAGGAGCTCTTGGCTTTGTGCCATGTGGTACAAAAGGGTGGTGGAAAAAAATGTGGCCAGAAACCCTGACAGGTGGGTGATGACCTTTTGGCTGACCTGGGTGAAGGACTTGCCCGCTGGTGGCCGGCCTGGCCTGGTGAGGCTTCCCGGAGGCCCAAGGGGAGGCTGAGCTGCCTTTGGCCTGCCTTTGACCAAGCCCATTGGCCTTTTCTCTCTCTACAGAGCCATCTGCCACCGCCTGCCCTCACCCGTCACCAGAGACAGCGTGATATCTGCATCCAGGTCCAAGTGATGCCAGGAGACAAGCGCTCTGCCACAGGGTGTCCAGAGGGAGCCCCCATTATGCAAGTCCGTGAAGAAGCCCACTGGCCCTTTCCTAACCTGATGGATCCCCGGGAGGATCAGGTCATTGCGGGCATCCTGAAGGAGCCTGGCCGGGAGAAGCTGAGCATCCGGCAAGCCATGCACAGGGGCCTCCTCACGCATGGAACAGGCCTGGCCCTGCTGGAGCACCAGGCCGCCTCTGGCTACATCGTGGACTGTGCCAAGAACCGGCTGCTCTCGGTGAGAGATGCCAAGAATGCGGGTCTGCTGGACCGTGACCACTTCAACACGCTCCTGATTGCTGAGAAAGCCGTGACTGGTTACACGGATCCCTTCTCGGGGAACAAAATCTCCCTCTTCCAGGCCATGAGGAAAGGCCTCCTGATCAAGGACCATGGCATCCGCCTGCTGGAAGCTCAGATGGCCACAGGGGGACTCATCCACCCCATGCACAGCCACCGCCTCCCTGTGGAAGTGGCCTACAAGTGGGGGTACCTGGATGCTGAGATTTTCCATCTGATCTCCAACCCCGCCAACCACACCAAGAGGTGTTTTGACCCCAATGCCCGTGAGAACCTCACCTACCTGCAGCTCCTGCCCCGCTGTATCCTTGACTCGGACACTGGGCTGCTGATGTTTCAGGTAATGGATAAGGGATGCGTCCATCTGGATGAGAATGCACGGAAGTCCTTAAAGTTTGCCACTGTGAAGGTGCAGGTTGGGATTTTCCAAGGCCAGGAAGTCTCTTTGTGGGACCTTCTCTTCTCCAGGTACATCCTTCAGAATAAGCGGAAGGAGCTACTGAAGCAGTTCAAATCTGGCTCCATAACCCTTCAAGAGATGACGCAGGTGCTCACTTCCATCATTGATGAGGCGGAGACAAAAAGTAAGTCAAAGCCCATCCAAATGATGCTTTTGCACGAGAGAGACAGAAGCCGGTGCAGCTCTGAGAGGGAAATCATAGAAAAGATCCTGAAGTCCAGGGTGGTCATGATGCCGGCTGGGGAGTTCTCTGGACACAAGATCTCTGTGTGGGATCTCCTCCATTCCAAGTACATCCCTAAAGGGAAGAAGAAGGAACTCCTAAAGCTGTTTGCAACCGGCGTTCTCACGGTTGACCAGATGGAAGTGGTGGTTACTGCCATTGTGGCCAAAGTGGAGGAAGAGAAGGCCAAAATGTTGGGTGTAGGCCAGGAGGACGAGAGTCGGTGTGAGTCCCAGGACACCCAAGTGCAGCAATCCTTAAAGCTGATCCAGATCCCAGTAACCTCTGGCCAATTCAAAGGACAAAACATGTCTGTGCTGGATCTTCTCTTCTCTAAATATTTTTCCCGTGAGAAAAGGCAGGAGCTGCTGGAGCTCTATGGGTCAGGGGTGCTGAGCCCCAAGCAGATGGTGGAAGCCGTGAGGAGCACCCTGGAGAAAGTAGAGGCCAGTAGGAAGAGGTTCATGGTAAGGATTAAGGGTCGGAGCCAGGAAGCCTCGGGGAGTAAGCAGGTCACTGTAGCTTCAAGCTCCTCCGCCTCCCAGCAGGCTGATGACTTGCTGAAGGCTAAGATGGTCACCATCCCTGCGGGAGAGTTCCGGGGGCAGCAGATGTCTGTGTGGGACCTTCTCTCCTCTCAGTACATCACGAGAGACAAAGGGGAGGAGCTGTTGAGGAAGTACAGGGAAGGGGCCTTCACCGTGCAGGAGATGGCCTCCATGCTCACCATCCTAGCTTCGCTGCACGACCTCTTCTCTACTCTGGAGAAAACAGCTCCCAAAACTGGTGCAAAGGCTTCAGACCAGGGCTCGCTTGGTCCTCCCACCGTGTCATTTGAGGGGGAAGAAGAGGAGGAAGATGAGGACGAGGAAGAGGAAGACAATGATGATGAGGACAGTGGTGACGAGGACCGGAAGAAGAAGGATAAGGTCTTGAAATCGAGAATGGTGGAGGTCCCTGTGGGGGAATTCGCTGGACAGAAGGTCTCTCTCTGGAAATTGCTCCACTCCAGGTACTTCCCAGAGAAGAAGAGGAAAGAAGTCCTGAAGCTGTACAGGATCGGGATTCTCTCAGCTGACCAAATGGAAACCATCGTCACGGCGGTCGTATCCAAACTTTGTGAAGAAAAGGCTAAAGAAGACCGGCATGGAAGCAGCCCTCCTCGCCACAGCCTGAAAGAAGCCGGGGCGGCTGATGTCTCAATCGAGAAGCTCAGGGAGAGAACCATGGAAAGTCTAACCTTTGAGTTTCCTGTTGGGGAGTTCCAAGGCCGGAGGGTGACCGTGTGGGACCTGCTCTTCTCTAACTACGTCCCAGAGGCCAAGCGGCAGGAGCTCCTGACCAAGTATGCCACAGGGGCGCTGAACAACCAGGATCTGTTGGCTGCCCTCACTGCCCTCATCACGGAGGCCCATAGCCAGAGGAATATGCTCAGCATCCCGCCCCTATTTCCCCTGCTGCCCCGGGAGGCTTCGTACATGATGTTTGGGCCTCCCAGGGCCTCCATGCAAGACCTCCTGGCTCCTCAGGAACAAGAAGCCCAGAACAACGGAAAGGTGACCTACAGTGAGGTCACCATGACCACCACGGTGGTTCAAGGGGCTGAGCAAAAGCCAGAATAAGCAACGGGCAGATCCTGGAGCACCGAGTTTTACTTCCAATGCTGGGGGGGGGGGGGGGGGGATGTGGGACAGGACATTGACAAGCAGCCCTGAAGGGAAAGTGCTTGGGTGGGGAGGGACTGCTGGTCATGAGGGAGCACGAGGGAGGATCTTCTTGGGTCAGAGAGGGATGATCGATCCAGGCAACCAGTGGGAGGCTGAGCCATAGGCTGCTTGGTGCCATGTGTTCAGCTAGACTGAAAGGGGCTGGATCACCAATCTGCAGGGAACAGGGGCATCATCTTGGAGCATCACGTTAAGCCACTGTTGTGTTTGTTTGGGATCACACATGGGAAGGCAGGCATGTGCTTTGGTGACCTGGGCTGAGGCTTTCATGTGGTATGTATCTACCCCTAGACCCGTTAGGTGAAAGAGCCTGACCAGGGTGGTGGTGGGGTGGTGGTGGTGGTGGTGGTGGTGGTGGGCCTTGTATCTTTGCCCATGTTCCCTTGGCAGGAACCCCTTGCCTGGCAACCTCCCCTTCACCTTGGCTGGGGCTGGCAAGGAGGGATGCCCATTTCTCAGGTTGGTCAGCCTTCAGCTCAGTCCTGTGACTGCAAGTCAAGCATTCTCCTCCCTGGGTTGCTCCCAAAGATTTTGCAAAGACCAAACTGTGCTTGGGACTCCCATCCATCCTGGTCAGGCCCCCCAGGTGGAAGATCACCCTGACCTCTGCTAACTCTCTGGCCAGGGAGCTGTAGGGACGGGGGAGATCTTAGGCTGCTCCTGTTGGGGGCACTGCTCTCCCGATGCCATGGGGAAGGTCCTGCCAGTTGCCAGGGCCAGAAACTGTGGCACAGGCAGGCTGGGAGTGGGCAGTAGAAGTCCCTATCCTGCTGGCAAAAGGGGATCCACCCGGCACCCTTTGCCTGCTCTCATCACCTGCTGCTTCTCTGCCTGGTTCAGGGACTGGGCAAGCCCCCCACCCCCTGGCCTGGCCTGGGCTTCTGCCACCACCTCTGTGGAGAGGTGACTGGTCTCCTTCCCGCTGTGGCCAGGGCTCACTTGTCCTGGCAAGCACTATACAGCCCTTGGCCACCTGGGTGGGGCGGAACAAGGGTGGGCCATTGGCCAGACTTACAAGGACTTTGTGCATTTCCACTTGTGGAACCAGAATGAAATCGACCTGTGGGTGACTCCCCCAGTATCCTATCAAGCCCCTGTGGGGGGGGGGGGAGGCACGCTTAGGTCAGCTCTATGTTCTATCTGTCTGGGGACAAAGCCACACAGGGACCAGAGGCTCAGTCATTGGGCCTCTGCCCAGAGCTGGTGCAGGGGCTTCAGATGTGACCTGGGAGCAGCAGTCAGTGAAGGAGGAGGAGGAGCACAGGCGCTGCAGTGGTTCTGTGATGTGAGGTGCAGGGACTTGGGTGTGTGTGTCAGTGCTTGTTGCCTTGTGAAACAGTCTGTTTAGTTTTGCTCTCTGCCAATAAAAAGTGGATGTGGATAACTGATTTGTTGCTTCCTCTTTCCAAGAATCTGGCGTACATTGCCCTCCTGACCGGCCCCCATCCGTCCCGTCTGCAAATCGAGGGGCAATTTCTCTCAGGCAGAGGGATGCAGGGAGAGCACCCCTCTGCTAGGACTGCTTGCATCTTCCAGCCTCTCAAGGAGAGCAGCCTTCCCCTTACCGCCCCCTTTCTCTTTGATCCCCTCTTAGGGAATGTGCCTGGGCCACCCAGAGCTCAGCTAAATCCTCCTGGGGGGGGGGGGCCTCCAGCCAGTCTCTAACTCACCCAGTGTGGCCCAAAGAGAGGCCCCCCTCGAGTGCTGCAGCCCATCATCCTGGATGCCATCCCCGGCTGGCAGCAGCTGTTTCTCAGCTTCCCTTCTGAGAAGCAACCCCCCCCCCCCCATGCAAGAAGAGGCTTTCCAGCAGGGTGTCCCATGGGGGGGTGGGGGTGGAGGGACTTCACCTGTTGTACATTGGAGGGGGCTGTGCTGTCCACCCATCTTAATCCTCTTCTTGCCTGTTTCTGCCCTTCCTCCTAAACTGAAAATCCCTAACCCACAGGAAAAGGATGGTGCTGGGAGTTGCGGGTGTGTGTGTGACCATCCCAGAAATGTAAGTTCTGTTTGGGGTTCATGGGAGGGTTTCTTTATGGAGGAAGATCAGTAGCAAGAGTTGGGCACATCAAGAAGCTGACCAGCAACCCCAAACGATGCTTAGCCTGGGCAGGAGGCCAGTCCCGCTCCTGAAAAAGGAGGACTGGAATGTCCCAGGTGAGGGCAGCCTCCCTGCAGCTGAGGGGGGGGGGGCACTGTGGATGTTTCCCAGCCACAGCCCAGGAATTCCTGGGTGGTCCTCCACCCAGCTGCAATTAGCAGCAAAACAAGGAAATGGAGAATCGGGTGGGGCTGGCCCACATCAAAGGCCCCAGAGCATGCAGGGCAGAGGTGATATTTCCACAAAAGTGGCACACCCAGAGAGCAACTATTCCGCAGGTGCAGCACCCCTTAATACTGCCTGACTTGTTCTTTACCTGCCACCAAAGTGAGCTCATTCCAGCAGGAGGGAGTTGGAGTGGGGAAGGAAGGAAGGAAAGTGAAGGAGGGAGGGAGGGAGGGAGGAAGGAGGAAGAAAAATATGATGGAGGGAGAAAGGAAGGAAGGAAGGGGAGAGAGAAAGGAAAGTTAGGAAGAAATGGAGGGCTTCCATGAAAGACCAGAATAGGAAGGGAGCCTGCCTTGGGGGCTGGTCAAAAGGGGGGAGGACGTCTAAAGACCAACAGAAGCACCTCAGGCATCCTTCAGACCCTTAAATGTTTTCATTCACCACTGCAGAAAAAAAGTTTTCCTGCCTGGTGTTTGATCAGAAGGAAGACTCTAAGGGTCCCAGACTCTAAGGTTGGGAAGGTGCCTGCTACCAACCCCAGCCTGGATGTTGCCCACCATGCAGGAGTGCCAATGTGCCAGACTGTGGTCAGGGAGCAAAGGCCTTCCATCAGCCTGCCTCATTTTATTTATTGACCTGTTTTTTCAATTTCTGCAGGTCACCTGTTTCAATCCGATTTCTTGGCCGCTGCAGTGAAGGGGGCCTCGCCCTCCCCTCAGGAGGAGTCCAGTAGAATCTTTCCTAATTCACAAATATGATTACAGGAGGAGAGCAAGTTCATAAAATGGGAGAGTCAGAAAAGTTGCTACCAAATTCCTTTAGGGTTTTAGCCCCCACAGATTAATCCATTTCCCACAAAGGTGTTGGAGGGCAGGGTTAGGCCTGGGGAGACCCGGGTTCAACTCTCTTCTCAGCCACAGAAACTCAGCCTACCTTGCAGGTAGGGGAAGAACCGCCTCTTTAAGCTCCCGAATAGAAGATGGGATGGAAAGATCAAGAAATAGGTCACCTTCAGTGGCCCTGAGCCCTGATAGGCCACCTGACAGTCCAGGGCACCTGCTATACTGTCCTTTGACCACACAGCACCCAGACAGCCTCCTCAGCCCTCTTGGCCAATCCTCCATCTTGGTCAGCCTGAAAGAAGCAGCCTATCCAAATAGCAATAGCACGTAGACTTATATACCGCTTTAAAGTGCTTTACAGCCCTCTCTAAGCCCTCCAATCTGGGTCCTCATTTTACCCACCTGGGAAGGATGGAAGGCTGAGCCAACCTTGAGCCTGGTGAGATTTGAACTGCCAAATTGCAGTTAGCCTGCAGTCAGCAGAAGTAGCCTGCAGTACTGCATTCTAACCACTTCCCCACCATGGCTCACAGTTTAGATTTCTCTGATCAGCTGGCTTTCCACCCCCCCCCCCCCCAATGCAATTTAGCCTCAAGGGAGAGAGAGCTGGGTTTCCACTGCCTTAATTTCCACCCTGAGCCTCTGCCCCCCCCTACACACACACACACTCCGCAGCCCAGGTGCGGGTAAACCCCCTCTCGCTCGTTGAACCCACCGCCTCTTATCCGGAATGAGGTCCCCCCAGGGATCTGAAAGGCCCTCACCTGCTAGTGCTTTTAACCGGGTTGTTTTCGTTTCTTTCCATCCAGGTTTTAATCCTGCCATCTCTGCCCGATTTTGTTCATGCTTGTTTTTATTGTGTTTTAAATCATTTGTAAAGAGTCTAACGAGTCGGGTGGCATGTCAAAATTAAAATAATGCGGATGCTAATAACGATAGTAATGCGATCGGGGAAAAGACCGGCCGGTGGATTGAGGGTCAGCGTGCCCAGGCCAGCTTCGCGGCCAGTAGCAGAAGCAACTGCTGCTCCCGAGACCCAGTAGCGCGCTGCCTGCTGGCTTTCCGGGCCCGCCGGCTTCAAAGGCGCCCGACCTCGGCCGGCCGGTAGCTCGCTAGATTTGCAGAAAGGCGGCGGGGCGCCCCCGCTCAACCCCTCTGAATTCTGCCGCCTTTGCCATCGGCGGGGCTGGCCGTTCCCTCTCGGAGCGGCGTGCGCACGATCCCAGTCCCCCTGCGCGGCTGCATGCCAGAACACCTCCCGCCTGCGCTGGCAGAGAACGAGAGTCGTTGCTGCCGGAGGCCGAGGCAGCAGCCCAGCGAGGCTCCGTGTTGCCCGACACACGCCGCCGCTTGTTGGGGTCGGCTGGTGGCTGCTGCGGGACGCTGGGCTTAGCTAGATCTGCAAGGAGCTGGAGTCGGCCGCGGGCGTCGGAGCCGCCAAGGTGAAGCTCAGCTCAGGCGTCTCCTGCAGTGCGAACCCAAGAAATAAATAAGGGCGGCGGCGAGCGAGGGAAGGGAAGCCAAACCGGACGACGAGCTTTGCTCAGTTGTGCGTCCGGTCCTCCCTGTCCCCGGGCTGGCGGCCGCCCTGGAGACCCGCTCATCGCCCAACTGCGAGAGAAATGGACGCTGCGCGGAGTGGGAAGAGGGTGCTAGGAGGAGCAGCGCCGGAGGGGCAACCCAGCTCTGCCAGCGCGCTGTCCCCGCGACCCGCGCTGGATACTGAGCCTCAGGGGCGGCTTGCCCACTGAGCCACAACACTGGCGCGGTGGCCCGCTCCCCAATACAGGCTATTGCGGGGGAGGGGGGTTCTCGCTTCTGTCCCCTCCCATTTGCCGCCTTTCAGCTCAGGCAGCCCGCGAACACCGGTATATAATGGTTGTGGAAGAGGAGGAGGGTCAACCTGCCCGACGCTTCCCTCACACCCCGCCGTTGCACCCCACTTCCTGCTCATCTGCCCCCCCCATCCCCCACCATTCAGTTGGGTTGCTCTTGCCTTTAGAGGTGCCAGTGGACCGGCCTCATCAGAAATATATTCATCTTCATGAACTACTTAGATGAGGGAACAGAAGGGGAAATTACCAAATTTGTGGATGATACTAAACTGACAAGAATAGCTAACACCTAGAACCGTGATGGTGAACCTGTGGCATGGGTGCCACAGGTGGCACGCGGAGCCATATTGGTGGGCACGCGAGCTCAGCTCCGGCACGCATGCGTGCACCAGCCAGCTGATTTTCAGGCCTTCTGGGCCCACAGAAGTCAGGAAACACACTGTTTCCGGCCTCCGGAGGGCCTCTGAGGGGGTGGGGAAGGTCATTTTTGCCCTCCCCAGGCTCCTAGAAAGGCTCTGGAACATGGGGAGAGCAAAAAACGAGCCCACCATGCCATCACGTGCAAAAAGTGGGGGGAGCACAGGGGAGGGCCGGGCGCATAGAATTATGGATGTGGGCACACTTGCATGTGACCCCACCGTGCTCCCCCCGCTTTTGGCATGCGATGGCAAAAAGGTTAGCCATCACTGCCCTAGAAGATAGGCTCAAGATCCAGGTGGATCTTGACAAACTTGAACACTGGGCCCTATCTAACAAAATGAAATTCAATGTAGAGAAAAGTAAAGTCCTACACTTAGGCAAGAAAAACCAAAAGCACACATATAGACTGGGTGAAACCAGGCTTAATAGCAGGAACTGTGAGGCGGATCTTGGAGTCTAAGTGGACAACCAGCTAAATATGAGCTAGCAGTGTGCAGCGGCAGCCAAAAAACTCAATGCAATCCTAAATTGCATTAACAGAGGAATACAATCAAGATCACATACGACTCTATAAAGCCTTAGTAAGACCACACATAGAGTACTGCATCCAGTTTTGGTCACCACAGTATAAAAAAGAAGTTGAGACTCTAGAAAAAGTGCAGAGAAGAGCAACCAGGATGATTAGGGGACTGGAGGATAAAACATACGATGAACGGTTGCAAGAACTGGACATGGCTAGTCTAGTGAAGAGAAGGACCAGGGTTGATAGCACATAATAGTAATCTTCCAATATTTGAAGGTCTGCCACAGAGAGGAGGGGGTCAAGCTATTCTCCAAAGCACCCAAAGACCAGAAAGGAAACTGATCAAGGAGAGAAGCAACCTGAAAATAAGGAGAAATTTTCTGACAGTGAGAACAATCAACTGGAATGAATTCACCTTATTCTCCAAAGGACCTGAGGGCAGGATAAGAAACAATGAGTGCAAGCCTTAAAGAGATATCCAAACTGGAACTAAGAATTTTCCTGACAATTAGAACCACCAGTGGAATGGCTTGCCTCCAGAGGTTGTCTGGTCTCCATCACTGGAGGTTTTCAAGAACAGTTTGGGCAGCCATTTGACTGGGATGGTATAAGGACCATGCAGGAAAAGTCAGAAGGGCAAAGGGGGAGATGAGCTCCCCTAAGAGCAACCGAGGAGAGACCTCCGCAACCAGTCCCTAAACATCGGAGCCCTCCGGTGGGCAGTGTCGGTCGCCGCAAGGCCGGGGCTCCGCCACCGAGGCACGGCCGGACCAGCTCGGGAGGCGGCGGAGGCGGGCGGTCCTCCGCGCCGCCCAGTGGTGACGCCCGGCTGCGCTGCGCAGCTGGGACCGAGCGGTAAAGAGGCGCGGCGGCTGGGCGTCCAGTGGCCTCCCTGGAGCAGCGGCGATCGGGCCTCGCCCTCCGCTGGCCTGGCCGGGAGACATGTCGGGGCGCGCGGAAGCGGACCAGGCGCGAGCGGCCGCGCAGGAGGAGAGCGAGGACGAAAGCGAGGTGCTGGAGGAGAGCCCGTGCGGCCGCTGGCAGAAGCGCAAGGAGCAGGTAGTCGCGGGCTGGGGCGCCGCGGAGGAGCGGGGGTGTCGGCAGCCAAGCGCCCGCGCCGCGCCGCGCCGCCCTACTCGGTCCCGGAGGCGGGTATTCCTCCGGGGGCGGGCGGCCCGACTGGATGATCTTCTCTTGCGCCTCACCCGCAGGAACGCTGCCCGACAGGACAATTTTACGTGTTTGTTTACTTATAACCCGGTCGAACTACATTCCTCGGTCCTCAGAAGCTCCTACTGGGCCCGGGGTTTCCCATTCCAGCCTTTGCCCACAACGCTCACCCCGCGAGGTAGGCTCGCTGAGACGGCCCAGCTCTCTTCCCGCCCATCGCCTCCACCGCGGCGCCCACCTCCCCCCCGCACCCGGCTGCAGCTTTGTCGGCGCGTGGAGCTGCCTGGCGGGAGATTGGGGGGCGGGGGGGGGGTGCAGCTGTACCCCGGAAGTTCCAGGCCGTCAGTGGTGGGATCGGGGCTCCATCCTGGGACACGAGAGGCCTCCCTCCTGACCGCCGGCTCTTGTCACCAAGCACCCGACCTTCGACAGTCTGCCGGCGGATCTTCTCCTTTTAGCAAGGCAAAGGAGGGAGCAGTTGTGACCCTCCCGCCTCCCACTCCCCGGCCTTAGGGAGCAGGGGAAGCGGCAGCTCTTCAGCTGGGGTAAGGTGCTCTTCCCCACTGCTGGCCAAATCCTGCTCTCCCCATCCTTTCCCCCCTGCCCAGAAGGGCCTCTTAGGCCTCCATCTGGGACACCCTCCTTTCTGCTGGTGGAGGAGCCCAACTTTGAAGAAGGGGGGCAATGCCAAGGAGCGCAGCCTGACTGTCCCAGGTACTCCTCCTGCTCAGCCCCCAGCACAGCAAAGGTATCCCAGCGTCTCTGGAATTTGGCCATTCAGTCAAAGTCTGGCCAGAGTTAAAGCACCAGCACAGAGGCTTCTCTGGGCAGAGGGGTGGGTGCACACCTGGCCCCTTTGTGAGGAGGGGCTTATGGGACTCCTGGGGGGGGAGGTTCTTACCCTGCCTGTCCTTCTCTTTGGGTGAGCCACCCTCCAGAGCTGGCCGAGGTCCTGCCCTCAAGTGGCTGCCCTGTTAGCTACCCTAGAGCAAGCAGTACAGCTCCTCCCTGCATGCTGCTTGAGCTGCCCCCTTTCTCCTGCCTCTCCCGTTCCCTGGCAGAGCCTGTCTGGGGACTTTTCCCCAGCACCCCACAGCAAGCAGCCACCCTGGCCCTTTGTCCTCCAAGGGACCTCTCCCGGAGAATGGGGAGGGAAGGTCAGAGTGGAGAAACCGGCCTTGCAAGTACATGGCAGCTGCCTCCCAGCTGGGATTTTGGACGGCCGCCCCTGTGCTTTGTTTGACAGCTTCTGGGGGTGGGTGGGTGTTGAAGAGCTTCCTGAGTGAGTACTTTGTCTGCCCCATATCTTTGAGGCTGCTGACCCATCATCTTTACCCGTAAGCCTCTTCTCAGGGCAAGTGGGATTCCTGCCCAGCTCACCCCACGAGCCTTGTTCAGCCAGCTCTTGGACCAAGCCTGGCTTTAGCCAGCAGGGGCACCCAAGCCTCTCTCCCCCTTCTCAGGCTGGCAGCAGCAGCTGTGCCCACGAGGTTGCCCTGGGAACCCTTGTGGGGAGCTGAGAGCAGCAGCCACTGGCTGGCTCTGTCAAGGACACCCTGGGCCACTCCGCCGCGTGTGGGACTCTGGGCTGCCTGAGTTATCTCTGCCATATTTCTTTCAATGGCTGGTTTGGGAGCCACATTGGGTTCATTTGGAGGGGGCCGAATGGGGGAGCCCTCAGGCTTTCTGATTTATTGCAGCTGACACCCATTGTTTTTGGATGGTCACTGATAGAAGAAGGATCTTGCAGGGCTGGTCAGCAAAGGGCATCTGCTGGCTCTTGCCCTGCTCCCCCCTGGGAGAGGCTATGGGTCATCCTGCATTGGGTGGAACCTGGGCTTGGTTGAACTGCTGCTTATCTCCCCAGGGAGGGGAGTGGGGGCTTGACGGGAGGCTTATCGGAGGAGGGCAGGGCTGGGCCTTTTCCTGGTGTGGCACTTTAGACAAGCAGCCTGCCCCCAGTTCTGCTCTCCAGAGCTTTGGCTCTGCTTCCCTGAGTTTTGCTTGTTGTGGCCTAGTGGTGGGTTTCAAATTTTTTTTACTACCAGTTCTGGGGTGTGGCTTGGTGGGCATGGCATGGCTTGGTGGGCATGGCAGGGGAAGGATACTGCAAAATCTCCATTTCCTCCCAATCAGCTGGGACTTGAGAGCAGAGAATAGATTGGGGCGGGGCCAGTCAGAATTTTTACTACCGGTTCTCCGAACTACTCAAATTTCCATTACTGGTTCTCTAGAACTGGTCAGAACTTGCTGAAACCCACCTCTGTTGTGGCCTCAAAGGAAACCTTCATTCCTGCTCATGGGGCGGCCTTGGGGCGGAGCGTGGGTGAGCGGCCATTTTGCCTTGCCAGAAAGGGAGCAATGCATCACCTGTCAGCCCTTCGAGGTAGACGTAGTCAGGAAATAGACACCCCAGAACACCCCACTTGAGTTGACCTGGGCTCTGTGAAAGCCTGGGAGAGTTCCTCCTCTGCCCAAGAGCTTGGGCAGGGCGGTCTTGAGTTTCTTCCTTACCTGCTTCTGTCATGCCAGGCCAGGCCAATGCTTTTGCAGGGCCTGCTACCCAGTCTCTTTGTGGGCATCTCCACATTCCTCTACTGCTTCCTTCAGGAAGGGGATGCAGAAACTGTGGGTGTAGTTGCTAGGCCAGATGTAGATCTGGCAAAATAGTTATAAATAAATAAATAAATAAATAAATTTATTGTCATTGTATGTGTATACCCATACAACGAAATTCACTTAACACCCAAAGACCAGGTCCAACACACATAACAATCCCCAAACACACTCTCACCCACCACAATTCCTCACCCCTAAACCACCCAAACATCCACACAACAGACCAAGTAATACTGTCCAACAGCTCACTGATGGTGGCCCTTTAGTTCATTGTTGAGTGCAAGTATAACTCTGGGATAAAAACTATTCAGAAAACCTGTGGTCTGAGTTTTAATTGTTCTGTATCTTCTGCCAGAAGGCAACAGTCCAAAAAGATTGTAAGCAGGATGGGAAGAGTCTCTGAGAATGTTATGCAACTTTCTCAAATAGCGAGATTCGAAGATGTTGTCCAGGGTTGGTAGGTGGAGTCTGATGATATTCTGGGTAGTTTTAATGATTTTATGTCTCATCCTGACTTTACAGCGCCAGTAAACATGCAATTAGCTTGGAGGAGGGAAGCGATGGAAAACCTCTTGTAAGGGGTGGCCATGTGGAAACCCAGCTCCGTTTGCAGGGTTTGCAGGAGGCCTGTCCTTTGGTGGGGGGGGGGCACTCCACAAATCATCCACTTGGTCCTGAGTGCTCTGGTCATTGGAGCCTCCCTGGGCTCCCAAAAGAATCATTGTCACTGGGTTGGCCTCCTGAATCTTGCAGGCAGTTGTCATGACAACGGCTTCATCAGAAAGTTGTGCTGGTACTCAGGCCAGCTCTCCTTTGGGTGGCAGCCCCCCTGCCCTCTCCCCGCAGGTGGCAGGAGGGAAGAGGAAGGGCAGGGCAAAGGGTTTGCTGGTAGAGCTGGGCATGAGGCCCTTGAAGTCCTCTCCTGGGGAGTGCTTTCCTTTCCTTGCCCAGGCAGATGCATTTTTCCTGTTGTTTATTTAGTTGACTGTTTTATGATGAACACATAGGCATAGGTGCTAATTCAGTATCAAGAGAATTAATCAAAATGTCAAGAAAAATGTTAAAATACACCCTATAAATTATCCCTGAGAAATAAACAACACTAAAACCCAGGATCTAATTTTACCTGCAAGCTGTAAAGACACTGGGTGAATCAGCTGAGTGATCTGCCCAAACACAGACCAGGAAAAGGAGGCTGCCTTGGCCATCAGAAGTAAGTGGGGAAGAGGGTTCAAGCAGAGGAGGTACTTTTCTCCCCTTTCCTTCCTGCTTTTGCAGGGGTGCAGAGCCCCTTCCTCCTCCTCCTCCTGCCAGAAAGCCACTCTGGTGCTTGACTGCATCGCCTCCCCAAAGCCTCCAGTCTCAGGAAAACAAGATGGCAGTGCCCGCTGCTTCCTCCTTTGCTGGCAGTCCTGCTGCTGAACCCTGGTTCCTTTTGGGCCCCAAGGGGGTGAGGGGAAGTGGCTGCCTTTGTTCCTGGTTCCCCTGAGCCAGGGGGCTCCTAGGATGTTTGCTGCCAACCTCAGCCCAGGGGAGCCCATCAAGGAGCAGAGAATCAGCAAACCAACCTTGGCTTGTGCAGGAGGAAGCAATTTTCCCTCCCCCATTTTTTTCTGGGAAGACAGCCACTGGTAGCCCTGCTGGCAAATGGCAGAGAAGGGGATTCTGATAGCAACATCAGGCAGCCACCACACTCCTGAGGGGCCCTTATTTGGACCTGGGACTACTCTCCTAAAGCAGCTCCTGGAAGAGTGGTGTGTGTGTGTGTGTGGTGTCTGGCTACAGTCCCCTCCCTGGACGCCCAGACAGAGGCTCCTGCCCTTGGAGGACCCAGGAGAACGGCTCTCTGCCCTGTTTCTTTTGGGGAGGGGGCTGTGCTCACCCAGGGGGCCATTGCCAGTACAGTGGTGATCATAGCAACAATATTTAGCACGCTGAGCTTTGGAGCGGGGGTGGGGGGGAGTGTTCAGGGCTCATCCTGAGGTTCCACTTGTTCTGTGTGGTAAGCTTATATGTCACATGGGTCACATGTGAGCCCAGGAAATGGGCTGATTTGGCCATCCCAATAAGGGGGTGTGGGGGAAGGCCCCCTTTCCCCTTGGAAGCTGGCCTCTTTCTCATCCCCTTCCAGTGGGGACACAGCTGGAGGGCAGGAGGCGGACACCCTGTCTCAGCCAGGGTGTGGCATGTGTCGTGTGGGTGCTGGTTGGTTCTTTTACCAGCCTGGCTGCTAAAGCTGGACGATGCCCACAGGTGAACCAAGGCAACATGCCTGGGCTCCAGAGCACGTTCCTCGCCATGGATACGGAGGAAGGCGTGGAGGTAGTGTGGAATGAGCTGCAGTTCACGGACAAGGTGGCTTTCATGGTGCACGAGGTGAGTTGGGTCCGCAGGAGGAGCGGGGCCTGTGCCCAGAGTGCCCGTCTCTGGCTGGCCCTGGCAGAGGCTCCCTTCCCCTGAAGTGCTGCTTGCCCAACAGGAGAAGATCAAGGTCACCTTTGAGCAGCTGGTGGTCGTTGACCATCCCAACATCGTGAAGGTGCACAAATACTGGCTGGACGTGAAGGAAAGCAAAGCCCAAGTGAGTTACCACAGGGCAGGGCAGACTGGTGAGCCTATGGGGCTGGAGGGTTGGGCTCAGGACAAGGGGCTCCAGGAAGCCAAGAGGTCACCTGTAGAAGGGCACTGGTGGGCAGTGTGAGGGCTGGCAACATCCGGCAGACCACAGAATCAGAAAGTGGGGCTGGGAAAGGGTTTGAAGGCTGGGAAGTGGCCCACTGGGACCACTCTGACCCAGTGGTGAAATCCAAATTTTTTTACTACCGGTTCTGTGAGCGTGGCTTGGTGGACGTAGTGTGGCTTGGTGGGTGTGGCAGGGGAAAGATACTGCAAAATCTCCATTCCCTCCCCACTCCTGGGGGAAGGATACTACAAAATCTCCAATCCTATCCCATTCCTGGGGGAAGGATATTGCAAAATCTCTATTCCCACCCCACTCTGGGGCCAGCCAGACGTGGTATTTGCCGGTTCTCCGAGCTTCTCAAAATTTCCGCTACCGGTTCTCCAGAACCTGTAAGAACCTACTGGATTTCACCCCTGCTCTGACCCCTCCCCTGCAGGTGATCTTCATCACAGAGTATGTCTCCTCAGGGAGTCTGAAGCAGTTCCTGAAGAAGACCAAGAAAAACCACAAAGCGATGAATGCCAGGGTGGGTGATACCCACCCTGCCCCTCCTCCCGCTTCGACTGCTTGCGTCAGCTGCCCTGGGAGCCCCTCTAGAAGGTTGGGTGCAGGGCCCCTGATGGACCCCCACGGTTGCCACTTTGGGCCCTCAGGCTGCCAACAACCTGGGAATAGAGTTATAGGGGGTCTGGGCGTCACTGACAGCTTTTTTCCCTCTGCTCTCTCCCTGACAGGCATGGAAGCGCTGGTGCACCCAGATCCTCTCAGCTCTCAAGTAAGTCCTGGGTTCCCCCCAGCCCCTCCTCAGCCCTGCTGGCCCTGCTGATGCCCGGCAGCACCTGTTGGGCACAGGGCTCACCCAGCACTCTTTCCCTGCAGCTACCTGCATTCCTGCGATCCCCCCATCATCCACGGCAACCTCACCAGTGACACCATCTTCATCCAGCACAATGGGCTCATCAAAATTGGATCAGGTATGAAGGAGGTGGGCCAGGTCAGTCTCTGGAGCCCCTGAAAGGAAGTCCAGCTAGGCCCTAGCTGCTGCTAGGGGAACCCCTCCCACTGCCACAGCAAAGGTAGTATTCAGCAGGTTCTAACCAGTTCTGGAGAACCAGTAGCAGAAATGTTGAGTAGTTCAGAGAACCGGTAAATACCACCTCTGACTGGCCCCACCCCCAACTATTCTCTGCCTCCCGAGTCCCAGCTGATCGGGAGGAAATGGGGATTTTGCAGTAACCTTCCCCTGGAGTGGGGTGGGAATGGAGATTTTACAGTATCCTTCCCCTGCCATGCCCACCAAGCCACGCCCACAGAACCGGTAGTAAAAAAAATTTTTAATCCCACCACTGTGCCACAGGTCTCTGAGAAAGACCTGTGTCCTTCTCCTCCCTCCTGTGTCCTGAAGCCCTGATCATTTCTTGGTTGGACCACTGGAACATGCTCTACACGGGGCTGCCCTAGAAGGGTATTCAGAAGCTGCAAAGGATATAGAATGCAGCAGTGCGGACCCTCCTGGAGTGTGTAACACCGCTGTTGCTCATTTGCTTCCAGATCCAACTCAAGGTGTTTGTCATTACCTGTAAAGCGTCTTGTGGCATGGGTGCAGGATATCCAAGGAACTGTCTCCCCCCAATAGGATTGGCCCTCCCCACTCACTTTGGATCCCGTCATCCAAACTATTTGGGCTGGTGGGTCCAGGAGAAGAAGACTTTTCTGCAGTGGCCCCCACCTTCTGGAATATTCTCCCTCTGGAGGCGAGGTCAGTCCCCACCCTCAGGGCCTTCCAGGGCAGCCTTGGCTCTGGCAGTTGGCCCAGGGCCCTGATGGGGTATTCTGGGCTCAGGATGGCTAACGGGGTACAGAGGAGATCCCCATGCCCGCCTCACCTGTCCTCTTCGTTTTTAGCTTCTTCTTTAATTTTTCCCAATTTTAAGTGTTTTATATTTTTACTTTTTCTTATTCTGTAAGCCACCCAGAGTTGCTGTGACTCCGACATGAGTGCCATATAAATTTAATACATAAAACAAATAGGAATGTGGGGGCCTCGTTCCATTGCTTTCACACGTGTGTGTGTGTTGGCTTGATCAAGTCTTCCCATGCTTCCCATGACCTGCTAACATCTATACATCCCCGGGGAAGAGAACTCCTCTTATGCGTGGACCAGTGGTGGGTTTCAAATTTTTTTACTACCGGTTCTGTGGGCATGTCTTGGTGGGCATGGCATGTCTTGCTTGGCGTGGCAGTGGAAGAATACTGTAAAAACTCCATTCCCACCCCACTCCAGGGGAAGGTTACTGCAAAATCCCCATTTCTTCCCGATCAGCTGGGACTCGGGAGGCAGAGAATAGATGGGGGCGGGGCCAGTCAGAATTTTTACTACTGGTTCTCCGAACTACTCAAAATTTCTGCTGGTTCTCCAGAACTGGTCAGAACCTGTTGAAACCCACCTCTGGCGTGGACCTGCCACGCATGGCCTTGGCCTGGGGTGGTGGGGAGTGTCTTCCCCTGTGTGAGAGAAGATGCCCACGATGGGAGCACCTTCCAGAAAGAGGCAGCACAGCCTAAAGCTGAAGGGTAGGAGACAGAGGAAGAGAGCCAGGATAGTCCCTTCCTAGAATCTCCCATGGGGGCGTATTCATTAGGTTGAGAGTAGCGAGGATTCAGCCTGGCAAGAATCTGCCTAGGGTTTGTAAGCAAATAAAGAGCTGAGACCTCTGGCTGAATTGCTGGTCATCGTTCTTGGGCTTAGCCTGACATATTGTCCAGGACTTGTTTGCTCAGGATGAGAAGCAAACGCACGAGATTTTTGCTGGGATGTCATGGCTGGCACTCTTCTGCAGCTTCTGGGTAAGAGCCCCCGCATCTCTGTAACAGCCTTCTTCTTTCTCTCCCCCCCCCCTCCCAGTCTGGCATCGTGTTTTTGCAAAGGGTAAGTGAAGCTGCCTGGAGTTGCCTCTTCACACCTCTCTCTGCCGTCCAAAGGGTCCCTGCTGGCTCCTATTTCAGAGTCAAATCCTTCAGCCCTCACCTGGCCTCAAGACTGTGTCCTGGGCAACCTCATCTAGGCCGCCACACTTCGATGCAGGAAGCCAGCTCTGGAGGACACCCTTGGCCCCAGTCTGTGCTCCCTCCTGAGCATGTACCTCCCTTCCCACCTGCAGCCCTTCCGCCTGAGCTCCACAGCCCGGTCCATACAGAACGGGAAGACCCGCGGAACCTGCACTTCTTCCCACCGGAGTACGGAGGTGAGAGCGAGCCCCTTCTGGTAGGGTGATGGGCTTGGTCATTTTGGGCATGCCAGCTCCATAGGATGCTGTTGGCTTTTCAGAGATAGCTGATGGCACAGCGGTGGACATCTTCTCCTTTGGGATGTGTGCACTGGAGGTAAGGGCCTGCAGGGGCAGAGGCTGAGTGGGAAAAGTTCCCCCTGCCCAACTTCTGCTGCCGGGGGTGGGGAATCCAGCTGCTGCCTGCATGGCCAGTCCGGCTCCATCTTGGCCTCTCCCACAGATGGCTGTGCTGGAGATCCAGTCAAATGGGGACACCTCCGTGACCAAGGAGGCCATTGAGCGAGCCAGGCATTCTTTGGATGACCCCAACATGCGGGTGAGAGGCAGCATGATCCCTCTGGGGTGGGGCAAGGGGTGACAGGATGACTCCCAGAACCCAGTCTTCTGGAATAGTGCATAACATTTCCAGGGCCTGAGCTCAGAATTGCAAAATAATCCTGGTTGTATGGAAATGTGGATGTTACTCGTCCTCCTGGGGGTGGATCTGATCTGCCCCCTGGGATCTGATGGAGTTCTTGCCATCCCTTCTTTACCACCTGCCCAGTCAGTCAGTCTGGACTAGAGAGGGGTCATATTATACAGTGCCGCAGGAACCATTTGGTGCCAAAAACTGCCTCCCACTGGTGCCATCTCTTGAGATAAGAAGCAGCTTGCTCCTCAGTTATCTGGGTACTAGGCTTCACCTTGCTAAGAACAAGCAGCCACGTTTACAAGGAACTCAAGAAATTCAGAGGAGTAATATTAGGTGGAAGGCCTCCGAAGGCCTTCCAGCGACTGCCCTGATTTGAGAACAAGCTCAGCGAACAACGAACATTCGGCAACTGCTGATCTACCAACAGTTTCGCAACATTCAGATTTGCTATCAGATGGGGAAGGGGCAGTCTTCACGACCTTTAGAACCTAATGCCAAGCAAAAACCCTGATTATTTAAGGAGGTAGGGAAGATCCTAAGAAAGAAGATCCTTAACTCCATGTAACACCCCTCCTGTGCGAGCTGCACTGGCTCCTGTTGGTCTTCCGAGTGCGATTCAAGGTGTTGGTCACCACCTTTAAAGCGCTCCATGGCTTAGGACCGGGGTACATACGACACCGCCTTCTGCCATCAACAACCTCCCACCGGCTGATACGCTCCCAGAGAGGGGCTCCTCAGGGTGCTGTCGGCCAAACAATGCCGACTGGCGACACCCAGGGGGAGAGCCTTCTCTGTGTGGGCACCAGCCCTTTGGAATGAGCTGCCCCTAGAGCTTCATCTTAGCCCCGACCTGCGTACTTTTCGCTGTGCCCTAAAGACCTTCCTGTTTCAGCAAGCTGGACTGGCCTAATATGAATTTTAAGTGGGCGTAGTGTGTTTTAATTTGAGGGCCAAATTGTATATATTTGTTTTAATTGGTTTTAAATTATATAAATTCATGTGTTTTAATGTGGCTGTACACCGCCCTGGGTCCCTTGGGAGAAGGGCGGTATAGAAATCCAATAAACTCTTAAACTCTACTCATTAGTTGGGAAAGGTATAGTTTACTAGAGGTCAAGTGAAATACAGTAGCCCAAAGTGAAAATCACGTGCCAAAATCCCCAAATCAAACTTCCCTTGCCTTAAGTGCCCCCCCCCCCATGCCCAATCAAATTCAAAGATGTTTTCAGAACGGCGGCTTCAAATGTGGGTTGGAATGCAACTGGATTCCGTTCCCAGCTGGTTGAAACCTCCTCTTATGGGGAGATACAGTGATCCTCCCCCCCCCCCATCCAGTCCCACCCTCAGAGTTCATGGCAGCCTGGCACTGAGCCACAGCAAGAGGCAAGCGTGGAATGGCAGCTGCCAGTTAAATGCGCAGGTATTTCTGTGGTGGTGGTGGGAGTGCTTGATAAATCACGGGGTGATGAAGTTGCCAGAAAGGCAAGCACAATTTTAGGTGACCTCCACAGAAACAAGTTACCAAATCTCAGGGACAGTTGGTTCTAGTTCCTGCTACCTCAACAAGACCCACCTTGAGAACTTAAGTTTGGCTGCAGGGAACTTAAGATCCTTACATAAGAAACGTGTTAGCAGCTACTGCAATGGAGTGAAAAATAAATTGGAGTGGGAGCTGAAGGAAAATGGGATGAAAACTGAGGGAGCAGGTGCAGTTGGCTCTGCCAGGCTGGGCCCGCCATCTTTGTCTTCAGCCTGGAGGGCACCTCCTCTTGCTCTGGGAATGCCAGCAGGCCCCTCTTGGCTTAACAGCGCAAGGGAGCCTTTCCGGCTGCCACTGAGTGCCACAAACCGTTTGCTTTCAGAATTTTCTGTTCATTGAACAAAACTGTGCATCAGTTCAATGTTTGGTCATCTGTCAAAAGCTTGCAAGAATAAATTAGTTTTCATCAGACAGGTGAAATATCATTATGCATAATTAGGAAGATCCTGCTTAGCCAGTTGCCCTCGCTGTCCTTTCAGAGTCAGTGGGCTGGAGGACCAATGCTCTACTGGTCAGAAGAAGGGTATGGCATTAGCATGGCTGGTCTTTGCCAGGGCGAGCTAAATGGACCTAATCAACGTGCCACAGCCTGTTTTGTGCCGGTGACCCCTTCCTGCTCAGTCTTCAAACTGTCCCTGTGTAGGGCTGAGCTGCCTGTCTTGCTGGGAAGAGAGGCTTTTCTATCTGTAACCATCTCCTCTCCCCTCCCCCCAAGGAATTCATCCTGGGCTGCCTCCTACTGAATCCCAGCCGGCGGCCGACAGCACATGACTTGCTGTTCCACCGGGTGCTTTTTGAGGTCCACTCCCTCAAGCTCCTGGCTGCCCATTGCTTTATTGCCCACCAATGTGAGTTCAGGGGGGAGGCTGGGAACGGGGCAGGCGGGACGGGCAGCCTTGGGGGGAGAAGGCTGGCTGCTCCTGGCTTGGAGTACCAGTCCTCTGTTTTGCAGACCTGTGGCCTGAAAATGTGGTGGAAGAGAAAACCAAGGAGCTGGATCTCAGCGAGGTGATGGCAGAGATTCGGCGGGTAGGGCGGCTGCCAGTGCAGTGGAGGTGGGTCTGGCGCACAAGCAACTCCCCCCGGAAGGCTCACCTGCAACATGGAGGGTGTCTGCCTGCAACCTGGGGTTCCTGGCTGACCTGGGTAGTCGTAGGCAGAGATACTTCCTCACCCCCTAACAGCCCAAAGCTATCTCTATTGCCCTCCCTCCTCCCTCTCCACCAGGGGACAGCCTAGGGAGGGTAGGAAAAGCAGAAGCCAGCTCCTTGCTGCATCTGTCTCCAGCCTTGGCATGGGGGGTTGCTGGCAGCCACGGTGCCTTGAACCCTTCTGGTCCTGTTGAGCGGTTACAGATAACTGCCCTAAATTTCCCTTCCCCCCCCCTCAGATATTCAGAACTCTCTTTCTTGGAATTGGACAAATTCTTGGAAGATGTCAGGTGAGTTTCTCCATCTTCTGCTTCTCCCTCTGCAGCCACCCAACACTCAACTGGGAGAGCACAGGGGAGAGCCTGGCCATGGGACAGAGAGCTCCCTGACTTTACTTGCTAGGACCCTTTCCCTGACCCATCTCGCTCTTTCTGCCAGGAATGGCATCTACCCCCTGATGAACTTTGCCACTGTCCGGCCCCACACCTTGCCACAGTCCAGTTCCCAGGCCCTGGAAGACCCCCAGAAAGCCCAAACCCCCACACCGGAGCCTTTTGATGTAGAGACACGGAAGGTGAGGTGGCTTTGGTGGGTCAGCAGCTCCCCTGCCTTGTTTGGAGCCCAGACAGGCAAGAGGGGGGCTACCTGCGGGACTCTCCTTCACTCTTTGCATCACTTCAGTCTGTTTTCCCCTGGAGTGAGGGGGGGGGCGGAAGAGGAGGCAGACCCACCTGAGGATGGGCAGCAAAAGGTCAGGCCAGGACCCTCAGGACGTGGCATGGCGATGGGATGGGGACTAAATCCTTGACAGCAGAGAAATCTTTTCCCCCTAATTGCCTGCAGGAACACCTCACGTGGCTCCAGGCACCTCACAAGATGGCTGCAGGCCAACCCCCAGTGCTGCACGCCCATTTCTCTGGGAAAAAAGACTAAGGCGCCTGGCAGTCTCTCTTGGCTGGCTTTAGCGGGGATGATGCCGTGGGTGGGAGATGTTTATTGTGGGGGAGGGAGCTGCTTCCACACAGGACCAGGGAGCCGAGCTTGGGGACAGCCGCGGGAAGGGCAGCTTCCAGCACCCCTACCAGCAGGGCCTTGGCTGGGGGCTTCTACTGAGGGCTGCCTCTGCCCCCACCAGGTGGTGCAAATGCAGTGCAACATGGACTGGCAGGAGGAGAGGCGGCAATGGCACGTACGTATGGCTCAGGGAAGCACTTGCAGGCCAGAGGAGCACCAGGCCAGGCATCCCAGGGAGCGGAAGCTGGGACTTTTCAACAGCCTCCCTTTGCCCTACATTTGGGCACCCCTGTGAAGACTTAAGGATAGGGAGGAGGTTCCCCTCTGGTTTAGAGGAGGTGGGCACAGGGAAGCCCACAGCCGTTCATAGTGGAGATCAGGCCCTGCTTGGGGCCTGTGGGGCTAAAGGGGCTGAGGCAGCAGGGTCCCAAGAAGCTCTCAGGCAGGACAAAAGTCATTTTATAAAGCTTGTTTTTGAAACTGCTCCAAACAACAAGGACACCTTTTCCGGTATACATTTGTTTTCCCAAGAATCCTTTCTTAGTAGTTTTATGAGTAGATTTTGGAAGTGCCTTCTTCTTCATCTGCCCCAGAGGGCCACAATTCATGCCAGCCTGTGCCTCCCTAACAGCTGACCCTCCTCCTCACCCTGGAAGACAAGCTCCACCGCCAGCTGAGCTACGACCTGCTCCCGAGTGAGTCCAGCCCGCTTCCCTTCTCCTGGCCGTGAGGGACACAAGGGTGGTGGGATGGGCAGCGATGCCAGCTGTGCCTCTGGATCTTGGGTAGAGGTCTCCCCCCACAGCCTTCCCCATCTCTGCTGCAGAGCAGACCCTGGCCTCCTAAAGCACCTGCAGCTTCCTCCTTGCCCTGAGGAGAATCTGGACAATGCCATCCCAGGCCCTCACCCACGGGATTTTGTTTATTTATTTGGCTATGTGGCCATGAAAACTTCCAGTGTCGAGGAAGAATTGTAACACCCATTTGCCCCTCAGAAGATCCCAAAGGCCCACTGAAGCAGCCAGGTGCAATGCTTTGCAAAACCCAGTCTCTCCCACTCCCTAGAAGTAGGGCCCTGCGGGGAGCTTCTCTTGCAGGAGGAAAAGGAGCAGCAGTCCTAGAGCTACCCGCGTCCCAAGCCTTGAGGGGCTTCACAAGGGACAACCAGCACCTTGGATTGCACTCAGACTGGTCATCGAGGTTGCTCTCAAAGCAGAGGGATGACGCGGGAGGACTGCCTTGCGCCCACCACTGCTTGGGCTGCTGCAGGAACTGAGGCTCGGGTGTCCATGAGCGAACCCCCCCCCCCCATCCAAGAAGGGCTGGCACAGCAGAGGTCCCTGCGGTGGCTCTCTGGCCCCTCTTCCTGCAGGGGTGCCAGTCCCGGCCCCCTGAAGCAGCTTTGCAGGAGGGCCAAAGGCTCCACTTCACCTTGTAAGGCTGGTCATCCCTGCTCGTCCACAGGCGACAGTGCCAGAGACCTGGCGGCTGAACTGGTGCACTATGGATTCATCAGCCAGGTGAGCCTTCTGCGCCGCCGCCCCCCCCCTCCCGTAAGGTTTCGCGGTTTCGGTCAGGGCGGCCGGCAGACTTGAAGCGGGGGGGGGAGGGTCTGCGAGCACAAGCCCATCCGCTCGCCCGCTGCTCTCTTCTAGGACGACCGGGAGAAGCTGGCGACGTTCCTGGAAGGCGCCCTGCAAAGACCCCGTGCGTCTCCCGCCCGAGGCGCCGGCTCCAGCCCCGAGGCCGGCGGCCAGAAGGGCCCGTGAACCGGCACCGCCCGAACGAGGGAGAGAAGCCGGCTGCCTGGCAACCTCTGCTTGGACGGGGCTTGTCGCCTCTCGGCCGCCTTCCTTCCCTCCAACCCACGGAGGCGACGGCGGCGACGAGGGACAGCGCCTTCCTGGGACAAGGCGGGAGCGGGGCTCGCCCGGGAAAGGTCAGGCAGAGCGGGGGCTCCTCCCGGGGCTTCTCCGACTGCAGCGGCCTTTTTCCCCGCGCGGCAGACTCCGCCACGCACGCGCGCCCTTCCCCCCTCCCCCACCGCATTAAAGCGCCAGCAACCGACGCTCCGCCGGCTCTTGCCGTTTCCCCCCCCCACCACAACCCCCCTCCGACGGGGGTGGGCGGGGCGAGAGAAGCGGGAAAGGCTCTGGCCGGAGCACCTCCCTCACGAGGCTGCTCCCCCTTAAAGGCTTCGGGTGGCGGGAGACGCGAGCCAATCAGCGAGCTCGCGCATGCGCCCTTTGCTCCGGAGCTGTGTCGCGTTCGCCCGGCCTCCCGCCGCCTGGTTCTCGCGAGACTCCGGAGCTTGGTGCTCGAGGAGGTGGCGGCGGCGGCGAAGATGGCGGCGGCTGCGGCGACCACCACCACCACCACCACCGCGGCGCTCTCTCTGGTAAGCGGCCGCGCCGGGCCGGTCGGAACGGAGGAGAGCCTCGTGAAAGAGATGCGGGGCGTCCCCGGTTGAGCCGCTGACGGGGCGTGCGGCGAGGGGGGGCCCGGGACTACATTTCCCAGCCGCCTCGCGGCACTCCTCGCCTCGCGCGCCTCCCCCCTCCCCCCCTCCTCGCCCGCGGGCGGCCAGCCAGTCCGGCCTCCTGCCCCGTTTCCCCCCCCCGCCCCTCCCCACGGGGTTGCCGGAGCTGCGGCCAGACGGTCCGAGTCAGCCAGGCAGTTTCTGGAGCCAAGCCGCGCCCGTCCCGGAGCCCCGAGGACCGATGCGCCTCCCGGATGGCTGGGCGTCATCGGCCGGTTGAGGAGCCCATGCCCGCTCCGTGGAGAGGTTGCATAGGCCGCCACCCAGAAGAACCCCCGGAGAAAGGGGCGCCCCCACCCTTCGCAAGGCCCCCCGAGGGGATGCCGGAAGCCGGCCTGGATGGGACAGCGGCCCTTGGACGGTGGGAGGCTTTGGTGTGGGGCCGTCCGTCCCCGACTTTGTAAAGGCTCCAAGTGATCCGCTTCTCTCTTCTTCCGGGGTCCCTTGTGGTTGGGGGTCCAGCAGCTTCTCCCTAACCTCCCCCCCCCAAGAGACGGACTGCCCGATAGCAGCTGGGTCCCAAATGGGTGGGAGGGAGAGGGGTCAAGACCACCGGCTCGTGGGCCAAGGTCCACTTGCTTAGAATCAGCAGATTGAAACCCGTGCCAAATAAAGACTGTGAGGTGACAGTTTTGATGCCGTTTCAGACTTTTTCTAGCTGATTTCTAAGCCAACAAAGGCGAATGATTTTCTCTGCAACATTCTCTACTAAGAACTCACAGTGGTACTCCATGGATAGTCTGGCCATCTTTCCTAGATGGTCTGGATCATAAAAAGTGAATCTTGAGAAATTGGAAGAGGTTCCCTGCATTTTCAGTTTTACCACCTCTGGATTGGGCCTCTGCACAACCTGGCTGGTGGAAATGGCCAGACAGGGAACTGGGAGCTGGATTCAAGCTGTGGTCAATGCATTTGAGGGAAGGCGAGGTCTCAGAAGTCCTGGAAGAGGGGCAGGTCCTTCCACTCCTCAAGGAGCTAAATCTGAATCCAGCCAGCAGTTAGGAATTACTTCCATTATATCTCAAATACTCCCCTTCTGGGGGAAGGTTAAGAAAGAGGTGGGACTGCAGTTACAAAAGCCTCCAGAGACAGTTTGGTTTCATTCCTGATCATGGGATAGAAACTGCATTGGTCCCTCTGATGGTTGACCTGTGAAAGGACTCGGATGATGGGAGACCTCCCAATGGATTGCTATGCTGCCAGTCACAGCATCCTCCTGAACCTCATCTGAGGACTGAGAGTTTCTCTGGTAGGTCCACTCCTACCTGATGGTTTCTTTTGGGAGTGGCAGAGGAAAGAGTAGTTGCTAGATTCGCTGTTACGGAGTGTCCCAAAGCTTTACCCTTAACTCTTATCATGTTTAACTGTTACTTTAAACTCTCAGGAGAGGTCATATGTTAGTTTGGGGTGAGTTATTATCTGATACATTCTAAAAATGTCCAGCACTGTAGTACAGCACCACCCTGGGCCCAATCACTCCTATAATCTCCCCACCCCCAAACTTTTCACCTCTCCCTCCCTTGGAGGTAACAAACACCTTTGCAATGTCTGAAAGCAGAAATCAAACTTCCAGTGCTAGAACCTGGTGAATGCATCCTTGGGATCTAGAACTGCAAAAAACTTAACCATAGTTGTGGGCAGTAGGACATCACAGCAGGAGAACATTAATGGAAAAAGGAACCCAGAGCTCAAAATGCCCAGCAACAGTCAAAGACAAGATGTCAGATACTGCAGAAGCTAGACAAAGTGGTTACTCACTTGAAACAGGTCCAGGTTACCTTGTAGGAGTGTGTGTATTGCCTGGTAGGTCAAGAAAGAAGTGCAGAATGAATGGTGGTTGCAAAGATTTCTAAGAGCCACCAAAAGGGCTTTGGTTAGGGATGAGCAGCAGAAAAGAGGATTCAGAGGGGAACGGGGCATGAGGGTCTCTTCAGATCCACATCACTGGCTTTTAAAGGCATTGAAAATGATGGATGGTTTATCCATTTCCATGCAACTATAGATTTTTTGGATTATCAGTTGTTCTGTTGGCAGTTGATCAGTTTTCCAAAATTGAGCTAACTCCAATCTGGCCGCAGTGATTATATGTAGTATTATTTTTTTTATTTATTTAAATTTTATTTATTAAATTTTTATTTAATATTTTTATAAATATTTATTAAAATTTACTTTATTTCTTTTTTATAATTTTCTTTTATAAATTAACATTCGAATTGAAAGATAAGGTAGACTCAAAATATTATATAACATAGAATAGATGGTATGATTGGATAAATCGGAGAAATGAAGGCAAAGGTAAAATTCTAAATAACAAAATTTTTTTTAAAAATGCACCGTTAATAAGACAATGGATATATGACTAAAGTCACTTTTTCTTTTTATGAAGTGGTGTTTATATGGATATACATGTGTTTAGTGTGTGTGTGTGTGTGTGTGTGTGTGTGTGTGTATAGTATTTTGTTTTTAAATGTTTAATAAAGTTTATTTTTATTGAAAAAGTTTTAAAAGTTTTACATACATTTTCTCCCCTCTCCCCAACCACCCCCTTCGACTTCCCAGAGCAAATACAAGATAAAATACAGCCAAATTCTTTAAATTAAACTCCATTTCACACTTATCATAATCATAATCATTAAACAAATAGATAAAAGGAAAGCAAGTCTTCTTTCTTCTTATTCCATCTAATTCAACAAAATTATCCATTTATAATTACAGCAGTTAATAAAACAATTAAGTATTACCTAATCAAACCTATCATTACTCAATCTAGCTAATTGATACTTAACAAATTATTAGGTCTATACAATTTAACAAAATATTTTATAACTTCTTTCATTTAAAACAAAAAAACAACAACAACAAAAGAAACCCTCATTCAAAAACCCCAAATTTAAAATAAAATACTATATAAACTCTTCCGTCCTCCACTTTTAAACCATCAAGGTCCAATTATAATTAAAACACTTAATAAAAAAAATAATAATAATAATAATATTTTTTAATTAATAAACAAACCTCTTATTAATTTATCAATACATATTAACAAATCAACTAAGAACATCATTTAATAACTATATCAAACATTTAAATTCTTCATACTAGATTAAACCAGTTGCTAATCTTCTTGTCTTCACATCTTCCAACAGCATATAAAATATCTTCATTTGCGTCTACCCACCTAAATAAAAACTGCTTCTTTATATAACCCCCCCCCCCGAGTGACTTTATAATTATATTTGAAATGATATCCATCAAATCCAGTCAAAAATTAGATTAGTAAATTTATCAGACGTATTAGGGAAACCACCAGATCAGCTGCAATTGCCCTAGGTCCATAGTCCTTTTGCCTTATATTTATTTCCATCGAACAGGAAACTCCAATTTGCTATATTCAATAAAACTTCTGCGATTGCAATTAAGTCCAAATTTATTACAGTCCTTAATAAAATATTCCAAATCATTCAAGTCAGGGCATATTTCACAGCCCAACACACCAGCATTGCTGTGATCTGTTTATTCTTCTCAAAATATTCCAATACAGCTGTAGGTTGCCTCCTCATCGTCGCTCATCGCTTAGTTAACTGGCATTAGACTGCTGTCTGTTTTTTTTTCCAAAAGTTCAAAATCTTTAAACAGTTAAACAGTACTTTTTAAGGACCATCATCTCATCAAGCAGGGTTATTTTCCATTTTTCCAGTCTTTCTTCTTTTCCTTTTTACGAACTTTCTTCTTAACTTTAATCCTTCTGCCTTTTTTAACTCCAGTAAAATTTTGCAGTTTTGGGGATTGCATATTATAAAATTTTTGCAAAAATGTAACTTCTTCTGGATACAGCTCTTTAAATGCAGATTGGGTTTTATAAAAAAAATTTCGTGTAACCAAAATCTCATCAGTTTCCAAAATTTCTTGCTCCTTATTCTGCACAGCATCCATCTTTCTCTCCTCAGTAAAAACTGCTTTGGTCTGTTGTTATTCTTTTCTGTCTCCCAATTCTTCATTCAATCCCCCACTGCTAGATTGCAACTCAGTATTTGCATGTATTTCATTGTTTCCAGCTTGAGAAGCTTGAAATATAGTATCAATTCTTTCCAATAAAGCAGAGGTAATTGAGTTCCAAGCTTCCTCAAAATCAGACCATATCTGAGGGTTAATTAACCCTTCTTTGCTTTCTTTGCTTTCAGAAAGACCAGCCATCTTGCCCCGCTTCTTCCTTCCCTTCCAGAAGGACAGAAAAAAAAAGAATATCAAAAAGAAAAAAAAAAGAAGACCCTTTACAATTTGTAATTTGTATTGCTGTTTCAATTATTATTATTACATCCTTTCTTGTTTCATCCACTTTTCAAAAAAGAGTTTTTCGTTTCAGACAGGGGCTTGTCAATAATTGCTTTTAACTTTCACTTCTTCACGCCCGTTGAAACTCAAACGCCATCTTGCTTTCACTTTCAGCTTAGGAAGAATCTTTTAAAGAAAGTAAATCTTTGGAGTTAAAAGAAAAAAAATACTTGCTGTTTCATTCATGCTGCTTGTGCTCCGCCAGCTTGATTCAAAGAATATTTGTTTAAAGTTGGTTGCTGGGATGGTAACGACATCTAGCTCTGCAAAGCAGAGACAT
Source organism: Ptyas mucosa (assembly GCA_012654045.1). NCBI lineage: Eukaryota > Metazoa > Chordata > Lepidosauria > Squamata > Colubridae > Ptyas > Ptyas mucosa. Next base: position 1,596,960 of record WNWU01000085.1, read on the forward strand.
CCAGGGTCCGGAGTACTGACAGGCTTAACGGGGAGCTCTCATCTTCGAGCGCCAGATTATGGGTAGAATCTGGCACTCTCAGGGAGCTCTACCCCACCCGTCTACTCACTTTCCCCCCTCGTACCAGGGGGAAAGTTTTCAAACCGCAAGACAGCTGATAGTCGCTGTTCTTGCGGTTCTACGGAGCCCTGGGATGGCGCTTCAAAAAGAAGCGTCCAGCGATGTCGCAGTCCCACCGGAAGTCTTTATTTTTTAAAACTAAAAAAAAAGAAAATGGTGGAGGTGGGAGAAGGAATCTGTGTGTGAGCTATTCAAACAGAAAATAAAGGAGATTATTTCTCTTTGGATTTTCCAATTAAAGAGGATGTATTTCCCCTGAAAATTGTGAAGACCAGAATGAAGGGACAGGACTAAAATCTCAGGCTGATAAATGCATGATTAGGAATATAGGTAGTCCCCACTTACTGCCTCATCCAGCCACTGTTCAAAGTTACAGTGGCACTGAAAAAGTAGGTTCACAACAGGTCCTCGAACTTCCAACCATTGCAACATTCCCACAGTCACGTGATCACAATTTGGGCACTTTGCAAGGTGTCTTCACAATGATAATGGAATCCCACGGTCATGTGATTGTGACAGCAGTTTTCCAACAAAGTCAGTGGGGAAGCTGGCAGGGAATTGCACATTTGGGGTGTGTGTGTCCTATGAGGAGGTTGTGTTTAATGATCCAGAGTGGCTTGCTTAATGACTACAGAGGGACTGTTGTGAGGCCAATATGGCCATGTGATGTTTCACTAAATGACTTTATCACTTAGTGATGGTGTTCTAGTCCCAATTCTGGTTGATAAGTGAGGACAACCTGTGCCTTTTTTCCTCCTTTCAATGGGTTAAATCAGTAGGAAATAGCTGAACATCTGGATGATCCGTTATATAATTGCTGAGAAATTCTTTGCTGTTGTTAGTTGCAAAGTCGTGTCCGACCCATCGTGACCCCAGGGACAACATTCCTCCAGGCCTTCCTGTCCTCTACCATCATCTGGAGTCCATTTAAGCTCACACCTACTGCTTCAGTGACTCCATCCAGCCATCTCATTCTCTGTTGTCCCCGTCTTCTTTTGCCCTCAATCTTTCCCAGCATTAAGCTCTTCTCCATTGAGTCCTTCCTTCTCATTAGGTGGCCAAAGTATTTGAGTGAGAAATTCTGTACAACTGCATAAAGCAGACCACTAGCCAGAATGATTGTTGCTCCTATCTTGAAGGAGGGTCTTGAGAATTGCTGCACCCAAACTTTTAAGAGCAGGTCACAGAGATCTGTGAAAATCTTTTAAGGTTTGGGGAGATTTCCAGAAATCAGCAAGAACAAGCTGTGCTGGCAACACATCCCAGGATGTTCTGATTAGTACACTAATTAAATAGAGTCTGTCTAAATGGGTGGCTAAGAGCTCATCATTAGGTGCTGGTCAGTGGAGGAGGTCTCTAACCTAGGTATTTCAAAGCTGTTTGGATGAGAAGGTGGAAGGAATCTTGTGGGAGATGCCGGTTAGCTCTGTTGAAGGAGCAGCTCCATACACGCCCTTCTGTGGATCCCAGCTGGAAAGAAGTGCTACAGGCATCGGCCTCTAAAGAGATTGGGAGACAGAGATCCAGGGAATACCTTTATCAATTTAAATATCAAGCAGATTATTCTGAAATTACTATTGGTCCTGTTTCCCCTGCCCTCCCCCACTCAATGAAACTGGGCCTCCCAACCCACTCTGCATAGATCTCCTTTGTTCAGGCAGGCTTTCATGAGCATCTCTCCAATTTCAGGGCACCGAAACCGTCAAGGTGGAAAATGGGCAGAGCACGTCAGCCAAGCTGGGGCTCCCTCCTCTTACCCCGGAGCAGCAGGAGGCCCTTCAGAAGGTGAGCAGCTTGACCAAGGTCAACATCCAGCCTAAGCATAGCCAGTGGGGGGTGGGCATGGGCAAGGATCTTTTCTCTTCTGGGCAAGGCCCCGCCAGAAATGTGCCGCCCTCCACAGGAGTGGGCTGTAACCAGATTTGGGGATTTCACCCAGCTATTCAGTGAGGTGCTAACAGATGCAGAACAAATGAAAGTGCATTAACATGGCTTAGCCCAAATCTGTAATTGCATGGATGCCTAGAAAGTTGGTTCTTTTAGGGCAAGTGTGCCTCGCTTTTTGCTAATGGCTGTTGAGTTAAATTCTGCGTACATATGTATGTATTGCCCACCCATCCCACTCCCATTGTAGGACTAAAATCCAAAACAACTCAGGATGGACACCCCAAGTCCCTCAAGTAGCTGGGGCCAAACCCTCCCTGGAATAAAGCAGCTTTAACTAATTCTTGGAAAATTAAACGGGATGAGGATCGGCATAAGAAAACCTGCCCCAAGTACTTTAGCCTCTTGTTCAATAGGGCTGGGCAGGCAGAGGATACTGGACTCTCAGCAGAGAACTGGTAAAAGTGTTTCATGTGTGCGACGGTTGTAAATTCCATGTTGGAATCAGCAAGAAGTGTATTGAAAATGAAACGGTTCCCAGAGGAAGGACTGGGTGCTTGAATCGTGCTCAGATTTCTTTTCTATTTCTCAGATCCCTCCTACTCGAGAAAACAGTGACACGGCTGGGGAAGGTGCATGAAAAATAACCAACCTTATCAGGGAATTCCCTCTAGGAAAAGTGAGGGTGGGTCCTTTCTTAGCTCAGAGGAGAGGCACGTGCGGCACTGGTGATGTGAATAGTGGAGGTCTTCTCCCTCTCCCAATGTCAGAACTGGGGTTGATGCATGGTACTCCGAGGTGAGGAGGAGAGTGCTGCTGCTTTACCAGCTGGCGGGCACTTACAGGAGAGGAGGCTGATGGCTCTCCTGTCGGTGCTGCTGGGATTCCTCAGGGCATTGAGTAGGTCCCGGGGGACCCTACAGGCTGGGCCAGAGCTCCAGCTTCAGGAGGGCCCCAGCGGCCAGGCGAGTGTTCTGGTCTGGCTGGCTTGTGGAGTAGCTGAGGTGAAGGCCAGGCTGTCCCAGAGTCTTAGTCCCAGGTTTGTTGTGGGGGTTCCCTCAAACTACCGCTGGGCGAGGGTGTCCTTGCAGAGACGGTCCCTAGGGGAGAAAGCGATCCCTTCAGGAGGACCAGCTGTGTGAGGTCTGTCCCCTTTTACTGTGAAAATGTTAGGAAGCTAACTTTATTTATATATTAAAACATTTAGATAGGCAGGCACTATCTTATATTGAACTTTGGGTGGTTCTCTTGCCAACAATTAAAATGGCACCACCAATGATAAAAGCAACGTAGTACATATCGAAGTATGCAGTTCTAAAGCCCTCATTCCTATAAAACCTTTAACTGAGAGAAACAGTGCCCCATAGGACATCCGTTGTTGAATCAAGGAACTAATGGCTAACTTACAGAATGTGTCCAAGATCTGGGACGCATAACTGCCATGGAATTGAAACTTGCCAAATTTTAGAAAACATTTTATGACGTAAAATTATAAGGCATTTTACGACATAATAGAAAACGCTCCGCCTGGCCTAATAGGGGAGCTGGTGGGGCTGATGGAGGGAGGAGGGTGTGTGGGTGTGAGCAGGAAGGCCGCCTTGTCCCTGATTCAGCTGCTGAGTCTCTTAGATGTTCCAGGCCAGAGGTTTGCCAGCTTCTGGTCTCTGTGACTTTGGTTTCTCTCCTCTCTCCTGCCAGGCCAAAAAATATGCGATGGAGCAGAGCATCAAAAGCGTCTTGGTGAAGCAGACAATTGCCCACCAGCAGCAGCAGCTCACCAACCTCCAGGTGAGGCCTTGCCAGGACGCCCTTGCCTTTGACATGCCCTCCCCTCCCCCTCCCCTCCCCCCTCCCTAGGGCAGCCCCTTATGCACTTAGAGCCACTGCCAGCCCCGAGATCTGCCTGGAGTGCTGCCTTTGGCCTGCCATGACCTTCTAGGCCGCCTGCGGAGGGAAGCTTAACTGCCTGGAGAACGAGAGAGAGAGAGAGAGAGTGTGTGTGAGAGAGTGAGTGAGAGAGAGGGGGGAGCTGGCGTGGGACGCAGTAGTCGGCCTCAGGCAGGGAGTGTCTGGTCTTGCAGGGCAGTGGGAGGGGGGCTGCCAGCTGCTGTCCAAGCTCCTCTTCCTGAGGAGTTACAGGGTGGGATGGGGGGGGGGAGACCAAAGCCCTTGGGGCAGCTCTGGCTGCTGCGGGTGGGGGGGAGGCTGTCCCTATAGCTAGTGGTCTGCTGAGGGCTGAAGACTGTCCTGGACCTCCCTGCCTTGGCTGCCCAGGGTCGGCCGGGGATGTTCGGCGAGGAGGAGGCAGAGGCAGGCAGGCAGGCGAGGCCTCTTTCTCCCGCTTGAGTTTTGACAAACCCCGTGGTAGTGTGCTCAGCTCCCACAGACTGAACTCTGTCTTTACTGTCTTTCAGATGGCAGCAGTGACAATGGGCTTTGGAGATCCTCTCTCACCTTTACAATCGGTCAATAGACACATTCACTTCTTCTGGGCACTGGGTCTTAGTCAGGGCCTAGCCTGGGGGAGGACGTAGCTGTGGCCTCCCTCTCCCGCCACCCCCTGCTCTGGATATACCCCACCCCCACCCAGCCAAGGCCAAGTGTAAACTCCCAGTGGAAGACCTTGGGCTGGGGGCAGCTGGGATCCCTGGAGGCACTGGGCAGAGAGAGAGAGAGAGAGAGAGAGAGAGAAAGAAAGAGAGAGAAAGAAAGCATTAGTCTCAAGCAGCGGGAGAACTGCCTTTCTAGGGATGCTGAGGTCCTGGCCTCAAAATAACTGCCAAGGTAACTCGCCAGGGGGCCAGCGTGGGATGCTAGAGGCTGGTGGCCGGGGGCTGGGGCTTGGCCGGCTCTCCTAGACGAGTGGAAGAGTGCTAGGAAGAGGGGCTGCTGGCTGGTACTGGGGCAGAAAGGTGGTGGCCGCGGGGCCTGCCTGCCAGGGCACAGGTCCCTTGCTTTTGGAGCCAGCATATGAAGTCCAAGCCAGCAGGAGCAGGCCCCGCCCTCTCCCGGGGAGAGAGGTGCACCCACCCTTCCACCTGAATGCTAGCAGGGTGGCACACCCAGGCAGGAGCCAGAGGTCCCCCGTAATGTGCTGGTGGATCTTGCACAGGGCCCCAGCTCCTGCTGTGCATCAGGCAGGCAGGTTGACCTGGGTTGATCCTCTTGGAGCTGTTGAAGAGTCCGGCTCATTGGAGCAGCTCCGAGGTTAGGCTGCCCAGGTCCTCAGAGCTCTCCCGGCACCAGAATGATGGGCTTAGCTTAGTTTCTGCGGGGCAGGTGGAAGAGAAATACGACTGGGTGCCCACCTCAGAACAGCCGCTCAGCCTGGATTTGATTCTGGGATGCTAGATGGACGGCTGGCTTGTCGGGGTCAGGGTTTGGGGGGGGGGTGGAGCAGATAGCCCAAATAGCCAGGCAGCCCTCATGGGCTTCGTTGTAGATGCCCATTTTCCTCTCCCTAACTCTTTGCTCTGCTGGCTCCTGAACGCTGGGAGTGCGTGCCCTTCGTTGAGTTTGTCCAGTGGCGCTGGCTGTCCTGATGTGCAGCAGAGAGGCTCTTCCTGCAGAGGGTCCCTCATCTCTCATGGGGAGCAGTGAGACACTCCCTCCCCCAGAATTGTTTGGCAGGGAGAATGAGCTGGAGGCATTGCCTGGCATCCTCCCAACGCAGTTCTCTCCAGGGTTGGGGAGGGACGGAGTAGCAGGTGTGCCCCAGAGAGGGAGCAGGGAAAACGGAGGTTTCCTAGTCTTGTAGGTCCCCCCCCCACACACACCCATGAAAGTGTTGTGGGACTGCTGCAAAGCCCCCAAGGTGCTCTTGGCTCTGATGTACAGCCAGCCAGTATCCCCAGCTGGGTGGGCATTTGCCTCTAAGGAGGACAGGAGTAGCCTTGTTTTTTTTTCCAGCTCCAGAGAAGTGCTCCAGCGGCTTGTCCTGGGCCTGGCTGTGCTGCCAGGCAGGGGAGCTGCTGCCCAGCCACTGAATCATAGCGGTGAATCTGGATTGTAGGCTGGTTAGACTTTTGGCAGAGGAAATGGGTCATCGCGGACCTTCTGCCACTGTACCTCCTTGGGACAGTGTCAGACGGTCCCTTGCACCAGCTGGCCTGGCCCTGAGAGAAGGCTGTTCACATCGTGGCTATTGTTCCCAAAGGCGCCTGCCGAGAGGAAGAGGCAGCGTCCTGGGGTGGGAGATGTTTCAGGGGAAGACAGACGAGGTGCCCGATCTGGATCTCTTGCTGTGTGGGGGCAGAATGGTGGGGAAGGACCCTTTGGGGTGGCAGAGGGTTGATTCCTCTGGCCGAGGGAGGGGGTAAGGGTGGGCTGGGCTAGTTCCTCCTTGGGGAGACTCCCCTATGCCACTCTGGAGCCTCCTGGGGAGGGGGGCACGGGAGAGCTGCCAGGCTTCCCTCCTGCTCTGACCAGCCAGACCTTCTCTCCGATACAGATGGCAGCGCAGCGGCAGCGGGCCCTGGCCATCATGTGCCGGGTCTATGTGGGCTCCATTTACTATGAGCTGGGAGAGGACACCATACGGCAGGCCTTCGCCCCCTTTGGGCCCATCAAGAGTATCGACATGTCCTGGGATTCCGTGACCATGAAGCACAAAGTGAGTATGTCCTTTGGCGGGGGGAGGGGGGCAGGGGTGGGTGGGTGGGTAGAGTGCCTGAGCTTTATGCCCCCCTTTTCTCCTTGGCCAGGGCTTTGCTTTTGTGGAATATGAGGTCCCCGAAGCTGCTCAGCTGGCCCTGGAGCAGATGAACTCCGTGATGCTCGGAGGGCGGAACATCAAGGTATGTGGACCTGTGAGCCAGAGACAGCTGTGGCCACACGCCTGTCTTTGCGTCCTATAAAGGGGGAGAGCCGGGCTGTGCCTGCCTGCCCCAGCTGCTATCATCTCTCCAGCAGGGCTTATTTAGAAGCAGGCCGAGTGCTTGGCCCAATGCCATCCATGGCCCCTGAACTGCAAAGGGTTCTCCTCCCCCATAGTGGGTAGGCCGCTGGTCTGCCTGCCTGCCTGCCTGGCGCTTGCAACTTGCTTCGTGCAAGGAACCCTGGGGAGGGCTTCCAAAACCAGCTTAAGAAAACTTCCTTGCTGTATTCCCATGACGTGGGGTGCCCAGTGGGAACAACAAATTAGAACTGAATGCAGTGACTGGCTTAATACAAGAGTGGCCCAGGTTCCCTACTGCCTCATCTGTTGTCATGCCAGGGTTAGTCAGATAGAGGGGCCGGGCCGCGACCGAGAAGGTCCAGGTTCACCTCACTGGCAGCTGACACTTTCTCATCCCAACCTAGCTCACAGGGTTGCTGTGGGAAGAATAAAATTGGTGGCAAGAAGACAGACAGGATGTAGCCTAATGAATAAATCTGAATGTGGGAAACATGTTAACCCACAGTTTGCTGAATTGTGGGCTTGTCAGATGGGCTTGTAGAAACAAGCTAGCCGCCCCCCCCTCCCCCAGCTGAGGATGTTGACTAGGCCAAGTGCCCCCTTGGCAGGTGGTTGAGAAGCTGGTGCTCTGGGGGCCCGGGGGTGCCCAGAGGCCCTCACGGGTCGCCTTCCTGCAGGTGGGGAGGCCCAGCAACATTGGCCAAGCACAGCCCATCATCGACCAGCTGGCAGAGGAGGCTCGAGCCTTCAACCGCATTTATGTGGCATCGGTGCACCAGGATCTTTCTGACGACGACATCAAGAGTGTCTTTGAGGCCTTTGGGAAGATCAAGTCCTGCACGCTGGCCCGGGATCCCACCACGGGGAAGCACAAGGGCTATGGCTTCATCGGTGAGCCCTGGGGCTGGCTGCCCTGCTGCTGAGGGCCCAGAGCCAGCGGTCAGTGCTCCATGTTGTTCTTTCTGCCCGCTCAGAATACGAGAAGGCCCAGTCCTCGCAGGACGCCGTCTCTTCCATGAACCTCTTTGACTTGGGGGGCCAGTATCTCCGTGTGGGCAAAGCGGTCACTCCACCCATGCCTCTGCTGACCCCAGCAACCCCGGGAGGCCTGCCCCCTGCAGCGGCTGTAGCCGCAGCTGCTGCCACGGCGAAAATCACCGCTCAGGTAAGGAGCAAGGTCTGGGGAGCGGAGTAGGGGGAGGAGAGGGCTTGAGCCAAGGGGTGGAGGCGGCAGCCCTTGCCCTAGCTAGATTGGCCTTCCTGCTGTTCCCCTCTCCTTGACCAGCAGCAGCGGGGCACTAGTCCCAACTCTGAGGACAGCCCGCATCCCTTTTCCTCTGCAATCTCCAGCAGGCTTCCACCATCTGCAGCAGAGAGGAGGGCAGGGGAGGTGGTGGGGCGCTAGGGGCTCAATTTGTGTAGGTGCTCTGCAGGGCCCTCCTCCCTCTGCTGCCACGGCTTGGTTGAGCCCAGCTGATGTCTCTGGGGCTGGGCAAGACCATCAGGCAAGCAAAGGCGAACACTGGTCTGAGGTGCCCCTCCCACTCCAGTGGGCCCACAGAAGGTGATTGCTGTTTACCTCCAAAAGATGCGCCCCCAGCACAGGTCTACCAGGCTAGCAGGGCTTTTCTCTCTCTCTCTAGGGGAGCTCCTGGCTGTGGGGTTCCTCACTTGGACCTTGGGGTACAGAAGCAGCCCCGTGGCTGCAGAGGCCCTAGCAGAGCTGACTTTTCTCTTGTAGGAAGCTGTGGCAGGGGTGGCGGGTGCTGCTGTCCTTAGCACATTAGCCACCCCTGGACTGGTGACCCCAGCCCTGACCCTAGCGCAGCCCCTGGGGGCCTTACCACAGGCTGTGATGGCAGCTCAAGCTCCAGGCGTCATCACGGGTGAGTGGCTTAGCAGCTGAAACACCCTCCTCTTGCCGTCTGGGACGAGGGAGGGAGCTGCCCTGCGTGGGGGTGCATGGTGAAAAGGTCTCTGCCTTTGGCCCAGCCTTCGGGTGGAAAGAGGATGTCATCTCCGCCTTCTCTGTCTTCTCCACGTCTGTTGTGTCTGTGAAACAAAGCGAAAGGAGAAGGCTGCTGTATCCTCCTTGGAGAAAGAGTGGTCTGGCCCTGAGGAGTTTTCATAGGAATGAAAGGGCTGCCGGTTGGTGCCAGCGAGGTCGGGTGGGCTGACGGCGGTGGTGCTTTACACTCCAGCTGGGGAGGATGAGCTCTTCTCACCCACCCACCCACCCACCCTTTTTTGGTTAGGCAGTGGAGTCTGTAACCCTGCCCTATGGAGCGTGCTAGATTTTGGGAGTGAGAGCGTTTATGGAAAAGCCTGGAGGTGGGAGTACTGGAAAGGAGGAGGAGGAGGAGGAGGAGGGAGGCTTTGGGCCAGTTGGTCCTCTTAGCTAAAAGGACCCTCTGCTTGGGAACCTCCTTTTGGGGCTCCTGTCTGGCCAGGTGGGAAAGAGGATCCTAGCTAGGAGAATGCTGAAGGGGGTCGTCGCTCTTAGGGGAACCATAAAACCTCTTGTCCTCCTCTCTCCTGGTTTTTGATTTACACCTTCTGTATCCAGTGGGTTTTTGGCTCAAGAGCATTAGAGGAGGGTCTCTTTCAAAAGCCTTTGACAAATTCTCTAGCAAGGGACAGTCTTGCATGAGCCACGTTGATATTTTCTTTAGCAATTTGAATCATTCTAGCTTTACAAATCTTTCTCATGGAGAAACAATTGGCCTCATTGATGTCACCTGTTATTGGTCTCTCCCTGGGCTGCTTCTGTCTCCTCTTCCCCTCTGCGGCTCTGCTTGGGCATCCCCATAAGTGTCCTCTTGAGTTCTGATGGTTACTCCCCCACCTCCCTCCCTCCCTCCCACCCACCCAGTGATTACGTGGTCACCCTTTGGGTGCTCAGCAACACAGCTGCATTTATGGCCATTTTGCCCACTTCCGGTTTTCAGCAAAACCGCATCACAATGAACAATTGATTTAATAACCGCTGCGCACCTTCCGCCACGCCCTAAAGACCTTTTTATTTCACCAGGCGGGCCTGGCCTAACTTCTCCCTCTTTTAAATAATTTTAAAGTTTTAATATCTTAATATTTTTTAATATTTCTATACTTAAATTTAATATTTGGTTTTAAATTTATTGGGGTTTTAATCTGTCTGTCTGGGCCAAACTATTCAATTCAATTCAATTTTATTTCTATTTTAAATTTTGTATGTATGTATTTTATTGCCGGCTGTTCACTGCCCTGAGTCCTTCGGGAGTAGGGCAGTATATCAATCAATCAATCAATCAATCAATCAATCAAATAAATAAACAAACAAATAAACAAACAAACAAACAAATAAATAAGTGACCGATCCATTTTACGACTTATGACTGTACTAGGCAGGCTCCCTTACGATTGTGACTCGAGGACTGCTTGTCTTTTCTTCCTCCTTTCTGTTTCTCTTCTGTGGAGTGGAAGGATGGATGAGGGGTCTTGAGCTTTTATCTGAAATTTTTGCTCCTTGTTGACACAACTACCCTGCGGTTGGTTGCTAAGCTTGTTGTGAGTTGAGAGATTGCCCATTTCTCTAAATCTGGGTTGATCGCATGTATTGACCTGGTGGGATTACCATCCTTGTTTGAGATGCATTGGATATTCTGTTTAGCTTTGGGTGTGGAGCACAAGGGCATATGGGCAACTAGTTCTTTTCACATACTTCAAAATGTGTTTTTCCTCTAGGTGTCACACCAGCTCGCCCACCTATTCCTGTCACTATTCCCCAGGTGGGTGTGGTGAACCCCATCTTGGCCAGTCCCCCAACACTAGGCCTGCTAGAAGCCAAGAAGGAAAAGGAGGAGGAGGAAGTTTTCCAAGAATCTGAAAGGCCAGAGATGCTCAGTGAACAGGAGCACATGAGCATCTCTGGCAGCAGCGCCCGCCACATGGTGATGCAGAAGCTTCTCCGGAAACAAGAGGTGAGTTCTTCAGCAGTGCTGATGGAAGGGCTGCCTAGGGTTAGCCTCCAAACTGAGCCTATCATGGAAGAACGGTGGGCGGCCTCCAATCCCAGTGATGGAGGGAACAAAACAAGGCTGGCTGGAAGGTAATTCTCTGAAACGCTTTGAGTCCTGTGAGGTGACGTTTCCCTGTTTCTTTCTTCACACAGTCAACAGTGATGGTTTTGCGAAACATGGTGGACCCCAAGGACATTGATGATGATTTGGAAGGAGAAGTAACAGAGGAGTGTGGCAAATTTGGGGCTGTCAACAGAGTCATCATCTATCAAGAGAAGCAGGGCGAGGAAGAAGATGCGGAGATCATTGTCAAGATCTTTGTGGAATTCTCCATGGCCTCAGAGACACACAAAGCCATCCAGGCACTGAATGGGCGCTGGTTTGCGGGCAGGAAGGTTGTGGCTGAAGTGTATGACCAGGAGAGATTTGATAATAGTGACCTCTCCGCATGAACTCTTTCACAAAGACTTCTCTTTCATTTTCCCCAATGACTCCCTTTCCCCATGTTTTCTGGAATATTTTTGGACCAGCATTATCCTGTGTTGTACACGTAGTTGTTGGTAAATATGCCAGGAAGAAAATCCATCCGTTGTCTGTGCTATGTGCGAGAGCATTACCTCCACAGGGGCAAAATGTGAATACAGGTTGGGGCAGGTAGCCATTCTCAGGCAATTTATTATTAGACACCAGATCCAGAAGAGTCAATTTGGTGGTGGTGTTGCATTTTCACTTGGTCTTCTTGTTAATTCCAACTAATTGAAAAACACCAGTTTTAACAAGAAAACCAGTAGTCCCAAAGGTGCTTTTTCAAGAGGCAACTGGACTTTCTGGTTTTTCTTTGAAGACGTTTCGTTTCTCATCCAAGAAGCTTCTTCAGCTCTGACTGGATGACAGAGAATCTCCATAGACAAGAAAACCAGCACATTACCTCTTTGCTTCATATCTCCACACTAAAGTAAAGGTTTGCCCTGTCCACTCATGTCTGACTCTGGGGACCAGTGCTCAGCTCCATTTCTTAGCCGAGGGAGCCAGTGTTGTCTCAGGACAATTTCCATGGTCATACGGCTAGCATTAGTATACGCCGAGGCACACAGAATGCTGTTACCTTCCCACTGAAGTGCTACCTATTTACCTACTCACATTTGGAACTGCTAGGTGAGCAGGTGCTGGGGCAAGTAAGGAGAGCTCACCCCGTCTGCAGTGCTGGGGTCTGGAACCCAGGCTATCAGCTTTCCAGCTGACAAGCTCTGTGTCTTTAACCACTGAGCCGTCAAACCCCTTTCCCCCCAGCTACATAAAACACAAGGAGAACTTCCAGCCACGTTTGGTCCAGAATCCTGCTTCCTGCAGGATCTAGCTTGGAGAAGGTAATCCCACGAGGACACCCTTACTTGTGAAGGATACACCCACTTCCCTAGAGCCCATCCTTGGACTCGACCCCGTCTGGGCTCCCCTTCTTCCCTTCTGGGGGAGCGTCGTTCGGAGGAGGACAAGGCAAATCCCTGGCCCTTTTTCAGGCTGGGCCATGGAGGAAAAGGGCTGGTTGTGCTGGAGGGAGGCCTCTGGGAAGGTTCAGCCCAGGTGTGGGAGGGTTAAGCAGGGCAATCTTGCAGAGGTCTGTCGCTCCCTCCGGCTGGCTCCCATTGTGTTCTGGGGGTGGGGGGCGGGCTCGGGGTTCTTGCCCCTCCGCTGCACCATTCACGGAGGCCGCTGGGAGAGATGACCGGCAGCCCAGGGCGGGTATGGCCAGTTCCGGGTGCAGGCAGCGTCCAGCTGCAGTCTTCGTGGTGTTGGCCCAAGGCCTGGAGGGGGAAGAACCGGCTCCGCTCAGCCCCAGCGAGGGGCTTTGGCCCCCCGGGTAGGTCTGAGGAGGGCGCGCCTGTGTCTCCCGGAGCCGGGCCCGGCTTGGCGATCCTGCCGGAGTAGCAGCTCGGCCTTTGCCCGGGTCCGTCTTCCCGGCTGGACTACTGCCGTGCGCTCCACGCGGGGAGGCCCTTGAAGATCATCTCGAAATTGCACCGGCCGCTAGCGGCGATGCCTATTTTGGCGGCGGCGGCGGGGCTCCTTCCGCGGCTGCCTGAACCGGAGCAACCTCCGGGACCCCGCCGCCCGCCTCTTCCGGGTTGACCCTCGACTCGGGCCGCAGGAAGAGCCGTGCGGGGCACGGAGAGGCGGGGAAAGAGCGCCCCCGGAGCCTGCGCAGACGGCGGGACGCGCTAGGCCGCGCGATCTATGGTTCCGGCCGGGCGCTCTGGGAGCTGTAGTCCTCTACGGCGGGGCGTCGTCGTCCCAGAGTGCCTCGCGGCGGATGGCGAGGAGGAGCCCTGCCGCCGGGATGCCGCGCCGCCGGCTCGGCCGCTGAGCCCGCGCGGCCCGGTGCGCCCGCGCCCGCCAGGCCCGGCGCCAAGGATGCTTCGCTGCATGCCGCCGCTGTGGCGCTGCAACCGGCAGGTGGAGACGCTGGACCGGCGGCACTGCTCGCTGCAGGCCGTGCCCGACGACGTCTACCGCTACAGCCGCTCGCTGGAGGAGCTGCTGCTCGACGCCAACCAGCTCCGCGAGCTGCCCAAGGTGGGCCCGACGGACCTCTGCGCGGGCGGGGCGGGGCGGGGGTGTCGCCCGCTGGGAGACCCCGCTGCGCTCCCCCCCGCGCACCTGTCGTCGGTGGGGGTGGAGCTGAGCCCACTGGGCCCCGCGCGCCCCTCCCCCCCTTCCCCGCCCCCCCCCCCGGCTCTCCCTTCTCCGCTTCCCCCTCGGTCGTCGGGGGTGGTCGCCGTGACTCCGGCGCGCGGCCTTTTGCGGTGCGGAAACGCTCTGAAGCCTCGCTCGCTGTGAGGACGATTCCCCCTCAGCTTCGCCCGCCCCCCTTTTCCCTCTTGAAGCGGAGGAGAGTCGGGGCCGCCTTCGCAAGATGCCGCTTGGCCTCGGCTTCCTATGGCTGGACCTGAATCCCGATTCCCTTGTTCCTCGGTCTCCTGGCTGCGGAAGGTGCTCAAAGTGGCCTCCCTGCTGGTAAGGAGCCCGGCCAAAGGGGCCCGCTCTGTCAGCCCGGACCCCCTTCTCTAGCTGGCTCTACAGCCGGAGGGCGGGGTGGGGGGGTGCTCTACTGGGTACCCAGGAAAATTGCAAGCATGGCCATGTGGAAGAAGTAAATGGCATTCAGTAGCAATTAACAAATGAAAGAAATAAAATATAGAAATGCTGCGTCTTGGTGAGAGAAAGGGGAACCTTAATGGATGGAGCTGATGAATACAGACCGGTAACTCTGGTCTTTTTTTATGAATGAAAGAGTCAAACTATGGACTGTTATCTTAATTTTTTGATGGGTGGATCCCCAAGTAAAAATCTAACTGGGTGACAATTGCACATTATTACCTTCCAGTGAACGGTGATAATGGAAGAACCAGAAAAGGGGATTGGCAGGAATTGGGTTCTGAATGCATGTGGTTTAGGGGAGAGATATTCTATCGGATGAGATGATCGGATTGGTGGGCAGGTGGTGACTGGGCTGTTCAGAGACCCAGAAATGAATGAGAATGGTGATTGGTGAGTACTTGCTTAGAAAAAGTATGCTTCGGATGTAAGGTTTAAGCATAAGTCTCCCTCCCATTTGTAAGAGGCAACTTCACTGCAACTCCGGGTGGTATACAGGATTAAGAACTTTAGATTTATGTGTAAACTTGCGGAAGCCGTGAAACTAAAGGCAGATTTGATTTGATTTGATGTGGAAAGTCTGAGCGTGTTGTTAGTACCAGAATGAAACATTCTAAATGTGGAGCAGACCGTTTTCTAGTGGGGTCAAAAATGGATCTTGGGGGGAAAATTTACACACACACAAAAGGTGAAACAACTTTCTCGTGGCTGATACCATTTCCATACATTTGGTCATCCTTCCTCCTCTTCTGCACGGCCAGACCATCTCAATGTCCTTTTGTCCTGGGCACCCACTTCTGCGTGCAAGCCGCTTTCTTCCCATTGTCTCCAATTTCTTTTTATGGTCTCCATGGCCTATTGAGCAGTCACTCGCGAATGGGGGATATGCTAATGAGAAATACAAAAAAAGAAAGCATGAGTGGAATGAAGATGTGAGGGGGGCTCTAAACGAGTGGGGAGTGATTACTACAAAATGTATGAATGACAGAAATCATATGCACATTGAGAGAAAATGTTGCCAAAAAATAGTGAAAGAGAGCAAGGAACAAAAGAGGCAAAGCAGGGTAGACCCAAAGAACAACCGTTTTGTGAGGGAAGATGACTAAATAAAGAACCTCCAGCAGGAGGAGTAGAAGTGAAATGATTTGGGATGAATGGAAGCGAGAGGATTTTAGGAATTTGCATGGAATTGGTGCGGGTTTGTTAAAGAGGAATTGAAACCAGTGCTAGGAGTGCTGGGGTCCAAGAAAAGATGGGAAGTAGATGTGATTTACTTACGGAGTGGATCTGCAGCTAATTTAATGTATTGGGGAAGCTTGCATCGGTGCTTGATGACTGGAAGAATAGTACTATTGTGTCACCATAGCAAGAGTGAGCACAAGAACCGTAGGAGTGTGTCCTTGGGAATTAGTGCTTGGCAAAGTTCTCATCAGAAAGGGGTGAGACCTGTCAGTGAGCAAAATTGGGAGAGGCGGTGAGGCTTCCATACCATTTATCTGTGTCTTTCCTTCAAGTTAGTCATCAGGCAGGAGTCTGATGCAGCAGCTATAGCTACATTTGTGTGTGTGGCGGGGGGGGGGGGGGGCTTAGCAGAAGCATAGAATCCAGATCAGGAAGAGCAATTGTTCCATGTACCCTATGGAGTCCTGCGTCCAATTCTGTCCCCCCAAATCCAAAGCCCAGGGGCCGATTGGAGCCAGGCCAAAGTGGGCCGGCAAGGGGCTGAAAGGAGAGCGCTGTGAGGAAAGAGTCAAGATTCTTCTTAGCCTCCAGGGGAGGAGGGAGGACACCGATTTCCCATGTCTGGAGGGTTTGTCTGGGTGGGCTTATTTTGTAGTGCCCCCAGAGCTGGCCAGAAGTAGTGAAGGGGGGAAGCTGCAAGAAAGGAGGATCCGGCTAACCCATCAGGAGGAGCCTCAGCATGGCATCAGATGTCAGACAGTGGAACAGACTGCCACGGAAAGCAGCTCTTTTACTAGAGGTCTTTAAAGAGAGATTATCAGAGAAGCTTTCCTGGACCGAGCAGGATACAGGATGTTGGACTAGATATGGCTGTGGTTTTAAGATTCCTACAACGTATTATCCAGACTTAAGTCTGCTTTGACCGATGCAAAATTGAGAGAAGCAACATCGCCTTTTGATCTTGACATTCTGCTTCTGTTGCTGCAGTCTAGAATGGCACTTGCTTTCTTTGGAATTGCATTGCATTGTTAACCCAAGAATCCTGGCATCCTGCTGTGCTGCTCCATCATGGCAGGTGGGGAGAGGGATTGTTCCTGGGTGGGACAAGTGAAAGGATGCCAGGAGTGCACACCAAGAATGTATAATCTCAGCAAGATCACTCAAAGCGAGAAGGGCATCACAGCTGCCTGGCTAAAACAAACAGGCCCTTATATTGAGCAGCAGCGACACAGCAGACGATCACAACAGCAGCAAAGGCATCTGTGCATATTGAGTGGAGTGGGGGGCGGAGGCAGGGGCAAACCACTCCTGAAAAAGAAGAACACCTAATAGGAAATATAAAACAATTGGCAATGCACTGCTGGATGATATGCCCCTCAGGTCAGACGGCACTTGGAGAGCTGCTGAGCATCTTTTAGGGTGCAGACAGCTCTCAAGTTATAACCCTAAGGGAGCTTGCCCATTAGGGTCATAAGTCAAACACTTTGTAAAATGAATGGGACTCATTTTTATGACTTTTTTAACCGCGCTCGTTAAGTAAATCAGTCGGTCATTTAATGAAGGAAGATTGGGCTGCTGTTTGGTTCATGAAATGACCTTCACCATCATTAAATGAACTGAGAGGCTCGAGAATTGGCAGGGCTCCCCGATAAAGCCTCTGGAGGGAAGGTGCGCTTCGAGGCAGGTGCCCGGGCTTAAATTGGCGTTGGAGACTGACTTTGCAGGGCTCAACACCATGAAAGGTGAAATGACCACATGGTGACGTCTTCAAGCATCATCCAATTGAAATGTACTCAAACAGGACACTTTCAAACAGACGAGGTTGTTTATTGCTCAAGACATTAAAACTGAAGAAGGAACCATATTGCTTTTCTAATCAAGAAAGTTGTATCAAGGGCAATGTTTGGGTGCGAGGCAGCCATGTGGGCATCCCCTTAATGCCATCATCTAAGTTTGTGCTTCAACCCCTGATGCAAAAGAAGAGGAGTTTGAGGATCAAGTTCAAGTTGAAATCGATGAAACACGTAGGTGAGATGTGCTCCTTGTGACTGGAGACTGGAATGCCAAAGTTAGAAATGCTAAGGAGAAAAACGTAAAACCAACACGAAGCCAGTTTATGTCAATCCATTGCTTTCTTGGTAACTCAGACCCCCCCCAAGGATGTTTATACTTAGATATCACCAAATGAAATAGACAGAAACCAAACTGTCCATGCTATTACTATAAGGAAGCAAAAGAACTCTCTTATTCCTCAGTTAAAGAGCTGAGAGTTAAAGAAGTGGCCCGGGGTTTACTGTGAAAGACATCAGAGATTGCTTATGCACAAGTTCCAGGCCCAGCTAAAGTGGAAGTTTCTACTGAATGCTCTTGAACACATACTTATCATTTTCAAGGAGAACATCAGAAATTCCTTTGAGGCCTTGAACCTCATTGATAGGGAACCAGAGAAATTGTGGAATGAATTTAAAGAAGTTCAGAATGAATGTGAAGAGACTGTCAAAAGATTAAAAAACAAAAAAGAAGAAAGCAACGTAGATGTCAGAAAAAAACAATGGAAATTGGTCAGAAGATGAGAGAAGCCAAAGCCCCCAATAGTTGAGAGGTGAAAGCCAGAAAGACAAAGATCTCAGAAAGGAATTTAACAAAGAATTTCATAGAGTTGTTAAAAAAAAAAGTACTACAGTGACATTGTAAAAATACTGAAGATGGAAACAGACACAGAAAAAGCAAGAAAGTTTTCTAAAAGAACTTTGAACTTTGAAGGAGGTTCCAGGTCCAAATAGATCTGTTAGTAGATGCTAATGGGCAGCAATTTAAAGAACATCAAACACAGCTGGAAGGAGTGCACTGAAATGTTGTATAATACTGTACACATATCTCAACATCTGAGACACTTTACAAAATATTCTCTATTTATCAGAACCCCTGAAAAATAAAGTTAGATTAGCAGTCTGGTAATTACCAAGTTAGGTGGCTACAAAATTTATGGAATATCCCTAGAAATAACACAAGTAACAGAAGAAGAAAATATGTACATTCTAGTCTATGTTATACTGTGACCTGTGCTCAGAAACATCTCATTGGCCTCAAGAAACTCCCATGGAAGGTGAGAAACCATAATCCAGCATAGACAAGCAGGCTCCAGATCAGCAAAGGAATAACATAGAACATAGACTGACGGTTGGAAAAGAGATGTTGGAGGTCTTCTAACCCCCTGCTCGAGCAGGAGACCCTCTACTACTCTGGACAAATGGTTGTCAGTCTCTTCTTGGGAATCTCCAGTGATGGAGCACCCAGGGGCGGCAAGACATTCAACTCAAAAAGAGCCTTGGATAGTACAGTGGTCTAAAGCCCTGTTATTAACATCAGCTGCCTGCAATTATTGCAGGTTCGAATCTCACCAAGGCTCAAGGTTGACTCAGCCTTCCATCCTTTCTAAGGTAGGTAAATTGAGGACCCAGTTTGTGGGGGCAATAAGCTGACTTTGTATAAATATACAAAAGTATGAAGGCTATTGCTTAGCGCATTGTAAGGCGCCCTGAGTCTCCGGAGAAGGGCGGCATATAAATCAAATTTAAAAAAAAACAAAAAAAACAAAAAAAATGATCGATTGTTTTCGCAGTTAGAAAATTTTTCCTTAGATCTTGGATGATCTCCTACCCATTTTAACATATTTTAACAGATTAACAGAGTTGGAAGGACCTTATAGATCATCTAGTCCAACCCCCTGCTCAAGAAGGAGACCCTACACCATTTCTGACAAATGGCAGTCCAATCTTTCCTTGAAAGTCTCAAGTGATGAATCTCCCACAACTTCTGAAGGCAACTTCTGTTCCATTGGTTGATTGTTCTCACTGTCAGAAAGTTCCTCCTCATTTCTAGGTTGAATCTCTCTGTTATTTCCTTCAGGTGCTTTGGAAAACAGGTATTGGAAGACGGCTATCATGTCTCCCCTGGTCCTTCTCTTCACTAGACTAGCCATGCCCAGTTCCAGCAGCTGTTCTTTGTATGTTTTAGCCTCCAGTCCCCTAATCATCTTGGTTGATCTCCTCTGCACTTTTTCTACTGCTGCACACTGCTGGCTCATATTTAGCTGGTTGTCCACTAAGACTCCATCTCACAGTCACTGCTATTAAGCCTGGTTTCCCACAGTTTATATGTGTGCTTTTGATTTTTCTTACCTAAGTTTGGACTTTACTTTTCTCTACATTGAATTTCATTTTGTTAGATAGGGCCCAGTGTTCAAGTCTATCAAGATCCACCTGGATCTTGAGCCTATCTTCTAGTGTGTTAACTATTCCTGCCAGCTTAGTATCATCTGCAAATTTGGGGAGTTCCCCTTCTATTCCCTCATCTAAGTCGTTTATGAAGATATTGAAGAATACTGGGCCTAAGACGGAACCTTGTAGCACCCCACTGCTTACTTCTCTCCATGTAGACTTAGACCCATTAAGGACTACTCGTTGAGTATGGTTTGTCAGCCAGTTGCAAATCCATCTGGTGGTGAAGCTATCTATCCCACTTTTTTCTAGCTTATGAAGAAGTAGGTTGTGGTCTACTTTGTCGAATGCCTTGCTGAAGTCTAAGTATATTATGTCCACAGTATTTCGCTGGTCTACTAATTTAGTCACTATGTTGAAGAATGAAATAAGATTGGTTTGGCATGATTTATTTTTAACAAACCCATGCTGACTGCTAGTAATTACTTTACTCGTTTCTAGGTGTTTTCTTCTTATCCTACTCACAGGAGCGTTGAAGAATCAGTTGACACCCCCCCTTCTCTGTGACAGCTCCTCAATACTAGAAGTCAGCTCTCACATAACCCCTAACCCTTCCGTTTTATAGGTTAGACATGCCTAGTTCCCTTAACTGTTCATATAAGGATTTAGCCTCCAGACTCTCCTCTTTGTTTCTCTTCTCTGCACTCTTTCTGCGGCCTCTTTTTTGCATCATGGTGATCAGAACTGAATGCCGTATTCCAAGTGTGGCCTCACTAGTGTGGTATAGAGCGGTACTCTCACTTCTTGTGATCCTGATGCATTGGCCTTTTTTGGGCAGCTGCAGCCACCCTGCTGTTAAGCCAGGTGGTCCACCAGGAGACCTAGATCCTTCTCAGTGTTACCACTTTTGAGCCAGGGGCCGCCTCTTCTATGCCGGTGCACCCGACTTTTCCTGCCTACGTGCAGGATCTTACCACTATTTCTCACCAGTGAGCTGCATCTCGTCAGATAGGGCTCACTGCTCAAGTCGGACAAGATCTTTCTGAATCTTGAGTCTCTCTTCTAAAGCAGGTGTGTCCAAGCATGCGGCCTTGGACAGCGAGTAATTCAGGGCTACAATTCTGTAAACTTTAAACATCATTATGTGATTTTATATTATAAAGTTATATTATATATATATTTTCTGTATGTGGCTCAAGACAATTCCTCTCCACTTAGATGCAGCCTTGGCCAGCCAAAAAGTTGGGCACCCACTCATGTTCTAAAGTGTTGGCAATTCCCCCCAACTTGGTGTCATCTGCATATTTGAGGAGTTCTCCTCCTATGCCCTCATCTAGATCATCTGGTGGTGATGTTGGATGAAAGGAAGCCAAATGCTCTCCCTTAATGTATCCAACCCATATCCTGAATATCCCCTGGCTTGGTGATGGACATTCAATTAAGTCTACTTGTTCAGTTGGCTTTGGACTTTTTTTTTGAGAATTTTTTAAATTTTTAGTTCTTATACACATAATGTAAATGTACATTCTCTTATACATAATTGGTCATACATATACGTATTTTTCTTAAAGCATAAGAATAAGGCACTTTAATTACATTTGGGGTTGCTCTTCTACCCTTTCCCCTCATTTCACAACAAACCTTCTTCTCCTTCTTCTTTCTTTCTTTCCCTTCCCTTCCCTTCCCTCACTCCTCTCCTCTCCTACTTTCTCCCTCCTCCTTTCCTTCCTCTTTCCTCTTTCCCCTTCCTTTCCCCCAGTCCTCCCCTCTTTTTCCCCTTTCTCACCTTCTCTCCTACTCCTGTCCCCTGTCCTTTCTTCATCTCTTTTCCCCTTTCTTCCATTCCTCTCTCCCCCTCTCCTCTTCTTACCCTCTCCTCCTCTCTCCTTTCTTTCTCCTTTGTTGTGGTTTTGGGCCTTTCTAATGGAGCAAAGTCAAGTCATCATTTTATTGTCTCCCCTGCTAGGGTCTTATGAGGGAGTTTGTCGAATGCTTAGTTGAAGTTAAGGTGTGTGTTAAGGTGAGAAAAGGTTTTGCTGATTTAGAAGCAGCATATGGTAAGGTAAGTGGGCTTGACTTATGAATATTGTACATGAATACAGGACAGGTGGTCCTTGACTTATGACCAGTTTTTTTGCAACCGCTTGAAGTTACAACGGACCCGAAAAAAGGGATTTACGGCCCAGATTTGAAGTTCTGATGTCCATATCAGTGGTGAAATCTAAAAAATTTTCCTGCCGGTTCTGTGGGCGTGACTTGGTGGGTGTGACTTGGTAGGGGTCATGTGACTGGGCATGGCTATGTAGTCATGTGACGGGATGTGTGTCAAAAGACAGAAACTCACTTTAACAATGTCCTGCTGGAGCAGGGGGTTGGACTAGATGACCTCCAGGTCCCTTCCAGCCCTGGATTGATTGCTGTGCTCTTTCAAGGTATCCTCTGAAGCTGCGTCTAGTGCCAGGTTTGTGGTCCTTCCTTCCTCTCCTTTTTCCCTCCCTCCATCTTTCTTTCTTTCTTTCTTTCTTTCTTTCTTTCTTTCTTTCTTTCTTTCTTTCTTTCT
>WNWU01000085.1:1618983-1753285 GCA_012654045.1 Ptyas mucosa
TCTTTCTTTCTTTCTTTCTTTCTTTCTTTCTTTCTTTCTTTCTTTCTCAGCACCCCTCCACCCCCTGTTTTTGGCCTAGCAGGCCTCAGGGAAGCCTCCTGGGAGCAAAAACAGACTTCCCCCAATAGGTAGTAAAAAATGCTTTAAAAAGTAAAAAAAGAAGTTCTGAGGATCGCGCAGCACAGTTGATTGTCACAGCTGATTGTTGGAACCTCTTTTTTAAAGCATTTTTTTACTACCTATTGCCTGAATGGGTAGTAAAAAAATGCTTTAAAAAGTTTTTAAAAAGTTCAGATGATCAGCTGTGCCGCGCCATCATCGGAACTTTTTAAAAACTTTTTAAAGCATTTTTACTACCGGTTCGGTGAACCAGTCACATTTGTTACTACCGGTTCAGGCGAACTGGCCCGAACCGGTAGCATTTCATAGTCTATGGTCCATAGAGTCATGTGATCACAATTTTGGTACTTGGTATTTGGTACTTGGCAAGGGGTCCACATTTATGGCTATTTGCTGCTTCCCATGATAATGGGACCGCGGTTTATAACATTTTTGTTGGAAGTCAGCATTTACTTCTGGTTCTCACAAAAATGCTCCATAGCTTAACAACCTCAGCATTTGCTTTACAACTGCCAAAAAATATGTTGTAAAATTGCCCATGGTCACCTTGCGTGCTCAGTTAGAATCATATGTCAAGGATTATCTATATGGAGTTTGAAGTTGGTTGCTAAATAAGAGCAGTATACAATGGACATAAATAAAACATCCAATGAATAGAGGTAGCAATTGCTGTGATTGGGACCGGCATTTTGGTGGTTCTTTGAAACAGTCCCTGGGTGAAAAACCCACACTTGCATTTTACTTCAGCTTTCCTTTGCTTTACAGCATCAGAAGGACCCATCTCTAAACAGCCAGGTGAGCCCAAGTGAGTGGGAAGGTTTTGGGACTCTTGTAGCCCTTTCCCCCCACTGTCCCACCCTTGAGTATGCTCAGCCCAGCTGCTGAGATGATTAGAAACAGAGAATTGAGGCTCATATTTACATGGATTGGAGAGAAAGGGATTCCCAGAGAGTAAGAAGGCAGACCATGAGGATTCTGCCTCAGATGGAAGGCAGGGTTCGCCTGGCGCTGGCTGCTTAGGAGGCAGACTAAAACCTTTGGTGTGGGTCAGGTTACAGTCTCCTCAGGGAGGCTAATTAAGGTCCATAGAGCTGAGCTTGTTAATTTGCATTTGTCACTTTTTAGGGACAAACAAAGAAAAGAAGCTCAAGAAGGAATCTCTTGTTGAAGCAATCTCTCCACTCTGTGAGGGAGGGGGAAAGCGGGTCAGGCACAGGACAAGACAGGCGAACTGACTGTAATGGTGAAACAGAGAGAGAGAGAGATGGACTGACTGAAGGTCACAAATGCTGTGGGTATTGGCTGTGAGGTAACTTTTTCATTACCACTGTAACTGAATAGTTGTTGTCCAAGGTGGTTGTTAAACAAGGACTACTTGTAGTTCAGCATTGAGCACGGAGTGAGATAAGGGGGTTAGGGTTAGGGTTCCCTTGGTTGTTCAGGTAAAGACGTAAGAAATGTTTCTGCTGCAGGAGCTGGTGTGGTGGGGACATGAATGTGTGCTTATACTTTGATAATGTTGAGACTAAAGTCAGAAATGATTTACGGTGAATGTTGGATAGATTGTATAATGCGACAAGCAGCATGGAATTAAAAAAACAATGTGGTAGAGAGCAAGCCAGTTGTGTTTAGCAGGGAAGATTGCAGATTTATGAACCAATAGTGGGTTCGGCTCTTTGGTCTGAAAGTTTTGCTGCCTTTCACAGCAGATAGACTTTCAGCATTTGCGGGAAGAGAGGTTGTGTTTGAAGTGCTTCGGGGGAAGCCAGAGACATGAAGAAACGCTGTGTGTCTCAGCCATGAGGTTGCACGTGAAGGTCTAATGGGCGTCTTCTGCTCTGGGGAGCCTCTAGGGCCGTGGGGTCCTTGTTGAGGCTTCCTCCGGCCTTCAGGGTTGGATGCAAATGAGTCCCCAAAGACTCCTCTGCTGCTCTTCCCTCCAGCTGCCTTTGCGGTGGGTGCAGCTGCCGTGGCCCCTTTGCTTTCTCCAGCAGGAAGAGCAGGCAGCCCCGAGGGGAGAGGAGGGAGGGAGGGTGCTTGGAGGGGGAGGCTGGCCAGGCGGGATTTCCCTCGGCCCGGCAAGCAGCCCCTTCCTCTCTGCCTGCAGCCTTTCTTCCGACTTCTGAACCTGCGCAGGCTGGGCTTGAGTGACAATGAGATCCAGCGCCTTCCTCCCGAGGTGGCCAATTTCATGCAGCTGGTGGAACTGGACATCTCCCGCAATGGTGGGTAAGGGGCCCTCATGCCTGGCGGGCGGAGGCTGCTGCCTTCCTGATCTGTGCTGGCCCAGCCCGGGTGCATCAGGGGAGCCAAGTGGAGCTGCTGAGGCTCGAGCTTGGCTATCCAGGGTGGTCGCTCTTCCTGTCTTTATGCGAGGGGGGGGGGGGGGCTTGCTTGGCTTTGCGCTCGTCTCCCTCACTGACTCCTGCCTGCCTTTGGGCTGCTGTGCTCCAGACATTCCAGAGATTCCCGAGAGCATCAAGTTCTGCAAGTCCCTGGAGATTGCCGATTTCAGCGGAAACCCCTTGTCCAGGTAGGGGAGAAGCGTCCGCCTGTCCTTCTGAAAGGGTCCCTCTGACTAGAGGGGACCTGGCTGGGGTTGTGGGGGAGATGGCTGCATGGAGGTTCTGCCCCGCAGGGGCTTTGGGGCTGCTGTGCGAATGCTCTGTTGGAGGGACAGAAATGCCTTGCCCCAAATGGGCAGAGGCCGAGAGGGCAGAGGTTGGCCTGGTAGAGGTCAAAATGGCAAGTGCCAAGCTTGGCCAGCTTCCTCTCCTCTGGGGTCTTGAGAGCCCCAAAGACCAATTGCCCTGAGGGGCTCCATCTGCCCAGCTCTTGTACCACTGCAGAGCCCTCTGGGGTTTCCCTGCTTCTCCCCCCAGACTCCCCGAAGGCTTCACCCAGCTGCGCAACCTGGGCCACCTGGCCTTGAACGATGTCTCCTTGCAGAGCCTGCCCAATGACATTGGCAAGTGAGTTCATGCCCGGCATGGGGGGAGGCGGGGGGGGGGACAGGGCTCTTGGCCACTCTTCTGCTCAACCCCGCCCCTCCTTTCTCCCACAGCTTGGCAAACCTGGTGACGTTGGAGCTTCGTGAGAATCTGCTGAAGTGCCTCCCGGCGTGAGTGCCAGTCTGTCCCTGCCCTAGCTGAGGTGGGGTGCAGCCTCTGTGCTCCCAACGCCCCTGACTTTTTTCTCTGGCTTGCAGTTCACTCTCCTTCCTTGTGAAATTAGAGCAGCTGGACCTTGGGGGCAACGATCTTGAAGTGTTGGTAAGGAAGGCGGGGTGGGGGGCACCTGCCTTTCTTTTCCTGGCAAGACTCTCGCCCTGCAGCCCTTTCCTACCTGAGCCAGTGGTGCTGCTCTTTGCCCCGGATCCTCAGTGGGAATGACCTGTCCCTCCTTCAGTCTCCTCTCTCAGTAGGCCCCTCGAGGGCTGGGCCTGAAGGTGCTGGGGTGGGGGGTGTCCCCAGGAGGGTGTTGGCCACAGAGAGTGATGTTGTGCTCCTCTCCTTCACAGCCAGATACCCTGGGCGCCCTGCCAAACCTGCGTGAGCTCTGGCTGGACAGGAACCAGCTCTCCTGCCTTCCCCCGGTAAGTATATCCCCCTCTCTCCCTCCCGTGCCTTGTTCTCCCCATGCAGCGGCCTTGGCCTCAGGTGCTTCTTGCGGGCTGAACCTCCCCCCCCCCCCCCCCCCCCGTGGCTCTAAGGAGAAGCCTGTGGTGGGAGGACTGAGGCAAAGACAGACAGAAGACCCAAGACCGGTGAACTTGGGCGGAGGTGCTTCATTAGAAATAAAGGCGCTGCTAGAGCAGGAAGCCCCTCCCTAGGGACAGTAAAGCAGGCTGAGTGCCCCTCGCTGCTCCCCGTTTTCCCACAAAGGACGAGGATGGAGCTGCAGGGGGAATGTGGCTCTGGATTTCAGGAAGGCTTAAAGGGTGCCTGCTTGACCGCAGTGGGGTGATGCTGCTTCCGGAGGGTGTTCCTCGGAGTCCAGTGGATGGGGTAGGGAACCAGGGCGCTCCAAGCGAGGACCTTTTCAGTCACGCTTGCCAGGGTCTCGCTGGCCATGCATGTTAGGAAGGCCCTGCACCTGGCATCTCTGGAACAGTTGAGCAAAAGGCCTGACGTCCATAGTTGTTCCTCAAAACTGGATGCAAACTAGGAGCATAAATGGGGGTCCTGGGACACCATGGCTATTGGAACTGCCCGTCCACCAGTGATCTCAGGGAAGGCGGGCCAGAAAGATATATGGAGCTGGAGGTAGAGTGACACTCCACCCCTTTGAGCAGCAGGTCTTGGTGACCTTCAGGTGGAAAAGGGAGACCCAGAGGGGTCTCCAAGCAGGCAGCATCGTCACAATGAGGGACCTCCCTCACCCTCATCCCAGAGAGATGTCACGTGGGCATCTCAAGAGAGGCCATTTCTCGAGGGCCTGAATTTATGGTGCGCATCACAGTCTAACTGCCGACAGAGGGTTGTAGTTTGGCCTCAGTCCCAGGCAGTGCCTGGAAACGGGTCCAAGAATTGCTTGGACCCAGGGAAGGTCATAGCCTTGCATTCGGCATACATATCGGGAAGTGTTGCTTCTGTCCTGCTGGCAGCGTGGTTGCCTGAAGGTTCTCTGTGAAATTGCTTGGGGCGTTCACTTGTTCTGTGTGGGAGGAGTGAAGCCGGCCAGTTGGGAGAAGCCCGAGGAGCGCATTGGTGTGCCCAGTCCAGCGCAAGAGACTGGGCTGTAGTGGAGCAGCCATCCAAGTCAGCCTGCCTGGTTTCACTCTGTGCAGGAGCTGGGCAATCTGCGTCGGCTAGTCTGCCTGGATGTCTCCGAGAACAAGCTGGAGCAGCTGCCCGATGAGATTGGTGGCTTGGTGGTGCTGACAGACCTGCTTCTGTCACAGAACTTGCTGGAGATGATTCCCGACGGCATTGGTGAGTGTGGCCACGCATGGGGGGACCCTAGAGTGAGGTTTGGGAGTGGGGCCTTTGGAAACAAAACGTCCTGCAATGGCATCGGCTTTGACTTGGCTTTGAAATCTGCTTTTCCTTCCTCTTTGTTCTTATTTCTGGAGTTGGGAGGAGTGTCTTTGAGAATCGCTCCTTGGTAACAGAAAGGGGGGAGGGGGCAAAGAAATTCTTGATTGGGAAAAAAGCTTCCTGAAAGCAAAATCTTTTAAGCTTTCGTTATAAAGTTAAAACGTTGCTGCTGTTATTGTTGTTAGTATTATTTATCTCTGCTGCACTTTCCTGTTAAGGGGGCATACGACGCTTAAGTGCCAGGATGAAAGCATAGAAGCGTAATATATGCCTTTTGTTAAAGGCTTTCTACCCTCTGATGCCCAAGCGGGCACACGCTTTTCCTTGAGAGGAGTGCTGGGGAAGGGCTGCTCCAGCCATTGCCTGGGCAGCTTCCGGTTCCTCTGCTCCCAGATAACAGTTCTGTCATTAATCCCCATGAACCATGCTGATGGCCCCGTGTTTCTGAGAGAGCTAAGGTCCCTAAAGGGATCTCAGTCAGTTCTTGCAGAACCGAGCCTGGAGTGTCCCTGGCTGCGCAGGGTCATATATGCTCTCTTGACCTTTGCTCAGGCCAGCTGAAGCAGCTTTCCATCCTGAAGGTGGACCAGAATCGTCTCACGGAGGTGACCGAAGCCATCGGGGACTGTGCAAACCTGTCGGAGCTAATCCTGACCGAGAACTTGCTACAGGTGGGCGTGCAAGTTGACTGTGCCTGCTCTGTCCCTTAAGTAGCTGCTCTCTAGGTGAGTTAGCTGGTCTGCCAAGGGTGGCGGTCTTATGCCTCCACCCCTGGATGCTCTTCTCTCAGACCCTCCCCAGGTCTCTGGGGAAACTCACCAAGCTGACCAACCTCAATGTGGACCGGAACCGCCTGATGGTGCTCCCGGCAGAGATTGGAGGCTGCAGCAGCCTGAATGTCCTCTCCCTTCGAGACAACCGCCTGGAATGGCTGCCCCCGGAGCTTGCTGGCACCATTGAGCTGCACGTCCTGGACGTAGCAGGCAACCGGTATGGCTGGGGTGGGGAGAGGGAAGAAGCTCAGCCTTGGGTCAGAACTGGTGCCCTGGGCCAGGGGACACCCCTCATCACCCCTCATTGTGCTTATCCACCTTGTTTCCAGGGGGGCCTGGAAGTGACTAAAGAACGCAACGGTCACCCTCTTTCCCAGGGCTCTGCGCTTTTGCCAGTTACTGAGCTGAGAGCTTCTCACAGACGTGCCGCTTAGTGGCATGAAAACAAAATGTATCGATTTCAGGTTTAGAACAAAACAGCCCATCTTGTCACCTGAAATTAAATCAGTGAGTAAAGATCTCAGTAGTAATGAGCACATCTCGCAGCCTGAATATAAATAAGAAACACCCCCCTTCTCTATGCGCTTTCCAGTTCCTCCACTACCTCTATTTTGCGGCGACCAGAGCTGAACAGGTATTTCAGGTGCACTCTGACCACTGCGTCATAGAGTGGAAATATCACTTCCCGCGATCTTAGTATTGTACCTCTGTTGATGCAGCCCAAGATTGCGTTGGTCCTTCCACAGGTACTCCTGTTGAGCCAGGTCTTGCCTGCCTTGTACCCGCACTTTGGTTTTTTCTTACAAAAGTATCGGGCCTTGAATTTCTTTCCATATTGATAGACGGCCAAGTGTTAAAGTCCGTAGCGCTCCTTTTGAACCTTGAGTTTGTCTTCTTGGGTGTTCACAGTCTTCCTCCGCTCCATGTCACTTGTGCCTTTGATGAGCACCTCTTCTATCCACATACTGGGAACATGCTCTGGTGATTCAGCCAACTGCAGATCCATCCGGCAGTGGGGTCATCCTTCCCCTTTATTCTACCTTAGAAGAAAGAACACCATAGTCTACTTCTGTCAAATACCTCCCTAAGGTCTAAAGTTTGCTGCATCTGCAGCACAGCCTCTGTCCGCTATTCTAGTCACTTTGTCAAGAAAAGCAATCCTACTTGTCTAGCATAGTCTATTTTTAACAAACCCACGTGAGCATCTAGTAATTGCTGTTTCGTTCTTAATGTTGCAAATCCTCTCTGGTGATCTCTGCTACGATTTTCAAGGTATTAATTCCCAGGTATTCCCTGCAGTTTCCTGGGTCCATTTTCCTCCCTTTTTAAAAGATTGGGGCAGTGTTAGCTCTTCTCCAATCTTCTGACAGTTCCTCTATTCTCCAAGAGTTCTCAGAGATGATGACCGTTAGTGGTTCTGAAATACACCCAGCTCCCTGGGATACAATTCACCCAGTCCAGGAGACTACCCAGGTGAACCCTCTCACCATTTCCCCGCCTATTTGGACCTCCCTTTCTTTTTTGCTCCCCATGGGGCACCTTCGCCTAGGTCAGGGGTCAGCAACCTTAAACACTCAAAGAGCCACTTGGATCCGTTTCCTACAGAAAAAAAACACACTGGGAGCTATAAAACCTGGGTGTGCATGGCCAACTTGATGTCACTCACTCCCACCCAGTCACATAACCACCTAGCCACGCCTACCCAGCCACAAAACTATTCTCTATGTCTCTCTCCCTCTCTCTGCCCCCTCTTTCTGTATCTCTGTGTCTGTCCCTCTCCTTCTTTTCTCCTCTCTCACCCCCTCTCTATGTATCGCTCTGTATGTGTCTCTCTATGTGTCTCACCCCCTCTCTGTGTATCACTCTGTATGTGTCTCTCTCTCTCTCTTTGTGTGTGTGTCTCCCCACTTCCTTCGGGTGACCGTCCTCCCCCTCCCCCCTCCTCGTAACTCCCTGGCTGGCTGTGGCTGAGCCGGGAGTGTTCCCATGTGCAGGGAGACTCCAGCCTGAAGTGGCAGGAAGCGAAGGCTGCCTTATGTGCAAATGTGGCACGAAGGCAGATACAGGGCAGCTTCGCTCCTTCCCCCTCCTCCTCTCAGGACCCCCGGGACAGCTGTGTCTGAGCCAGGAGCATGCACACGCATGGGGAGACCCTCAAGCGAGTGCCAAAGCTCAGGAAAGGCATGCGGGGGGCGGGCAGCAGCTCGCTTAAGGAGGGTCTCTCCGCGCGTGTGCACACTTCCAGCTCAGCCACAGCCAGCCAGGGGGTTACGAGAGGAGGAGGGGGGAGGAGAGTGCAGGAGTGAAGGTTCCCTGTACCTGCCTTCATGCCACATTTGCGTGTAAAGCAGCCTTCGCTTCCTGCCGCTTCAGGCTGGAGTCCAAAAAAGAAATAAGAGGGGCATGGCGAACCAGTGATGGGACAGGGAGCTGTGGCAGAGGGCCCAAAGAGCTGCTTGTGGCTCCGGAGCCACGGGTTGCTAACCCCTGGCCTAGGTGGAAAGAGGCCAAGGGACAATTCAGCAGCCCAGCCTTCCCTCTGTTGTTCAGCACCGCCTCTCCGCCTTCTCCAGACGACAGATCAGCTTTGACCTTCCTGCTGCTCTGCACATGCACAAGCCCTGTTGGTCTTATTTTTTGGCATTATTTGCAGCTCTCGAACTCATTTTGAGCCTTAACTTTCCTGGCCCCTCATCCTTATAGATTCTGGCTATTTCTTGATGTAGTGTTCTTATTTTGTTTTACTTTTTTAAAAACTTGATTGAAAACATTTTTCTAACGTGTTTAAATTAGTTTTTTTTTTAGTTGTTCCTTTTGTGTAAGTTTCTCAGTTTGTAATGCAACCAGGCCAGCCTCATCAGGAGCCACCCCCCTTCCCTTTTCTCCTGTTTGCTATTGATTGTGTTTGGGCCTTAATTCTCCCATTTTTCAGTTTCCCAAACCTCCTGAAATGTCTTGCCCTTCGGGATTTCTGTTCATGGGATCCTTCCTGTTTTTTCTCTTTGCTTGTTGACGTCTGCTCTTTTGAAATCTGGAGCACTAACCTGCCCACCTTCAGTTCTCCCTGACAGCAGCCTGGGGATTCCTGGGCACCTGGAGTCCATGGCAGTTGGGTGGCTGGTAAATTCAACTAAACCAGACAATCTCTCTCCAGGGTTCCTACGGCTTCCTCAACCGCTTCTTCCCTGCTAGTTGGTACTAAGTCCAGGGGAGTTGATCCTTTTGGACAATCAGGTTGTCCACAAGGCGAATCAGGACGTGCTGCAGAAATGCTCCTTTGCCCCAGGAAGGGGCTGCTCACCTTGGCCCTCGGATTTGCCTATCACATCAGGTGGCACATGCCCCATTTATCTGTGGCTAAGAGAAAGCTGTGCTTTTCAGAGAGACCAAAAGAATGGCAATCCCTCCAGGAAACTCCTGGTTAGCCTTGATGGGTCTAGTCTTCTTGACTCGGTCCCAATTCATGTGACAGAGGCTTAATGGAGGAAGGGGCAGTGGCAGCCTCCCCCCCCCCCCCAACTCTGGGATTCTGCTCTGCTGTTGCTCAGTCCCAAATCTCCCTGCCTCTTTTCTTTGTGGTCCATGCAACACCAGGGTAACCTATAGCTCTAGTGGGCATCTTCAGCACCCAGATGCATACTCCCCCCGTACACACGCCGACTGCTAGGGAGACCCAGGTCCCATGCGGTATAGTCCCACCGAGGGCAGCTGCTGCAGCAGCCCCCTCACTTCACCAAGGGGGAGACGAGTGGGGAGTGTTCTGGGGTACCTTATTCCTGGCAACTCACTTTGCCCAGAGCTTTCTCAGCTGCCCCCCCACCCCCACCCCAAGTGTAGGGGGAAAAGTCTGAGTCCAGCCCTTGTTGCTGCCAGAGGAGCTGCTCTCCCTATTGGATCTGGCAGCTTTTAGGCCAGAGGCGGGGACAAAGGGAACCTCCCCCCTGATGGCTTTGCACGGACGCAGGCTGCAACACTTGCCCTTCGCCCTGACGAACCTGCACCTGAAGGCTCTCTGGCTGGCAGAGAACCAGTCGCAGCCCATGCTCAAGTTCCAGACGGAGGAGGATGAGAAGACGGGGGAGAAAGTGCTCACCTGCTACCTGCTGCCCCAGCAGCCATCTGCCAGCTCAGGTAAAGGGGCCGCGGGACCCAGCCTCTCCAGGAGGGGTGTGGGGAGCCCAGCTCGCCCTCACTTCCAGCACCCCTCTTGGTCTCCCCTGCAGAGAACCTCCTGCAGAACAGCCTAGATGAGAGCTGGGCAGAGGCCAACACCAACCGGGTCAGTGTGATCCAGTTTCTGGAGGACTCTCAAATAGAGGAGGAGGAGGAGGAGGAAGCTGGCACTGAGAAGAGGGTAATGGCCGAAGGAGAGGAGCAGGGCTGGATTGGGGGGGGGGGGGGGGGGGGCCTGCACGGCCCGGGCGGGGGGGGGGGGGGCAGGTGACTCTCCTGCTGCTTCCTGGAGGGAGCAACCGGAGCTGATGAGCCTCGAAGGAACCTTGCCATGCCCTCACCTGCCGGCTTCTCTCCCCCCCACCCCCATGGTTTTTGCAGGGGCTGCAGCGTAGGGCCACTCCGCACCCCAGCGAGCTGAAGTCCATGAAGAAGGGAATGGAAGTGCGGCGCAGCGAGGCCTCTTCTGCAGCTAGGCGAGACTCCACTAACTCTGAGGTGGGCGGCTTCTGCCAGCAGTCAGGTGGCCTACTCGGACAGATGCCCGCTCGGCCCCTGGTTCACGGGTGCCTCGACCTCTGCACCAGCCTGGTCTCTTGCAGAGGAGTCGAAAAGGGGGCAGCCACCGGGCCTTGAGATCTCTTCCTTGCCTTGCTTTGCACTTCAGTGGTGTAAATTGGGAATTTGGTGAGGAAAATGGGGGCCTCTACGATGGATCTGTGGGGGAAGAGGCTGTCCTCCTGCTGATGGCCATGTTCACACTGGTCCAAGCTGGCTTGTTCAGCAGACAAGGGGATGTTCTGGTGTAGCAGCTGCGAAGCACCTTGCCAGGCCCCCCACTTAGTCTCCCCAGATCCCAGAAAGGAGTCGGTGGTTTGGAAAGAGTGGCCTCGGGTCACAGCCCCCAGCCTTTGCTCCCGCTCTTCCCTTTCCTGGCAGGGCGGCCCAGTGGAGGCAGGCGAGGGGAGGCCTCCCAAAGTGACTCTGGTACCCCCGGGGTTGCCACAGTTGCCAACATCGGCTGGGCAGTGCCCAGATTCTCAACCGGCTCCCCTCCTACTCAGGGCAAGAGGCTGAGTGCCGCCTCCAACCACAGCGAAGACTCTCGTGTCTCTGGCAGCATCCTCTCTGCCAGTGGTGGCCCAGAGGAGGGGCAAGAGGCGCAACAGCCAGCGGGCGCAGCAGCAGAGGCTCAGCTGGTGTCCGAGGAAAAAGGCCAGGTGCCCCCAGAGGAGGTGGCCACGCTGGAGGAGACGGCGGAGGACCAGGAAGAGGAGCTGGAGTTGGAGTACTCCGAGGTAGGAGCCGGAAGGCCTCCCAAGGCAGCTCCTCCAAGGGCCCTGGTCCTGGTTGCTTTCCCCGCTGTGCCTGAGGCTGCTGGCCGAGCTGAATCGAGTGGAGGCCAGACCTCTGGACTGTGGCCGCCTGCAGCCCAGGTGGCAGCCTTTCTGGGCCCTTGTGGATAAAGAGGGGACCTCGCCTGCTTCTCTCCGAAAGCCTCTTGGGAGCCCAAGAGGGGGGCGGAGCGGGCAAAGGAAGGGCAGCGGGTCAGGCTAGCAGGCTGTGAAGGCCACGATGTTGGGAGCATTCTGGTTCTGACCTGTTGCTCTTCCGTGACCGGAAGCGGACATAGCCCCCACCCTAGTGGCAACACAGCTCTTTTGAAGGACTTGAGGATTAAAAAGTCACGACACCCTGCCTTCGTTTATCTTTAGTTTTTCTATATTCATAATTTCTATGTTGGGTTTGTATCTTCCTTTTTAACACTAAATTTCTGTTAGCTGCCTAGAGCCCAGCTTCAGACAATCAGATAAATTTTGCCAAGAGGGAGAGAGTTAAGCAGCTAAAGCTGGATGTTCAGGCCAGCTACACATCCGGTGGCCAGCCCCTTCCACCCTCCCTCCCCCTCGGCTGGCAGCAGAGCTGGGAAGGAGAGCAGGGTGGTTGTCTAGGGGGCCCTGGCTGCTCTTGCCCGGATCCTCCGAGTCCTTTCCCTGCCTCTTCCTGACCAGCAGGGGGACCTCCTTGACCACTGCCCAAATGGAGACCCGCACCACAAGCAGAGTGTGGGTCAGGAGAACCAGGCAGCACGGCGGTCCAGCCCACAGCCTGGGGGAAGGCCGATGGAGAGCAAGGGCCAGCCGTGCCTCTTTTTCTGAGGCCCCTGAGGCCTGGGGTCTTTTCCACCGTCCTACAACCGAGATGGTCCTTAAAGACCTCGGGGCTGGTGAGGGGAAAACCACCCCAGGCAAGGGAAGGCGCAGCTGCCTCTGGTGTTTTCGGCCGGGCTCTTCCTGCCTGCCAACTCCCTTGGGCTCTTCTGGGCTCTCTCGCTAGGCAAGTTGAGGTGCGGGGTTTCTCCGCTCACCAGGGCATTTCCGTGGGAAGCAATGGGCCACAGGTGACACTTTTCCCGCTGGCCGGAGGTCTCTCCACGTGGCCTGGAGGAGCTGCAAGTGAGGGGGATGAGGACTGGCCTCTCTTCTGTCTGGCTGCTCAAACCTGTGCCCGGGTAGAGGGCATTGCAGCTGAAAAGCAACTGCAAGGGGGACCCTGGCAGAAGAGTGGTGTCGGCAGCACCGCTGGAATGTGGAGTTGAGCAGCTTGAAAACAACCCCCCGCGTCTCCCAGGCGCGAGAGATGCCCCTCCCCTCCCTCCTCACATGGGTGGCTTTTCTCAAGCAGCCCAAAGGGGTTGAGTGGTGGGCAGGGCGGCCCCACGGCCTGGAAGGGGTTGGTTTGACCCTTCCTGCCCCGGCGGGTGGTCTCTTTGCAGCCCACAGTGCACTTTGCGGAGGACACCCTGGTTCGCAGTGAGGACGAGGAGACCCCCCCGTTCCCCACAGGAAAGCAGCGGCTGATCCGCAAGGACACACCTCACTACAAGAAGCACTTCCGGATTGCTCAGCTGCCCCGCCCGGAGGCGGTGGTGGCCCTCTTGCAGGGCTTTGGGGCCAGTGGTGGCTCCCAGGAGGAAGAGGAGAAGCCAGAGCAGGAGGAGGCCTCGGAGCAGACAGGGTGGGGCCAGGGAGAGGCAGCCAGCGAGGGGGGCTCAGCAGTCCCACCCTCGGTCAAGGTGAGGGCCTCCCTGGGAGGGGGTTTGATGGGAGGCTGGGCGGGGATGTGGGGGTGGGGGAGACCCAGGCCTTCTCTCTCCTGGCCGTGCTGGCAGGGTTGGGCTCACCCGCTCGACTGCCGGGAGATGGCAAAGGCACCTGGTTGCATTCTGTGCCCCCTCGGCAGCCCCCTGGAGGGCGGGGGTGGCGGTGTCCAAGGTGGACCGCAGGTGGGCTTTCTGTTGCTCATTGCTCTCCCTGCTGGGGGTTGCCCCTGGTGCACGTGCCCTCCTGGGTCGAGGCATAGTGTCTTTGCCCCCAGGCCCAGAGCAGCCTGGCTGCCTCTGGTCCCCAAAGCTGCAGGGCTTCCGGCTGCTGAGGTTTGCTCCGGTTGCTGCAGCACTTCGCCTGGCCCTCTCTTGTATGCTGGCCTTGCCAAGAGGGGCAGTGGAAGGCCTTTTCTGGGGGGGGGGGGGGAACGGGACAGTGAGGGGGAGCCCCCACCCTGCCTGCTCTTGCTCTCTCCCCGCCTTCTCTCTCTTTGGTGTGGTCTCTCGGTGCTGGGTGGGGTCTGCCTGCCTGCTTGCCTTACCTGCCTGCCTGCCTCTCCCCGGTGGTGGTCTGGGGCTTCCCCACTAATCCGCCCTCTGCCTCTGCCGGTTGCTGTCCTAACAGGGGGTGTCGTTTGATCAAGCCAATAATCTGCTGATTGAGCCCGCTCGCATTGAGGAGGAAGAGGTCTGTACCGCCCCGCTGGGTGGGTTTGTCTCTTTCCCTGGTTGGGCCGGAGCTGCTGGCAGGGCTCCTGGGCCACCCTGTCTACATGGCAGCTCCTCCTTCCCTCTCCCCTTCTCTCCTCTGCCTCAGTTGGGGAGAGGGCTGACTGAGCCCCTCGGGCAGAAAAGGCCCCGGAGACTGCAGGAAGCTTTTCTTGCTGACGGGGGCAGCCCCTGCTCGGAGAAGGAGGGTCTGGGGTCATCCTTAGGCCCAGCATTTTGGAGCTGCTCTTGGTGCCCGCAGAGGCAAGGCGGCTTTTCGTGATCCCTAAGAGAGATCTGTGGTGACCCCGTGGGCTTCTTGCACTGCTGCTCCCTGTGGCCTGGCACCCCACTCTGGCCTGACAGCCCCTCTTCCCCTGACCCTTGCTGGGTGGGGCCCTTTGGCTCCCCTGCTGCTGTCTGTTCCTTTCACGCCCGGTGCAGCATTGGTGGCTGGGCTTCTCCCTCTGGGCTGTCTCCTGCTTTCAGAAAAGGGGGAGGGGTGTCCTTGAGATTCCAGGTGAGAGTGGCTTTCCACCTGAGCACCTGGCCAGGGCTCTGATCCCCCTGCTTTCCTGTCTCTGCCCCTCTGCTACTTTTCCAGCCCCACAGGGTCCTCTGGGGAGCTGCTGGCTTCCTGGGCAGGGGCTCTGGGCATCATCTGCAAAGGGGGATGGCTGGGGGGAGTTTTGCAAGGGGTTTCGCTCCCCCCATTGTGCCTGGTTGCCACGGATGAGTGTGCATAGGGGGGCCAACCAGAGCAGCCTGTGGAAGGCATGGCGGTCTAGCTAGCTGGCTTGGCCTCTGTCCCTTCAGGGCTGTGCCCCCCCCCCCCCCCCCCCGGTTCTGCCCTCTCCCCTCCCGGCCTCCTCCTTCAGTGCCTCTGATCTCTAGTGGGGCTCCTGCTGCAGTGAGGCCGAGGGGCTGTTGCGCGGCCAGTTGCACCCCTCATCCTCACAGCCAGCCTCCTCCCCAACCTCCCTGCCTTTGCTCCAGTCGCAGCCGTAAGTCAGGAGGGCCCCTGCCCAGGCAAAGGCTCCTCACTGGCTGCCTGTCTGGAGCAGGCTTTCCAGGCGGAGATTCCCCTGCCAAACAGATGGGCACCCATGGGGTGGAGGGTCCTCCAGCCGACTCAGGAGGAGGGCAGGCATCCCCTTCCTTGCACCCATCAGTCCCATCCCCCCCTCTGTTTGGTTTCCAGCTGGCTCTGATGATCGTGCGACAGACGGGCGGCCTGGGCATCAGCATTGCAGGGGGCAAAGGCTCCACCCCTTACAAGGGAGATGATGAGGTGAGGGTTGGGGACAGCCTTTCAGGGGTGGGTGCCCTGGGGTGGCTGTTGGGGGGAGTTTCCACAGATTTCTCCCCCTCCTCCCCCAGGGCGTCTTCATCTCCCGTGTGTCAGAGGAGGGCCCAGCAGCACAGGCTGGGGTACGCGTGGGGGACAAGCTCCTGGAGGTAGGTCACGGGGGCAGCCTCCAGGGCGACTAGGTACTGTGACAGGCCTGGCTTGAGACGGCCCGCAGTGCTGGAGGCAGCGGTGCTGGCCGGCTGCTTTTCCTGCTAGCAGGACAGGGATGCCTGCCTTGGCTAAAGGACTTTGGGGCCGGTGGCCACCCCATCCCAGTGGCTGCTGCCAGCTCTACCTTGTTTGTCCCTGGCCCAGCTGCCTCGAGGGCCTGAGATTTGGGGGCCAGCGCAATCCTCTGCGGGCGCTCGTTCAGGGGGCTTTCCTTGCCCTTCAGGTGAATGGGGTGTCCCTTCATGGCGCTGAGCATCATGTGGCGGTGGAAGCCCTCCGGGGCTCAGGCAGCAGCGTCTCCATGACAGTGCTACGGGAGCGGATGGTGGAGCCTGAGAACGCCATCACGGTGACCCCACTGCGGCCCGAAGATGATTACAGCCCACGGGAATGGCGTGGAGGGCTGCATTTGGCCGTGGGGGCTAAGGACACCACCCCGACGGAGCGCCTCTCGGCCTGCCTGGTGCGGAATGAGCGGGGCCTGGGCTTCAGCATTGCTGGGGGCAAGGGCTCCACCCCGTATCGGCCAGGCGACACGGTGAGAGGAGAACAGAGGGGGAGCCCTTTCTTGCTGGTGATACTTTAACCCCCCACTCCCCTGGAGAATTACTCCTGGGTCCTGCTAACTTGGGGAATCTGTTCTGAACGGATGGAGCCCCCCCCAGGCCCACCCCCATGGGGAGAAGCTGGGACCCTCTGCGATTCACCTGGGACCCTCAGTGATCCGGCCTTTCCTTCGCAGGGGATCTTCATCTCCCGGATTGCAGATGGGGGGGCCGCCCACCGGGAAGGAACGCTGCAAGTGGGCGACAGGGTCATCTTGGTGAGAGAAAGGGCCGGGGTGGGTGGCAGGAACCCACTGCTGGACGCTCGGGAAAGGCTCCTCAAGCTGAGCCAGTTTCTCCTCACCCCCGCCCCGCGTAGGCCCTGTTTCTTCCCTTGCCCCAGAGCCGTGGGAACTCAGGTGGAGGGGGGAGCTTCCAGACAGCCTCATCAGTGCCAGCTTCCATTTCCCTGCCCCCCATCTTCCCTGCTGGATGGTGTGAGTTCCCTTTCCTCCTCTCCCCACCCCAGATAATGATGGAGGGGAAAGCTCATGTCCTAGAGAGTTCCCTCCCCCCATGAGCCGCTGGCAGGCAGCATAGAGCTGGCTCCCTTCTTGAACCCCAAGCCTGCCTTTTGCCCCTCCCCCTTTGCTGACACTGATTTGGGGCCGTTTTAGATCAATGGGGTGGACATGATGGAAGCCCGGCATGATCAGGCTGTAGCACTGCTGACTGCCTCCCCACCCACCATTGCTCTGCTGGTAGAAAGAGAGACGGCACCCCAAGAGAAGGACCTGCCTGTGGGGCTGCGAGGGCCCCAGGCCCCTTCGCCACCGTCTCTGCCCCCCCAGGGAGATGCCCTGCTGGAGGAGGTGGCAGAGTGCCCCCCCCAGGAGCCAGCTGCCTGAAGGCATGGAGAGCCAGTACCCCACCGAGGTGGGTGACCAGGGCTGCTTTGGGCTGACGTGGGCCACTGGGCTCCCTCCCTCACCCAGGAGAGGCAGCTGCCCCCCCCAATGACCATAGGGAACCCCTGGCCTGTACTTGCAGGAGGTCTGCCTGGTCAAGGCCGGGGGGCCCCTTGGCCTCAGCATCGTGGGAGGCAGTGACCACTCCAGCCACCCCTTCGGCATCCACGAGCCGGGAGTCTTCATTTCCAAGGTAGAAGCGCTGGCTGCCTCCCTCCCCCATCCTCAGGCACCCAGAAGAAGGGCGTGGTGCAGCTGGGGCAGTTGCTGCTTCCAGCACCACCCCCCTCCCTGGGAGAGGGGAAAGGGCTTTAGAGGGGCTCTCCTGCAGATCCGCCTCCCTCCTGCCCCCTTGCGCAGGTCATTCTGCACGGCCTGGCCTCCCGCAGCGGTCTGCGTGTGGGGGACCGGATCCTGGAGGTAAACGGCGTCGACCTGCGCCAGGCGACCCACCAAGAGGCCGTCAGCGCTCTGCTCTCCAGCGACCCAGAGCTACGGATGGTGGTCAGGCGAGACCCTCCCCCACCTGGAATGGAGGTAGGGAAGCTTGGCCCCCCCCTTTAGTTGAGGCTGGAGAACCTCCTCTGTCCCACAGAGTGCCCCCCAAGACGCCGGTTTGTGTGTCCTGGCAGGAGATTTGCATTGAAAAGCGGCCTGGAGAGAAGCTGGGCATCAGCATCCGAGGCGGCGCCAAGGGCCACGCGGGGAACCCCTTTGACCCCACCGACGAGGGAATCTTCATCTCTAAGGTACTTAGCGGCCCCTCTGGTGCGTGGCTGGGTGAGTGGGACTTACCCCCTCCCCTATTGGAGCAAGGGTGGTCTTCTGAGGGTATCCTGGGGTGGGCTTGGGGGGAAAAGTCGTGCTGCCACTTTCCCACTTCTTTGATGCCTTTCAGGTCAGCTCCGCCGGGGCAGCAGCCCGTGATGGCCGGCTGAGGATGGGCCTGCGCATCCTGGAAGTGAACCAGCAGAGCCTGCTGGGCATGACCCATGCGGAGGCGGTCCAGGTCCTGCGGGCCGTGGGGGATCGGCTGCTGGTGCTTGTTTGCGAGGGCTTTGACCCCAAAGCCATGGCTGCCCTTGAGGTTGGTGCCCTCTCCCCACCCTTTCCCAGGGAAGGGTTCCCCGCCCTCTGGTCAAGCAGGCCTGAAAGTGCCTCCCCTCCCCCAGATGTCTCCCGGAATCATCGCCAACCCTTTTGCGGCTGGCATTGGGCGCAAGAACAGCCTGGAGAGCATCTCGTCCATTGACAGGGACCTCAGCCCAGAAGAGGCGGATCTTCTTCAGAAGGTGAGAGGAGGAATGGGGCCACTTGGGAGGATCCTGGGGCTCTAGGGCAGCGTTAACCCTAACCCTAACGGGAGCTGTGAGAAGGGGGGCTCTAATGGCCGCTGCTCTTTGGACCAGGCCTCCCTCTGGATGGATTACGAGTGGGCTCTTTCCACTCACCTGTGAGGTGAGTGGATGGGCCCCCAGCTGCCTACATGGCTTGAGAAGCAGAGGCCGAGGGGGGTTGGGGTGCCAGCAGTTCTTCCACTGAACTTCAGCTGGGAGGAGGAGGAGGAGGAAGGCAGCTCTGCCTCCCTTCGGTTCCCTCTTGGCTTCCTGTCTTTCTCCTCGGGGGCAACGTCTGATGAGGAGCCACACACCCCTCCAGCCCTGACATCTGAGCTGAACTGCTTTGGGCAGTTTAAATTGCTACCACCACCACCACCATCATCATCATTGCCACCAAGGCAAAAAAGGAGACCCCTCCCCACCCCCACTCAACTTCCTTTCCACCTTCCTTTCATTGTTTTGCAAAGATCCCCAAATCTTGTAACTTTTCCTTAAAGGCCAGCACCGATCATTTTGTTTGCTAGTTTTGTACCTTTTTCTTAAGCAGGAAAGTGTGTTTTTTGTTGTTGCTGCTGCTGCTAATCACAAACGTTACCTGCTGCTTTTCACTGGAGGACAATCCAGAGAGTTTCCAAAGCCATTGTAGGAAGTGCAGAAGATACAGCAGATTATCACAATGGGGGTTAGAAAGAGCGAAATAAGGGCTAGCCTGCAAACGGAGAAGCAACTGTGGGCAAGCCAGAGTGGCTGGCATGGCCTTCTGCCAGGTGGACCTGCCCAGCTACGGCCTACAAGCAGGCAGCTCCCAAGAGAAGCATGGGGGGGGGGATGTCCGCCAACTGCAGCAGGGCCTTTCCTCCAGGGTGGTCCTCTGTGAGAGGCTCCGCTGTCTGTCTCCGTTCAGGAAAAGGGAAAGGGCTGGCCTTGACCTTTGCCCCTTCAGTCCTGCCCTGTTTTCTGCTTTTGAATGCTTGGCATCTCCGCCTGCGAGTGGCCTCCTGGGGGGTCCCAGACAGGGATGGGGGAGCCTCCCAGGTTCCTGGAGCTATTGGAGAGGCTGCTTGGCTGCCTTTGTGCAGCCCGGTGAGGGCAGAGAGCTGATGCCCTAGCTGGCCTGCCCCCCCCCCCTTGATTTGCCCCCTATTTCACTATGGGGCTACTGTTGGTGGCAGAGTTTGGCCACTAACAGAGTTCGGGGGGGGGGAGCGGGGAGACAGGGCAGAGGAGGCCTCCCCTGGACTTAGAGGTGAGCACTTGCACACAGCAAGCAGCCTGGGGGACGGAGGGGAGACAGGGCAGCTGTGGTCCTGTCCCTCAAGGGAAGCTACAGAGAGGAGGCTTCCAAGGCCCCCAAAACAAGGAACAGGAATAACAGCTGGAATTTCTTGCAGGTCCAGGCTGTCCTTGACTTAGCAGTCGTTGAGTCAATGACAGTTGCAAGTCATGAGGGTCATTGATTTTATGACCTTTTTATGCAAGGGCCAAGGTCATTAAGCAAACCCATTGTTTGCTATGAGGATTTTCCCCCCAGGAAATGGAAGTAAACAGTTTCTGGGGGAAAATATTGTAAATAGCAGTCCTGTGATCAGCATCAATGTGTTCTGATTGCTGAGTGCCCCAAATATGGACACTTGACACTGCGGGATGGCAGGCGGAGGTCATAAATTTGGAACGGGGGCATAAGTAGAGGAGATCTGTCATAACTTGGAATGCTTGCCAAGCAACCGCTTACTCCAGAACCTGCAAACATCTGGAAAGAGTTGGAATTTGGAGGCATTTTTGATGAGCGAAAAGCAAACCCTCCTCTTGTGCATTTTCCCAATTTTTCAGGGAATTTTATGTAAGGTGCCAGTTTTGGTCTCTAAGTGCCCCCGAGGCTTCTCCCCCATGACTTTTTCTCTTGGTCGTTCTTCTGTTTGTTTGGGGTCACAGGAGGCTTAAAAATGACCCCAGGTTTTGCTGCCAATGTGGCGCTTTTAGAGGGGGGGGGTAAATAACTCAGAAGGGAAATGAGGGGAGGGGCTGGAGGGGCCCTGGGATGGAGAACTGCTTCCTTGTGGCATCTTTGGGGCTGCCCGAGGCAAGAATCCTCTGGGGGGGGGGGGGGGGGGGCTCCTCCCTGGCCAATGTTTGCTGAGTCTGCTTGTCCTCTGTGAGGCCAGAGCCAGCCCTGACCCTCCCCGTTTCCTTCCCCAGGATGGGGGCAGCGCAGAGCCCCTGCAGCTGGATTACCGCACCTTGGCAGCCCTGCCCAGCAGCAGCGGCCGTCTCCAGAAAGGCCCCCGCGGCGTGAGTGATGGGGTGGGCTCCTTCAGGGCGAGGGGAGGGGGAAGCCTGCCCCCATCCCCATGGCTTTGCCTCTATTTGACTGGAGTGGGAGGGGTTGCCAGCCCAAGCCCCAGAACTGCTCCTTCTGCTGGAGGGCCCGGGGGTTGTCACCTCTGGCTGGCGGAAAGGGGCAGCTCCTAGTGTCCATTTCCCAGCAGAGGGAGAGTCTTGCCTTACTTCCTCTTTCTGCCCCGGGGTGGGCAGTCTTTGCCGCCCCAGCGGAGCAGGTAGTGGGAGGAAAGGAGGGCTTTCCCAGATGCCTGGGGGAGAAGGGGGCATGGCTCAGGAGTGCAGGATGGCTGTGTGCGGGGTGGGGGTGGGAGGCTAAGCAGGATTAGGGCTGTAGTGGGTCCAGAGTTGTGGCCACCCCAGCCCCTTCTGCATCTTCTGGAAGGCCCAGGGAGGGCGGTGTGTGTGTGCTTGAGGGCTTCCCTTCCTCAGACAGTCCTGGAATCGGGACAGGCTCTGTGTGCCTGCCAGCCTTCCCCACGTCCTAGGTGGCAGACAAGGTGGCCTCAGCTCGGGCCTTGTGCAGACCAGTCCCTCGCCAAGGCCTCTCTCAGGGCTGGAAGTGGAAGAGCCATCTTGGGCATTTCTCCCACTCACCCACCCACTCCTCTTCTTGCCAGTTCTTGCTCGGTGAGATGGAAAAGGCCAGGTGGTTTCTGGATGTCCCTATGGGTCAGGCTTCCTCCTCAGACATGAGGCAGGCGGGCAGCGTCCAAGCGGTGCTTTCAGAGAAGCAGAGCTTGGTGTACTCCTAGCCCATCCCTTTCAGCACCAATGCCTTTGTGTTGGCCAGTCGGCAGGGCCCTGCGTGCCTAGGGAGGCCACACTTTGGCTACAGCCAGGGTGGGCTGCTGAAGACCAGCCTCTACACCAAGGCAGGTGGCCAAGCAACTGGCGTGGCGTGGCGTGGCGTAATGCCGCATGGTGCTGCCTGGCTGAGCAGCCTTTCCTATCTGCTGCTTCTGGCCCAGGAAACAGAGCCCTTCCTGGGGACTGCCTCTTGTTTGCTGTGCATGAACATAAGGAGAAGGGGGAGCCAAGGCTGCCACGGGTTCCCCATAAAAGTGGGTTCTTCTTAGCCGTTTTCTCCAAGGGTGACTGTGCGGTCTTGCCTCTTAAAGCTTTGGCTTAATCTCTGCTGATTGATTGATTGATTGATTGATTGATTGATTCGATTTATATGCCGCCCTTCTCCGGAGATTCAGGGCAGCTTACAATGCTTTTCTAAGGATCGTGTGTGTATGTGCGTATGTGTTTAACATTGCATGATACTGATTTTAGTTTTTGCTAAGTAAGGACGTGGCAAAAAGCAGCAATGAAGGAAACCACATGAAAGCCCACCTGCGTAACAAGAGAACTGAAAAGAAGCCAAAGAACTCCATTAAAAGGAGTTCAGGCCCAGAGGGCTGCCCAGACAAGCTGCCTGCCATTGCTTGTGTCCTTAGGCTGTGGAGATTGGACTAATAAGTTATTTATAAATGGGTAAAATCCACATTTCCAGAATATAGATTTAGAACACGTTGACTTCTATGAACTTTAATTTCTTTCTGTGAACCAGGACATAAAGTACTAACTAATCAGTAAA
This sequence comes from Ptyas mucosa, assembly GCA_012654045.1. NCBI lineage: Eukaryota > Metazoa > Chordata > Lepidosauria > Squamata > Colubridae > Ptyas > Ptyas mucosa. The sequence goes on from WNWU01000085.1 coordinate 1,641,200, forward strand.
AAAAACCCAAACCCACTCGAAGAACGTGAGAGCCACCTTTGGCTCTATTAAGGTGTGGCCAGGACGGTCACCTCTGGTACTTTCTTCAAACTCCAGGAAATCCCTGAAACACTGCTGGCTGAATTAAATCGCAAGTTTTGTGTGATTTTTGATTGATTGATTGATTAAGAGTTATCAAGTCAGTGCTGACAGCTAATGCTGACAAAGATAAGATTTTCTCCATGACTCCCTCTCTCCCCCTCCCTCTCTCTTCCCCTCCTCTCCCTTGTCAGAGTTTCTTGCAAAATTTAAATCCAGAAGCACACACAGATAACTGATTCAGCTGGATTCATTAACTTCTTTATATACATAATAACAGATGAAGTATTTACAATACCAATAGTTGATTCTTCCTTTTTTATATTTTTTAAATTTTCTTTTAATACAAACATTCCAACTTGCGTTAAACAGTGTGTCATCTGAGTATAAAATTCTTTGTGTCTTAACAATTAAACTTACCCCATATTAATTTCTTACATTCATTCTTATATTACCGTATATACTCGAGTATAAGCCGACCCGAATATAAGCCGACCCCCCCCAATTTTACCCCCAAAAAGTGGGAAAACTTATTGACTCGAGTATAAGCCGAGGGTGGGAAATGCAGCGGCTACTGTTAAATTTCAAAATAAAAAAAGACCGGTCAAAAGTGCGAGGACCTGTCAGAAATCACCTTTTTCAGCCCTCTGGGTAGTCCTTTTGTGCATATGGACTACTCAGAGGGCTGAAAAAGTAATTTTTGACTGGTCCTCATACTTGTGACCAGTCCTCGAACTTACGACTGTCCTCACATTTTACGTTTTTGCCCTATCTTGTCACCATGGTGAAGAGAAGCAGTTGTGAAATGAGTGACATGGTTTTAAGAATGCTGCACGGGCATTTTGCATGGTGACAAGATAGGGCCAAAACGTAAAATGTGAGGACAGTCGTAAGTTCAAGGACTGGTCACAAGTGCGAGGACCAGTCAAAAATAACTTTTTGAGCCCTCTGAGTAGTCCATGTGCATAAAAGGAGAACAAATATGAATAAATAGCAATAATTAGAAACACACATACAAACATACAATGTATTTTCTTTGAATATTGAATATTCCAATTATTTCCATGCAATCCAATTTCTTACAAATCAATTAATTATATTTACCAATAATAATAAACCAAATAATTTCCCCCAATATTCTTCCAAACCACAACTTAACCATTTCTGCTTTCAACACAATATACAATTAATAATATCTCAATTATTACAATTCCCTATTTAAATAGAGCTTTTTTTTCTTTTGTGTTTTAAAATCTTGAACTCCCCTCTTTTGCCATTTGCCATAAATTTCCCATTGTTTGCACCAACCTTTTTTGATGAGGAAAAAGAAATCAAATCTGCCTTAGCAAACAGCAAAGCCAACAAGTTGTTTTAGTTTCGCTTTGGGTTTCAGCAGGAGAAAAAAAAATGTGCTCTTTGCAGAAGGCACCTTTTTAAAAAAAATGTGCTCTTTGCAGCAGGCACCTTTTTTAAAAAAAATGTGCTCTTTGCAGAAGGCACCTTTTTGTAGCTGGCACCAATCTTCTCATTTGTTTTTTTTTAACCCTGATCAGCTGTAGCGGGGGCCTTTGAAGCCCTGCCATAAGAATTTAAAGTGTTTTTTTTCCCTCTAGCCATCAGCTGGAACTCAGGAGGCAGTCCCAATAGATTGGGAGTGGGCGGGGTAAGCAAACCCCGTTCTCCCGCTGTTTCCTAGCTTGCAGGGAAAGTCATTTTTTGTGACCCGCGTATAAGCCGAGGGGGCGTTTTTCAGGCTGAAAACCGGGCTGAAAAACTCGGCTTATACTCGAGTATATACGGTAATACTAAATAATAATAATACTGATAAAATAACATAAAACTAACATTTCTCTTCTTTACTTATCTATTTTTACAATACATTGCTTTCATATTTATTCTCTAACCATTGATAAAATAATTCCCATATATTATAATAATCTGATTCTTCTTTTTCTTGCAAGTATTTATCTAATTTCTGCACATTTTAATATTTTCTTAATCACTTTTTCATCTATAGGCTTTTCCAATTTTGTGTAAATACAATTCTAGCTGCGGTTATTACATGAATAATCAAATATAGAGTTTCTTTACTATAAATTCCCAGTAAAATCCCCAACAGGAACAATTCTGGTTTTAAATTAATATGTTGTTTATCATCTTCTCGAGCCACATACGAATTTTTGGCCAGTATCTTTTTGCTTCCCCACATGTCCACCACATATGATAATACGACCCAGGTGTCTGTTGGCATTTCCAACATTTAGTTGATTTATCTTTAAACATTTTTACCAGTCTTTCTGGTGCTAAGTGCCATCTGTAAAACATCTTATATAGGTTTTCTTTGTATGCAGTTGACAATGTTAATTTGTAATTCCTATCCCATAGTTGCTGCCATTTATCTAGCTCTATTGTGTGAACAAAGTTTTTTGCCCATGCTATCATTGTTTCTTTGAGTTGTTCTTCTAATTTAAGGCTCAATAAGTAACTCTACAATTTTTTTTTATCATTCTTTCTTCTATTCCTGTCAATATCTTATCCAATTTTGTCAGTTCCATATAAAAACCATAATGTTTAGCATCCTTTTCATATCTAGATTGTATTTGCAACTGTGTGTTAAGTTCCCCCTTATCTGACAAAATATCTTTATCTAACAATATTGTATCTAACAATATTTCCCATATTAATAATAATTGTAATATATAATAATAAGTGCTTCTATCGTGAAAGCCAGGCTGGTATCTTCAAGTGGTGTTGCTCTCTAATTTTTTCCCGTACTAATAACAAAGTAACTATGTACCGGATTTTTCGGAGTGTAAGACACTGGAGTATAAGACCTTACACCTTAGTTTTTAGGGAGGAAAATAAGAAAGAAATTGATTGGTGGGTGGATCGGCTTCCCGGAATACCCCCAATCAGCTGTTTCCAGAGGTGAATTTTAACAACAGGTTCTTTGGTTGTGAGCTCTCTGCCTTGCTTTTTTTCCCTGCCTCTGAAACTTCTGAAACACTGTTTCAGAAAAAAACTTTTTTTTCTCCCTCTGAAAGCCTCTGAAACAGAGCTTCAGAAAAAAGGTTTTTTTTCTGAAGCTTCTTTCAGAGGTTTTTATTCTGAAGGACTATCTGTACTCTGTTCAGTCTCATTTCTTTGGTATTGGTATGTAGATTAACCTCTTCCAATCTGTTGGTTATTGTATCATTCTCCAGATTTGTTAACATCGTTTGGTTAGAACCTTTACTGATTCTTCTTTTGTTGCTTGCCATTTTATTTTAGATAAAAGCCTCTCAGAGGCTTTTTTTCTGAAGCTTCGTTTCTGAGGCTTTTTTTTTCTTTCAGAGGCTTCTTTCAGCCTCTGAAATCTCCGTTAGCGAAGCTGGCCAGGGCTACATTCGGAGTATAAGACGCACCTAGATTTTCATCCTCTTTTTGGGGGGAAAAAGGTATGTCTTATACTCCGAAAAATACAGTATCTTATTTTTTCCATAACATAAAAAAGCATACCAACCTATTTGCAGATCATGTCCTCCAATGACAATAATCTTGTATTTCTCAATACAATCCATTCCTTCATCCAAGTTAGCACTGCTGCCTGGTAATATAATTCCCTATTCGGTACTCCAAACCCTCCCCTAGCTCTTACGCCTTGTAACCTTTTTAGATTCATTCTCACTTTTTTCCCCTGCCATATATATTTCATTATTTCTTATTGAGCTCTTCAAAATATTTTTTCTCCAATTTTATCAGGATTGTGTGGAATGAAAACAATACTCTCGGTAATATGTTCGTTTTAATTGTAGCTATTCTAGCATTACCTATTAACAATAATGGCAGGTTTTTCCATCTATCCAAATCTACCTCAAGCTTTTTTAGCGTGTAGTAGTTGTCTTCCTTAATCGTTACACATCTTGCTGTTAATTGTATCCCTAAATATTTTACTTTCTTTGTAATCTGAATATCTAATCTCTCCATCAAGTCCCTTTTCTGCTTCTCTGTGATATTTTTCACTTTTTACCTCACCATATTCTTCTATTCTTTTTAATAGCTTTGGTCCTGTTTCTTGTGGATCTTCTAAAATAAATACCCAAATCATTTATTTTATTTTTTATTTTTATTTTATTTTATTTATATTTATATGCCGCCCTTTTCCGGAGACTCAGGGCGGCTTACAATGCGTTAAGCAATGCCTGCAATTTATATTCCTCCTTTTTTATTTCCATACCCTTTATCTCCTTATCCTGTCTTACATTTCTGTTTAGTATCTCCAGTGTCAGTACAAATAATGATGGGGATAAAGGGCATCCCTGTCTAGTACCCTTCATAATGTTAACCTTTTCAGTCATATCTCCATTTATCATCACCCTTGCTGATTGCTTATGGTATATTGTCTTAAGCATATTAATAATTTTTTCTCCAAAATCCATAATTTTTAGTTGCATCAGCATAAATTGCCAGTTCACGTTGTCAAAGGCCTTCTGAGCATGTAGGAACATCAAGACCATTTGTTTCCCTAGATGCGCTTCATAATATTCCAGTGTGTTCAAGATTATTCTCATATTGTCTTTAATTTGTTTCTTAGATAAGAATCCATTTTGATCTGTATGTATAAACTAATTTAAGAATTTCTTTAGTCTTTCTGCTATGATTGAAGAAAATATCTTTTTTTATTGAAAAAGTTTTACCAATACAAATTTTTCCCCCTTTCCCCCCCCTAACCCAACATTATAAGATACATATAAAAACAATATATAATTCCATCCCATCCCCACCCTAACCCTCCCCCTCCTCCCTCTTCCCTCCCCTCCCTTGACTTCCATTATATGCAATGTTAGTATTCCCAAACAATATATATGTTATTCAATCTTCCATATCTTTTTTTCTATATTTACTAACATACTAACATAATCATCTCAGCTAAAAGCGATATAATATTTTCTAGTCTGATACTTATTCTGTACATACTCAATCCATAATTTCCATTCCTGTATATACTTCTCATACGTCTGGTCTTTTAAAAAAGCTGAAACCTTTGCCATTTCTGCAAATCCAGCCATCTTCTGGGTCCATTGGTCAACAGTCGGTAAAACATCACTCTTCCAATGTTGGGCAATCAACAACCTAGCTGCTGTCACCATATACAAAATCAATTTAGTTTCACCCAGTGTAAAGTCTTTAACTATACCCAGTAGAAAAAATTGCGGAGAAAATTGTATTTTTTTCTTTAAAACATTTTGCATAACCCACCAGATTTTTATCCAAAAAGCCCTCACTTTCCTGCAAGTCCACCAGATGTGATAATATGTAGCATCTAAAGAATCACATCTCCAACATTTTGGCTGCACATTAGGGTACATGCAAGACAATTTCTTGGGGTCTAAATGCCATCTATAAAACATTTTATAAAAATTTTCTCGTAAATTTTGTGACTGTGTAAATTTAACGTTCTGAACCCATATTTTTTCCCATGTTTCCATCATAACTGGTTGAGAGAAATTTTGTGCCCATTTAATCATACAATCTTTAACTAGCTCATTTTCTGAGTCTCTTTCTAACAGAACATTATAAACTCTCTTAATATGCATTGGACCTGTCCGCTTTATCTGTTCAACCAATTCTACTTCATATTCCATTAAACCAGTTTGTTGATCTTCTTTCCATCTCATCTGTAATTGATTGTACTGCAACCAAGTCAACGATTTCCCTTCTTCCAACAGCATATCCAAAGTCTTCAATCGCCACCTGCCCTCTTCAAAGTAAAGTAACTCTTTATATAAAAAACCCCCGAGTGACTTAATATTTGTATTCCACATGGTATCAGCAAGATCCAGCCAAAACGGAATCTTATAATCCCAATTAATTTGGTGCCTTCTCCAGACTCTCAACAAGGCATTTCTAAGTAGATGACTATTGAACACTTTGTCCACTTTGTTATCATAAAATAGGTATGCATGCCAACCCCAAACCAGGTCATGGCTTTCTATATTCAACAAATCAGTCTTAGTTTTCCCAAACCAATCACTTAATTGTATCAATGCAGTTGCTTCATAATATAGTCGAAGGTTTGGGAGTTTAAGACCACCTCTCTCACGGGTATCTTGCATTATTTTCAGTTTAACTCTTGGTTTTTTATCATTCCAAATAAATTTATTCAGTCCTTTTTGCCATTCTAGCAATGGTTTGTCTGATTTAAACACCGGTATCATTTGAAATAAAAAGATAAGTCTAGGTAAAACATTCATCTTTACTGCTGATATTCTTCCAAGCAGTGATAACTGCAGTTTCTTCCAGTTTTGCATATCTTTTTGTATCTTTTGCCACAGAACCTCATAGTTATTTTGAAACAGTTTAGCATTGGAGTCTGTGATTTGTACTCCTAAATATTTGACCTTTGAAACAATCTCAAAACCTGCCATTCTTTCCAGTTCCTTTTTTTTGCTCTCTGTCAGATTTTTGACAATCATTTTAGTTTTCTTCTGATTCAGCCTAAAACCAGATACCATGCCATAATCTTCTATGATATTTTTCATCTGGATTATTGAGTTCATAGGTTGTGATAGGGTAACAACCAGATCATCTGCAAATGCCTTAGTTCTGTAGTCCTCTTGCCTTATAGCTATTCCAGTCAAGGAGTTCGAATCCCGTATTGCGTTAAGTAAGACTTCTAAAGTTAGAATAAATAATAGCGGGGATAATGGACAACCTTGTCTGGTGCCTTTTTGTATGTTGAAATTCGATGTTAAACATCCATTAATAATAAATTGTGCATATTGTTCTTGATAAATTGCACCAATCGCTTGTATAAACCGCTCCCCCAAGTCCATTTTTTCCAAAGTCTTAATTATAAAGTTCCAATTCACTCGATCAATATCTTATAATCCATATTCAACAGAGAGATTGTCCTGTAATTTTTTCTCTGTTGAAAGTCTGCGTCTTCTTTTGGTATAAGAGTAATATATGCTTCCATCCACGAAGTTGGTATTTTCACCTCTATCAACAGGTCGTTGAATACTTCCAACATCATATTACTTATAACATTTTGAAGTGTTTTATACAGTTCTGCGGGTAGCCCATCTGGACCTGGTGTTTTGCCATTCTTTTGTCTTTTGATAGCTTCTGTAGTTCCATCACAGTTATTCTTTCCTCTAGTGCCTTTTTAAATGTCTTTGATATTGTAGGTAATTCAGCTTTTTCCAAATATTTTGTTTTTTCTTCTGAGATTACCTCTTGCTTATATAATTTTTCATAGTAATCGTGGATCATTCCCTTTTTTTCTTCATTTCTATAATGTAAAGTCCCTTTCTCATCCATTAATTGGTAAATTAGCTTTTTCTCCTTTTTTCAGTCTAGGCCAACCATCTTCCTGGTTTATTTGCATTTTCAAAAAAGTTTTGTTTGGCTGTCTTAATCTTTTGTGCTGAGTCTTCTTTTTCTATTAAGTTTAGTTTATGTTTTTTCAAGTCCATTTGATTTTTGATGTTCTTTTTTCGTGGGTCTTTTTGTAATTCCATCTCTAGCTTCTTATATTCCTCTTCTAATTGCTTTTGAGTTTGTCTTTTCTTTTTATTCCTCTTTCCCACATATGTTATTGCAGTCCTGCAATATATACTTTTCCTGTATCCCATACATTTTGTAATGATATTTCTTCTTTTCTATTCTCTTTGAAGAAGGTAGTCAGCTCTCTTTCCATGAATTGTATAGTCTTTTTCTTTTAAAATTGTTTGGTTCATTGTCCATCTTAACTTCTTTTTTTGTCATCCATATAATTTTCATCGGATTATGATCCACCCATGTGCTTGCTTCTATACTTATTTCTTGTATATTGGATAGCAACTCAGTTGATATCTACATCATGTCTATTCTAGACCAAGACATATGACTATTAGAGTAAAATGTATATTGATTTTTGTCCGGATTCATCCCTCGCCAAACATCTTGCATACCTAATTCTTCCGCCATTTAAAAAAAAAAATTTGGAATTGTCTTTTATTTCTTTTTTCAGTTTTATAGTCCAATTCTACATCCACAATTGCATTGAAGTCACCTACAATACATATATTCTCATATTCCATTCTATTATTTTTCTATATAATTTACTATAGAAGTCTTCTTGGTTCTCATTTGGTACGTATATCGCCACTAATAATATTTTTTTGTTATTCAACATTATCTCCACCATCAAAATTCTTCCTTCCTCATCCAAAAATATTTGTTTAGCTTTATTCATCTCTTTTATATATAGTGCTACCTCCTCTTTCTTTGCTGTGCAAGCGAGGTGTATAATTTCCCCATTTTGGGGTATTCTAAAATTTTCCCATGTTTTCTAACAGCAAATTATGTCCTGTTTTAGTCTCTCTAATTTGTTAAAAATTCTTTTCCTTTTTACTGCTGAATTCAATCCATTTATGTTGATTGACATTAACTTTATTTCTCCTTCCATTGTTTTACTTGTATATAGGATTTGTTGCTCTAGTCATTCTTTTTTTTTTTTATTGAAAAAGTTTTAACAATACAAATTTTTCCCCCTTTCCCCCCCCTCCCTAGCCACAGATTGTAAAATACATGTAAAAAGAATATATAAATCCTTCCCATCCCCACCCTAACCCTCCCCCTCCTCCCTCTTCCCTCCCCCCCTTGACTTCCATTATATGCAATATTAATATTCCCAAACAATATATATGTTATTCAAACTTCCATATCTTTTTTCCTATATTTACTAACATATTAACATAGTCATCTCAGCTAAAAGCGATATAATATTTTCTAGTCTGATACTTATTCTGTACATACTCAATCCATAATTTCCATTCCTGTATATACTTCTCATGCGTCTGATCTTTTAAAAAAGCTGAAACCTTTGCCATTTCTGCAAATCCAGCCATCTTCTGGGTCCATTGGTCAACAGTCGGTAAGACATCACTCTTCCAATGTTGGGCAATCAACAACCTAGCTGCTGTCACCATATACAAAATCAGTTTAGTTTCACCCAGTGTAAAGTCTTTAACTATACCCAATAGAAAAAATTGCGGAGAAAATTGTATTTTTTTCTTTAAAACATTTTGCATAACCCACCAGATTTTTATCCAAAAAGCCCTCACCTTTTTGCACGTCCACCATATGTGATAATATGTAGCATCTGAACAATCACATCTCCAACATTTTGGCTGCACATTAGGGTACATGCAAGACAATTTCTTGGGGTCTAAATGCCATCTATAAAACATTTTATAAAAATTTTCTCGTAGATTTTGTGACTGTGTAAATTTAACATTCTGAACCCATATTTTTTCCCATGTTTCCATCATAACTGGTTGAGAGAAATTTTGTGCCCATTTAGTCATACAATCTTTAACTAGCTCATTTTCTGAGTCTCTTTCTAACAAAACATTATAAACTCTCTTAATGTGCATTGGACCTGTCCGCTTTATCTGTTCAACCAATTCTACTTCATATTCCATTAAACCAGTTTGTTGATCTTCTTTCCATCTCATCTGTAATTGATTGTACTGCAACCAAGTCAACAATTTCCCTTCTTCCAACAGCATATCCAAAGTCTTCAATCGCCACCTGCCCTCTTCAAAGTAAAGTAACTCTTTGTATAAAAACCCCCCGAGTGACTTAATATTTGTATTCCACATGGTATCAGCGAGATCCAGCCAAAACGGAATCTTATAATCCCAATTAGTTCGGTGCCTTCTCCAGACTCTCAGCAAGGCATTTCTAAGTAAATGACTGTTAAACACTTTATCCACTTTGTTATCATAAAATAAGTATGCATGCCAACCCCAAACCAGGTCATGGCTTTCTATATTCAACAAGTCAGTCTTAGTTTTCCCAAACCAATCACTTAATTGTATCAATGCAGTTGCTTCATAATATAATCGAAGGTTTGGGAGTTTAAGACCACCTCTCTCACGAGTATCTTGCATTATTTTCAGTTTGACTCTTGGTTTTTTATCATTCCAAATAAATTTGTTCAGTCCTTTTTGCCATTCTAGCAATGGTTTGTCTGATTTAAGCACCGGTATCATTTGAAATAAAAAGATCAGTCTAGGTAAAACATTCATCTTTACTGCTGATATTCTTCCAAGCAGTGATAACTGCAGTTTCTTCCAGTTTTGCATATCTTTTTGTATCTTTTGCCACAGAACCTCATAGTTATTTTGAAACAGTTTAGCATTGGAGTCTGTGATTTGTACTCCTAAATATTTGACCTTTGAAACAGTCTCGAAGCCTGCCATTCTTTCCAGTTCCTTTTTTTTGCTCTCTGTCAGATTTTTGACAATCATTTTAGTTTTCTTCTGATTCAACCTGAAACCAGATACCATGTCATACTCTTCTATAATATTTTTCATCTGGATTATTGAGTTCATAGGTTGTGATAGGGTAACAACCAGGTCATCTGCAAATGCCTTAGTTCTATAGTCCTTTTGCCTTATAACTATTCCAGTCAAGGAATTCGAGTCCCGTATTGCATTGAGTAAGACTTCTAAAGTTAAAATAAATAATAACGGGGATAATGGACAACCTTGTCTGGTGCCTTTTTGTATATTAAAATTCGATGTTAAGCATCCATTGATAATAAGTTGTGCATGTTGCTCTTGATAAATTGCACCAATCGCTTGTATAAACCGCTCCCCCAAATCCATTTTTTCCAAAGTCTTAATTATAAAGTTCCAATTCACGCGATCAAAGGCTTTTTCCGCATCCAAAAAAACCAGCACTGCAGAGATCTGTTTATTCTTATCTAGATAGTCCATTAAGTCTATAACTTGCCTAACATTCTCCTTCATATATCTGCCTTCAATAAATCCTGCTTGGTCATGATGAATTATCTTTTGAATAACTGGCATCAATCTGTTGGCTAGTACTTTTGCAAAGATTTTATAGTCTGTGTTTAATAAAGATATTGGTCTATAATTTTCTGGTTTCTTAGGACCTGATTCTTCTTTCGGAATCAATGAAACAAAAGCTGTTTTCCATGAGGAAGGTATCTTACCTCCTAGTTGTATATTACGAAATAAATCTTTAAGATGCTCAATCATTTCTTCTTGTAAAGTTTTATAATAAATTGCAGTTAAGCCATCCGTCCCTGGAGCTTTAGCTGTTTTTAATTGTTTTATAGCAAAACTGATCTCCTCCACTGTTATCAGTTGTTCCAAACTTTTCTTTTGGCTCGTTGAAATTTTTGAAACTCTCTTGTTTTCCAAGTATTCATCTATAGTAATATTCTGTATGTCATCTTTAGCATATAACTTAGTATAATATTCCAAAAAGGCTTTTTTAATTAGATCTTGTTGGTAAACTTCTTTATCAGCATATTCAGTACTATCAATAATTCGTGTCGATGCTTGCTTCCTCAAAGTATACGCCAACCACCTGCCCGGTTTGTTAGCATTGGAAAAAGTATTGTGCTTTGCAAATTGTAAGTTAGTTGCCGTTTGGTCTGCTATAAGCATTTGAAATTGATCCTTCAGAAGTTTTATAGCCATTTGCAATTTTCCGTCTGTTGGTTTTTGTATCAATTGTTGTTCTTTCTTTTTTATCTCAGATTCCAATTGTAGTCTTTTCTTCTGCTGACTTTGCCTGTGTTTAGAATTCATTTGAATTAGTACTCCCCGCATATATGCTTTAGCTGCATCCCAAACTGTTTCAATAGGGGTGCCTTTGTTCAAGTTAAATTTAAAAAACTCCTTTAAATGCTTTTTGAGTTCAATTATATTCTTTTCATATCTAAATAGATTCTCATTTACTCTCCAGGATCTTCTTTCTCTTTTACCCATCTCGATTTCCATCCAGACCGGACTGTGGTCAGTCAAAGTCCTAGGAAATATCTTTATTTTCTTTACTTTAGAGAGTAGATTAGAAGTTAAGAGAAAAAAGTCTATTCTGGAAAGGGATTTGTGCCTGTCTGAGTAAAAAGTAAAGTCCAGTTCATTTGGGTTTCGAATTCTCCAAATATCTTTCAATTCCAAATCCTCTTTCAGTTCGAAAAAAGCTTGTGGTAATTTATTCCCTATTTTGGCCATAGTTTTTTTATCCAATCTAGGTTGGATTACTCCATTCCAATCGCCCATTATTATAGTGTTTGAATAGTCCCAATCCAAAATTTTTAAATGAAGTAGCTTGTAAAAAGTTTCCTGCTGTTGATTTGGGGCATATATTCCGACCAACAAAGTTGGTCCAACATCTGTAATAACTTCAACTGCAATATATCTTCCATCTTTATCTGCTTCTATACTTTTTGCTACAAGTTTCTTATTTATATATATCACCACTCCATTCTTCTTTTCCTGATTTGAAGCAACAAATTGCATTCCCAATTTTGAATTTATCAAGTATTTCTGATCTTGCAATTTTACATGAGTCTCCTGTAAACAGATAACATCATTATGAAATTGTCTCAAATAGTGAAATATCTTCCTTCTTTTTTGCGGAGAATTCAATCCGTTTACATTCCAAGACAAAAATTTAAGTGCCATTTGACCCTGTCTGAAGTTTTGAGAGCAATTGTTGAAGATTCTCTCCTACAGTAGGAATCTTCGGTTTAGCTCCTCCCATGACTTCAGCTTGCTGTTTATCTTTGGTTCTTTTCTCACGCTGTGGCTTACTATATTCTTGCTGCTGTTGCTTCATTTGTTTAGACATTGCTCTGGTTATGCGTTGCTCTTCCACTTTAGATGTTGTTACTTCCAAAGCCATCGCCTCCTCTGTGATAGTTTTAGACATTTCTTCCAAAGGAGAAGCTTCGAATGGTGCAAAAGGATCAACCACAACACCACCTACTGCTCCCATTAATTCTCTTGCCTCCCTTTGCGACTGTCTTATTTGTGCTTCTGTTTCTTGATCAATCTCGGCTTGTAGTTGAGCTTCTTTATCTATTGGTGAAGATGTGCGTGGAGGAGGAGAACCCGCTTTCAAAACATTGTAATAAAATTCTTCTGCTTTTTCAATAGTATTAAGGCGGTATCTCACTCCTCGCAGCCTGAGTATTATACCTATTGGGGCATCCCACCTAAATTGTATGTTCTGTCTTTTCAATTCTGTCACCAAAAATCCAAAATCCTTTCTATCTCTTAACATTTTAGGCGGTAGTTCTTTAAAAACTCCAATCTCACTTCCATCAACTTGAACTGTTGTAACAAAAGAATTTTGCAGAATTTCATTTCTCATTCTTCTATCTGTGAAATATATAACCACATCTCTAGGCAGTTGTCTTTGTACCGCCACCCGAGAATTAACTCTGTAGACTTTGTCCATCTTGCACAAAACCAGATCTGGTTCCACTTTCAACATAACTGCCAAAGCCTCTGCACAAATTTTCCTAAGATCTTCTCTGGTGTTCTCTTTAACACCTCTCAATCTGATAGCATATTCCATTGATCGAAATTGCATCATAGTAATCTCATTTTGCATTTTCTGTGTAACTTCTTCAATTTCTATAATTTTTGAGTCAGAAGCTCTGAATTTAGTCTCCATCTCTGAGGCAAGATTCTCCACTTTTTTATCAATCTGCAGCGCTACCTCAGACAGGCCTTTAACCACTGTTTGAATATCTTGTTTGAGTGAGTCATATTTCTCTTGAAACATTCCTTTAAGCTCCTTCTCTGATCTTTGAATTTCTTTAATAATAATATCATATTGGCTTTCTTCCTTTGTCTGAGATTGCAACTGCGCTGTTTGAGGCTGCTTCTGTTTATGTGTGGGGGAGCCCCCCCCTGGTTGCTTTGTTGCCATTTTACCTCTTAAAGATCTTCCTTTTCCACAAACTCTAACAACTTTTCCCAAAAAGTTCTCCAGATTCAATCAGGTCTATAAGAGTCAGTTGGTATTTTTATTTTATGTTATTTTGTTTTTTTGAATACTTCTGCCACTTCCAGCCGGATTTGTTACTTTAAAATGTAGCCGGATACAGTAATCAAATTACTTTCACTTTCAACTCTCTCAACTAAGAACAGGCGCCATTTTTTTTTTTCTCCGCTTTGCTCAAAGCCAATTCACTTCCACTTTAAAAATTCTTTAAAATAGTCCAAAAAGCTTCCAATACTTGCTGTTTAGTGAGAAGTTTGAAATCTTCCTTATTTTTCTTTGTTATTGGTAATGCTGCCGCGCTGTCTTGTTCTGCTTTAAAGCAGAGTTTCCCAGTCGTCCGGAGCTTCAGCGGGGGGTCTCACAGGGGACTCTACCTGCAGCCGCCGGCTCTCCTCACAAGCCCTTTGAGTCTCGGAGTTTTACGAGCCGTTTCAATTGCCGAAACGACTCTTTTACGAGCGATCGGGCTGGCGGTCTTCAAAGGACCGTCCACAACAGCTGACGGCAACAGCGGAAGCCCCTAGTCATTCTTGTTTCTCTTGGTTCTTTCGCCCTTGCTCCTCTTATTGTTATCTCCTCCTTGTCTCTTGCATCTTTTTTCTGTTGTTTGTCCCCCTCTTCCACAAATTCTTCCTGGCGTCTAGTCTCTCTTTTCTCTTAAACTCTCTTCTTCTTGCAGGCCCCCAAGTATTCATCATAAAATTGTTCTGCCTTCTCTTCTGAATCTAACCTATGTCTTTGCTCCTGCCAAGTCACCAGTACTCCCTGTAGTATCAACCATCTAAAATTCACTCCTTATTTAATCAAACACTTTGTCAGAAATTGGTATTCTCTTCTTAAATCTCTAACTTTCTTCGGGATTTGTTTTAACAACTATTTCTCTACCTTTATACTTAATTGGATTGTCTCTTACTTTCTGTAGAATCTCATTTTTCATTGAGTTCTTGGTGAACCTAACATGGACCTCTCTAGGTAACTTATTTCTCATTGGTGCACTCTAAATATTTCATCAATCTCATTCAAGATTTTTTCCTTATTTTCCTCCATCACTTCCGCCAGCAGGTCAGCCATTATCTCTGCTAGGTTTTCTCCTTTCTCTTCTTCCATGTTCTGGAATCTCAAGTAATAATCTGCCCTGTCCATTTCTAAAGAGATAATTGCTTTATCTTCATTTCTATCTGCCACTGTTAGTCTATAATCCAGCTCTCCCACTTTTTCTTCTGTTGCTTCAGCTTTTTCTTCTACTTTTTGTACTCTTTGTTCATGTTTTTCCATAATCTCTTCAACATTTTCTAGTTTGCCTTCTACTTTCTCCATTCCCTCATCTATCTTGCCTATTCTTTTCTTCAAATCCTCATGAAGAGCTTGTATCATGGTTTTCATTTCTAGTTGCACGGCATTAGATTTTTCTAATTTTTCTTGTTGTATCATGGCCTCCAGTGTTCTCTGACTTGCAGGGCTAGAAGTTGCAGAGGAACTTGCTGAAGCTGGTGCTGATTGTGTTTTCTTCATTTTGTGATGTCTTATATCTTGTAATCCATCAAGTGTAAAAAATATAATTCAAATTCAATTTATAATCCAAATATAGGTCCTCCAGTAAGGAGACAGGGAGGAAAAAGGAAAGAAAAAAAAAGAGAGAAAAAGAAAAAAAATGAGAAAAAAGAATAGTCCAGTTCCAATCCCAGTTCAAAAACCAATCTTTGATGTCTTTCTCAGAACGTTTCCAACTTCTTTACTTCAGGTTCTTCTAACCTTAATCCAAATAGCTTCCGAAGGAGGAGTTTATAAAATAAAATTTTATAATCCAAATTGGCCCACCAAGCCCAAAAAATATTGTTACCCAGCGTATATATTTCAGTAAGCAAATTCACAATTCAACCCAAAACAATAGTAAAAAACAAAAAGAGACTCAAGAAAAAACCACCGATGTCAATTACAAGAATAACCGGGGGGGGGGAGGGAGGGGAATTTATAAACAGAAAGAGAAGACAAAAGCCTTATTCCAAAGTGCCAGTGTAGATTTCCTTAGTTTGCCTCTGTTGTTTTGTCTTTTGCCTTTTAGAGATGCACTGTTCTCAAAGAAAAAAAAACTCAAATCTCCAGTATTTCACTCTATATCTTTTTTTTTTGCAAAAAGTTTTTTTAAATTTTTTTTTTCAAACATACAAATTACATCTTTTCGGAACAGAACTTTGATCCGGTCATCAATTTGTTCAATTTTTTGTCATCTTTAACAAAATTTTATATATTCTATTTTGCCATAACACTTACAGTGGGGCAAAAAAGTATTTAGGTAGCTACCAATTGTGCAAGTTCTCCCACTTAAAAAGATGAGAGAGGCCTGTAATTGACATCATAGGTAGACCTCAACTATGAGAGACAAAATGAGAAAACAAATCCAGACAATCACATTGTCTGATTTGGAAAGAATTTATTTGCAAATTATGGTGGAAAATAAGCATTTGGTCAATATCAAAAGTTCATCTCAATACTTCGTTATATATCCTTTGTTGGCAATGACAGAGGTCAAACGTTTTCTGTATGTCTTCACAAGGTTGCTGGTATGTTGGCCCATTCCTCCATGCACATCTCCTCTAGAGCAGTGATGTTTTGGGGCTGTCGCTGGGCAACACAGACTTTCAACTCCCTCCAAAGGTTTTCTATGGGGTTGAGACTGGCTAGGCCACTCCAGGACCTTGAAATGCTTCCTACGAAGCCACTCCTTCATTGCTCGGGTGGTGTGTTTGGGATCATTGTCATGCTGAAAGACCCAGCCACGTTTCATCTTCAATGCCCTTGCTGATGGAAGGAGGTTTGCACTCAAAATCTCACGATACATGGCCCCATTCATTCTTTCCTGTACACGGATCAGTTGTCCTGATCCCTTTGCAGAGAAACAGCCCCAAAGCATGATGTTGCCACCCCCATGCTTCACAGTAGGTATGGTGTTCTTTGGATGCAACTCAGCATTCTCTCTCCTCCAAACACGACGAGTTGTATTTCTACCAAACAGTTCTACTTTGGTTTCATCTGACCATATGACATTCTCCCAATCCTCTTCTGGATCATCCAAATGCTCTCTAGCAAACTTCACATGGGCCCGGACATGTACTGGCTTAAGCAGGGGGACACGTCTGGCACTGCAGGATCTGAGTCCCTGGCGGCGTTGTGTGTTACTGATGGTAGCCTTTGTTACATTGGTCCCAGCTCTCTGCAGGTTATTCACTAGGTCCCCCCGTGTGGTTCTGGGATTTTTGCTCACCGTTCTTGTGATCATTTTGACCCCACAGGGTGAGATCTTGCATGGAGCCCCAGATTGAGGGAGATTATCAGTGGTCTTGTATGTCTTCCATTTTCTAATTATTGCTCCCACAGTTGATTTCTTCACACCAAACTGCTTGCCTATTGCAGATTCAGTCTTCCCAGCCTGGTGCAGGTCTACAATTTTGTTTCTGGTATCCTTCGACAGCTCTTTGGTCTTCACAATAGTGGAGTTTGGAGTCTGACTGTTTGAGGTTGTGGACAGGTGTCTTTTATACTGATAACAAGTTCAAACAGGTGCCATTAATACAGGTAATGAGTAGAGGACAGAGGAGCCTCTTAAAGAAGAAGTTACAGGTCTGTGAGAGCCAGAAATCTTGCTTGTTTGTAGGTGACCAAATACTTATTTTCCACCATAATTTGCAAATAAATTCTTTCCAAATCAGACAATGTGATTGTCTGGATTTGTTTTCTCGTTTTGTCTCTCATAGTTGAGGTCTACTTATGATGACAATTGCAGGTCTCTCTCATCTTTTTAAGTGGGAGAACTTGCACAATTGGTGGCTGACTACTTTTTTGCCCACTGTATTTCTTAATCTTAAATCACATATTTCAACTAATACCATCTTAGAAAAAGTTTACTCATATTTACTTAATCAATATAATTATGCTTCAGTTAACTCACCTTAAATCTTAATTCAATTAATACCTCATCATACATTTCACAATTCTTACCCTAAATCCTCACTATTAACAATACAGTTCAAACATGTTTATATTCCAAAATTATTTCCATTTCTAAAACTTCCTTACATTTATTTATTACTTCATGTAACGCTCATTAAATCTTTATTCCATTATTACTTTATCAAATTTAAATCTTATCACTAATCTTAAAAATATAGCAATTTAACATTTAAACATAATTCTTAATTCAAATAATGCTATTTAATAGTTTCCCAATTATTTCCCTAAATTCTATCTATTTAACCATACTATATATATAAACACCAATTAAGTAATTTTTGTTTGTAAATCATAATCATATATTATTTCAATTTTCTTCTCTTTTTTTCTTAAGTGAAAAATGTTTACCTTGTCCATCTTGCACAAAACCACGTCTGGTTCCACTTTCAACATAACTGCCAAAGCCTCTGCACAAATTTTCCTAAGATCTTCCCTGGTGTTCTCTTTTACACCTCTCAGTCTAATAGCATATTCCATTGATCGAAATTGCATCATAGTAATCTCATTTTGCATTTTTTGTGTAACTTCTTCAATTTCTGTAATTCTTGAATCAGAAGCTCTAAATTTGGTCTCCATCTCTGAGACAAGATTCTCCACTTTTTTATCAATCTGCAACACTACCTCAGACAGGCCTTTAACCACTGTTTGAATATCTTGTTTAACTGCATCATATTTCTCTTGAACCATTCCTTTAACCTCCTTCTCTGATCTTTGAATTTCTTTAATAATAAGGTCATATTGACTTTCTTCCTTTGTCTGAGATTGCAACTGCGCTGTTTGAGGCTGTTTCTGTTTATGTGTGGGGGAGCCCCCCCCCCGGTTGCTTTGTTGCCATTTTACCTCTTAAGGATCTTCCTTTTCCACAAACTCTAGCAACTTTTCCCAAAAAGTTCTCCAGATTCAATCAGGTCTATAAAAGTCAATTGGTATTTTTATTTTATTTTATTTTATTTTTTGGATACTTTTCTGCCTCTTCCAGCCGGATTTGTTACTTTAAAATGTAGCCGGATACACTGATCAGATTACTTTCGCTTTCAGCTTTCTCCAGTGAAAGCAAGCGCCATTTTTCCCCCCCCTTTCTCAGAGCCAAATTACTTTCACTTTAAGAACTCTTTAAAATAGTCCAAAAAGCTTCCAATACTTGCTGTTTAGTGAGAAGTTTGAAATCTTCCTTATTTTTCGTTGTTATTGGTAATGCTGCCGCGCTGTCTTGCTCTGCTTTGAAGCAGAGTTTCCCAGTCGTCCGGAGCTTCAGCGGGGTGGATAGGGAGTCCCACCCTGTTAACTCCCCAGAAGCAGAAAAAGCTTTCTGGGGGTCTCACAGGGGACTCTACCTGCAGCCGCCGGCTCTCCTCACAAGCACCTCGAGTCTCGGAGTTTTTCGAGCCGTTTCAGTTGCCGAAATGGCTCTTTTACGGGCGATCGGGCTGGCGGTCTTCAAAAGACCGTCAGCGACGGCTGACGGCAACAGCGGAAGTCTGTATCTTATAATGTGGGGTTAGGGAGGGGGGGGAAAAAGGGGGAAAAATTTGTATTGGTAAAACTTTTTCAATTAAAAAAAAATGTTTAAATTATTACAATTGTTAAGACGTATTTAAACAGTATCCCAATTATTATAGTTATCAATTTTCTCAAATGATACCATCCAACATTTTAATAAAAATTGATACATTATATCCATTGGTATATTTTCTTTTTACATAATCTAATTCAACCTTTTCTTTTATCATTCCACTGTTAATCCCAGTGTAATTATCTTTATTTTTTTCCCTGTTAATCCCAGTGTAATCATCTTTATTTTTTTCACTGTTAATCCCAGTGTAATCTCTATAAATATTTAAGCAGTATCCCAATTGTTTTTTTTTTATTGAAAAGTTTTAAAACATTTTACAAATTCCCCCCCTACTCCCCCCACCCAGTCCCTTCTTCCTCCCCCCACCCCCTACCCCGACTTCCCAGAGCAAAATACAGGGTATAGCATTTAACAAACATCATCAAACATAAACTAACTATAAGCTCTTAATTTCCCTTCGCCTTACATACCAAGATATAGAAATATAAGAATATAAAAATTCTAAATTCTAAATACTTCATTCATAAGCTATCTGTAACTTTTTAGTCCCATATTTATTTTGAATATAATCGATCCATCTTCTCCATTCCAGTATATATCTGTCATTCGAATGGTCCTTCAAATATGCAGAAATTTTGGCCATCTCCGCCAAATTAGTTACTTTTAATGTCCATTCTTCAATAGTAGGTAAATCTTCCTTCTTCCAATACTGCGCCACCAAAAGTCTGGCTGCAGTTATTAAGTTCAAAATCAAATTAGTCTCTATAACCATACAGTCTGTAATTATACCCAATAAGAAAAACTGTGGAGTAAATTTTATCTTCTTTTTAAGAATATTTTGCAAAATCCACCATATCTTAATCCAGAATGCTTTAATTTTTCTACATGTCCACCATATATGGTAATATGTTGCATCATCACCTTTACATTTCCAGCACATAGGTTGTAAATTTGGATACATACAAGATAACTTTTTAGGATCTAAATGCCATCTATAAAACATTTTATAAAAATTTTCTCTCAAATTTTGGGCTTGAGTAAATTTTACATTTCTAATCCATATTTTTTCCCATGTTTCCATCATTATTGGTTCCTCTATATTTTGTGCCCATTTTATCATACAGTCCTTCACTAATTTAGTTTCTGAATCTTTTTGTATCAATGCATTATATAATCTTTTAATATGCTTTGGGCTTTGATCCCTAATTTGTTTTATCAAATTTTCATCATTTTGCAAAATACTAGTTTTCTGATCTTCTTTCCATCTAATATACAACTGTCCATACTGAAACGAAGTTTGAATTATCCTTTCTGCCTTTAACACCTCTAGCAACTTTAGCTGCAATATACTTTTCCATAATAAGAAGCTCTTTGTAAGTAATCACATCTTGTTTCTGTTCAGTACTTATATTCTCTATCATATGTCTGGGTATTGCCCATATAGGCAATTTATTATTTAACTTATATTGATACTTTTTCCATACACGTAACAATACATTCCTTAATAAGTGACTCTTAAAATTTATATCCACCTTTTTATCATATAATAAATATGCATGCCACCCATATAACAAATCATACCCCTCAATATTCAATACTCTCTGTTCTGTTAAATTAATCCAATCACTAATTGCTGTAAGGGCAGCAGCAGTATCCCAATTGTTATAGCTATCAATTTCCTCAAATAATATCATCCAACATCTTAATAAAAATTGCTTCATCATATCCATTAATATATTTTCTTTTAACATAGTCTATTTCTCATATATTTCTTTTCTAAGTATCTGTAACGTATTTCTTCTCACATTTATTAATCTCTATATAGCTTTATAAATCCAAGTCCTGGACTTTTTTATTTTCCTTAATATTTTCCAACCTTTTATTATTTTATCAATCACTGTTAATCCCAGTGTAATCATCATTGTGTTATTGTTAATCTCAATATAATCTCTAGAGACCTCCTTTTTGTTATTACTATTCACACGTTCAGTTATTTATTCATATTTAATCACCTTGTCTTTATCTTCTTTATTCTCCACCTCTGTCTTATTCCTCCATCTTCATTTTCTTGTCCACTTGTAAATACTCTATTTCAACTTCTGTATCCTCAAATTTTTGTCCCCTGTGCAACATTATAATTATTTCTCTTTTTTCCATTGTCCAAGTCTAGATCAATTTGTTTATAAGAGTTCCGTTGTGTTCCCTTCTTTTTATTTTTTTTCTTCAAAAGTCAAACCGCTTGTAGACAAGAAAATCCTCCCCCACAAGTTCTCACGGATATTATCTGTGAAGTCCACAATTTTCCAAAACAAAAATCAAGTTACAATATTCCTTTTTACTCCAGATGGTGTCTCTCTGCAATCCACAATTTCTGGTTGTTTAAAAAGTATCCATTTTGTTTCAATTACATAACAATCTTATTTAGCTTCTCTTTTTCTTTTAGGTTTAAAAGTACCGAATCATAAATAAAGTCCAGTCCAAATTTAAATAACTCTTCTCACTTGTTTTTCCCCGTTTTTCCTGTTTTCCCCCCTTTTATTTGTATATCACTTCTTTTTTAAAGCTTATTATCCATTCTCTTTGGGTTTTTTAAAGAAATTTAAAAAGAGAGAAGAAAAAAAGTTTAAGTTTATTTAATTTGTATACCGCCCTCCTCCTGAAGGACTCGGGGCGGTGAACAGCCATAAATAAAAAAATATAAATACAACATTTAAAACCCACTAAAATCCAATTAAATAAATTTGGCCATAGAAATATTAAAACCCGAATAATTTAAAACAAATTAAAATTTATAATATTAATTAAAAAAGGGGAATCAGGCCAGGTCTGCCTGATGAAATAAAAAGGTCTTAAGAGCACGGTGAAAGGTGCGTAGGTCTGGGATCCTCCGAATCTCCGGGGGGGAGCTCATTCCAGATAGTAGGTGCCCCCACAGAGAAGGCTCTCCCCCTGGGGGCCGCCAGTCGACATTGTTTGGCCGACGGCACCTGGAAGAGACCCTCTATGAGAGCGTACCGGCCGGTGGGAGGCCACTGGTGGCAGTAGGCGGTCTCGTAAATAACCAGGTCCTAAGCCATGGAGCGCTTTAAAGGTAGTAACCAAAACCTTGAAGCACACCCGGAAGACCACCAGGAGCCAGTGCAGCTCGCGCAGGAGAGGTGTCACATGGGAACGCCATGTCGCTCCCGTAACCACCCGTGCGGCTGCACTCTGCGCCAGGTGGAGCCTCCGGGTGCTCTTCAAGGGGAGCTCCATGTAGAGAGCATTACAGTAGTCCAGGCAGGAAGTGACGAGGGCGTGAGTGACCATGTATAAAGAGTCCCAATCTAGAAACTGGTGGATCAGGCGAACCTGATAAAAAATCCCCCTGGTCACGGCGGTCAGATGCTCTTCTAAAGACAGCCCTGAGTCCAGGAGGACACCCAAGTTGCGAGCCCTCTCCGTGGGGGCCATTGATTCGCTCCCAATAGTCAGTGATGGCACCAACTGACTATATCGGGACGTCGGAAACCACAGCCACTCAGTCTTGGATGGGTTGAGTCTGAACCTGTTACTCCCCATCCAGTTCTGTACGGCCTCCAGGCAAAAAGGATCTCTTCATTTCTTTCCAGTCCTTTGACCATTCTCAAATTGTTTAAGGTTTCCAAATAGTTTGTTTAAAAATCTATTTTCTATCAGGTATTTGTCTCTTTAAAGTTAGGTTTCAAAATCTTCTTTGCCCCCACGCTCCTTAGCCGCTATTTATCATTAGGGGTCTTTAGGGATGTTTCCCTTGTTGTTATTTCACGCCTGGGTTGGCTGTCACTCACCCAGCTTCAAAAAACTCTGTTCCATTTCTCTTCTCTCTCCAGCTCTATACTTAGTCCGGTTGTCCCAGCTTCGTGGCAGCTGCCATGGCTGACATCCCCCGCCGCCGAGTCACAGAGAGTTCCCTCCAACCTTAGAGGAACTTGCCTGTTCCTCTTGGTTGTCCGAGGTGCATCTCTTTCTTCTCCGTCCCTGCAGGATGGTTCTGATCTGCAGACCCAGCGGCAGCAGTTAGTCAGCCGGGGTTTTCGCGGAGCTCATCGGAGCCCACTAATTCCCCGACTGTCTCGCCGTGACGCCAAACCGGAAGTCCCTTCCCAGTGTTTCACTCTATATCTTGAATTGTTTAGTCTAAACAGCTGCTTATCAATTTAGTTCACAAGCTTTCTCCCAAGGTCACATTTCATCTTTGTTAGCTTTTTCCTGCAGGTGGCACTGTTGCTTTATTTCTCTCTACTTCTTCCCCTCTTTACAGTACCCTCATGGCAAGTTTAAACTCAAACTTTAAAAAAAAAGTTCCAAGAAAGTTCATCTAATCAAGTATTCTTTAATCAATAACCCCCAATTTAAAAATTGAAATATCCAGCCTGGATTCAGACTTTACTCTTCAGCCCAATTTTTATAAGCCAATTTTTCTCTTATTCCTTTGTTTTCTTGGTCACACCCACCTTCCTCACCGCCATTCTTCTGGGGGGTGGAATAGGTAAAACATCCAATTCCCCCTCCTCCTTTGTGGTCGCATTCTCCTCTGCTATTCCAAGGAGGTTCTTCTTTAATCCAGTTTAATAGGTAGTAAAAAATATTCAAGATATCTTACCCAGACCGATCTCACCTTCCTTTTGCTGCCACGCTCTGCAGTGACTGTCCCAGCTTTGTAGCGACTCACAATGGTCGCCTTCCCAGCTGTCTGTTTAGGGAGCTTTTCTGGCTCTATCAGGGAATTTGAGAGTTCCCTGAGATCCACAGAGTGTGCTCCCCTTGCTTGTTGTCCCTACAAGACAACTCAGGTCCAAAAAGGACCACCTAACAGCTGGGATATCGACAGTCCCTCGGGAGCCCCCAAAAGATCTGCCATTCTGCTGTGATGCTAGCGATGCCCCCCCCCAATCAATAGTTGATTCTTCAACGTGGCAAAAGTTACAGGCAGAGCACAAGGCAGGAGAGAACAGTTAGTTTCATTTCAGCAGAGCAGGCAGCATGCACTGCTTAGTTTCAGTTTAAATTATCTGCAAGACTCAGAAGCTGCAGACTAAGTCACGCCCTGGCTCCAGTCTGTCTCAGCTCCCAATTGGCTGACTTAGTTGCTATGCCTATTCATTGGCTGACCTTCTTACCAGTCTCTGCCAGTTCATGAATAATCTGACGTCCCTCTTCCCCATCACCCTTTCCCTCTCCCTCTTTCACTCACTTTCCCCCTCCCTCCCTCTCTCCCTTCCCTCTCCCCCTCTCCCTTTCCTCCTCCCTCTCTCTCCTCCCTTTTCCTCTCTCCCCCTCTCTTCTCTCCCTCCCTCTCCCTTTTCCTCTCTTTCCCTCTCCTTCCCTTTCTCTTTCCCTCTCCCTTTCCCTCTCCCACCTCTTTTCTCCCTTTCCCTCCTCTCTCCCTTCCTATCTTCCTCTCCCCCTCTCCTTTTCCCTCTCTTCCCCTTTCCCTCTCCCATTCCCATTCTCTTTCTCTGTCCCTCCCTCCATTTCTCTCCCCCTCCTTTGCCTCACTCTCTCCCTCCTCTCTCTCTCATTTTTCCTCTCTTCCCACTCTCCCTATCTCTCTCACCCACTCCCTTTCCCTTTCTCTTTCCCTCTCCCTCTCCCCTCCCTTTCCCTCCTCTCTTCCCCCTCTCCCTTTCAGTCTCTCCCCCTCTCCTTCTCTCTTCCTTTCCCTCCCTCTTTCCCCTCTCCCTATCTCCCTCTCCCCCTTTCTTTCCCTCCCCCTCCCTCTTTCCTCTCTCCCTATTTCCCCCTCCCCCTTTCCCTCTCCCTCCCTCTCCACCTCCCGATTTCCCTCTTCCCCTTATCTCCCTCTCCTCTTCCCCCTTTCTTTCCCCCTCCCTCCCTCTTCCTCTCCCTTTCTCTTGCTCCCCCTCTCCTTTTCCCTCTCCCCCTCTCTTCCCCCTCTCCCTCCCCCTCTCCCTTACCCTCACTCTCCCCCTTTCCTTCTCTCTCTTTCTTTCCCTCTCCCCCTCTCTCCCTCTCTCCCCCCTCTCTCCCCTCTCTCCCCCTCCTCACCTCTCTGTTTCAGCTCTTCCAATGGTGCCCCCATCAGTAGGGTATCTCAGTCCATCCAGCTTTCCACTGGTCACCCTCCTTCTTTCCACCCAGCTTTCCCAGTTGCCTCTGCATCATGGGCCTGAAATAGTACAGTTCAGTCCTGGTTGTTTGTATTCAAGTGATCGGTTTGTTTTCTTGGCTGCCTCAGGGTGTCTTCTCCCATCGGGGTTCCTCATGGCCACCTCTTTCTTCTCTTGCAGGGTCTGGTAATGGGGGAAGCCGAGTCTGCCCAGCGAGAGCCTCCCAGCAACCAGCAGGTAGGGAGGCTCTGGGCCAAGGCCCGGT
This sequence comes from Ptyas mucosa, assembly GCA_012654045.1. Lineage (NCBI taxonomy): Eukaryota > Metazoa > Chordata > Lepidosauria > Squamata > Colubridae > Ptyas > Ptyas mucosa. The sequence goes on from WNWU01000085.1 coordinate 1,667,019, forward strand.
CTGTGCCATTTGCTCCTGGCAGCTGGTCAGCCTCTCTCTTTCTCTCTCTGCTTCCTTCTCTGGCCTGGTCATTCTCCAGTGCTCGGCCCTGTCCCAGCCTTTCTGCCTGGTGGGCAAAGAGATGCGTTTTGTAAGTGCCCCTCGGTTGCTGCCCTCTGCCTCCCCCACAGTTTTTGTATCCTGCTTGGGGGGGGGGGGCAACCCCCCCTCCTTATGACCACAAGTGGTCAATGTGCAGGGGGGAGGCTTCCAGGGCCTGAGTAGTCAGTCCAGGGGTCAGCCCTGGAATCCGGAGGCAGGAATGGCTGTTGGACGGCAGCCTGTCCATTTCCTGGATTGGCTCTTGGTGCTCTCGTGCAGTGGTCCCACTGGCTTTGCCTGTCCTTAGCTGCTCTTGGCCTCAGTCTGTCCCGGCAGCTCTCTGCTGGGCACAAGGTCAGGCTGCCCTCTGACCTGCTTCTCCCTCTGGTGTGCATGCAGACCAAGCCCGGGAGAATTCAGCCAGTCTCTCGCCTACGCCTGACCTCAGCCCTGGGTCCCGCGGAGGGGCAGAGCAGTTCCAGCCCTTTTCAGCAGCCTGAGCTGGCCTCTAGCCCTAACGGTCTGGTGAGTGCCCGGGGAGACACCCCCATCCTTGCCCTGTCCTTGTCCTGCCTGCCCCATGCCATCTTGGGGGGCCCTGGTCCACGTGGAGAGGCAGGGCGTAGGGACCGTGGGAATCCCAGCAGAGCCCAGGCCTTGATGGCCCTCCTTGTCCAGTCAGTTGCCTTCCCTGGCTCTCCCCACAGCCTCAGCAGGCCGGACCCCTCTCACTAAGCGAGGACCTCCCTCTCAGCACGAAACAGGCATACAAGGCCATGGCCGCTGTCCCGGGATCACATCTGCCGTTGGAGCCGGAGGTGAGGCAGGCCGGGCCTGGGCCCCGAGGGAAGTGGTCTGTGGCCCCGGCCTGTGCTGTGCTCATCCAGTGTCCTGCCCCATTTCTCCCCCACCAGGAGCTGCCAGGCCAGAGAAGCCTTGATCAGGCGCCGCCCATCTCTTCCGAGGTAAGGCGCATGGGCAGTGGAAGCGGCTTCAGGGCAGGGTGCATGAGCCCAGCTGACCCCACGCCTCCTCCGTGTCCCTGCCCCACAGAGCCCGTGGCTGGGTGGCCCGCACAGCCCGGAGCAGCGGACCTTCCGTGAGAGGCAGAAGTACTTTGAGCTGGAGCTGAAGCAGCCGCCACCACCTGCTGGGAAACCCCTGAAGCGAGTCTCTCTGGTCGGGGAGGAAGACTTGAAGAAAATGAAGGAGGAAGAAGGTGGGCCCGTGGGCGGGGCGGGGCGGGGCGGGGCGGGGCGGGGCGGTATCCTTCTGGCCGGCTGCTGCCAGAAGTGAGCCCCTCCCTTGCCCACTCCTTAGGCAAGAAGCCCAGCAGCTCTGCCAGCTGAGGGGCTGCACCAACTGCTTTCATGCCCATCAGGTCGGCTTGTCCCTCACCCCACCCACTCCCCAGAGTTCCTGGGGAAAAGCAGGTCTTGGCTGCTGCCCTGGCTGGATCAGCACTGGGGTGTGGGGGCTGCTGTGGGGCTCAGGGCCCGCCCCATCCAGCTGCTGCTCCTTGGGGGAAGTTTAGGACACCTCCTATTCCAAGGGGGAGGCTGTGAGGGGGTCCCTGTTTTGACACCCCCTACCCCCGGTCTCTTTCTCAGCAGCTCGGAAACTCCAACAGAAGCGAGTCCAGCTGCTGGAGGAGGAAGAAGAGGAGGAGGAGGAGGCACAAAGCCAGGGCCCCCCAGGCACGGGGGCCCCCTCCAGCATCTTCATCGAAGGCGTTGAGTACAGAGTCGAGAAGCAGAACGGAAACAGTCTCCCCCCAACCGCCTGGTGAGTTCACTGCCTCAGAAGCGCCAGGTGCCAGCAAGGCCTGGAGGGGGCCCCACAGCAAGACTGGGCTGCTCTCTTGCCAAGACAGCCCTCCCCCTTTCCCTTGGAGGCTGTGGGGCAGAGAGGTCTGCTCTGGCAAGAGTGGCAGGGCAAGTGGCAGCACAAGCCCTGAGAGCTGTGCCCGGCTCCTGGGGTCCATCACCCTTCTCTGCCTCTTGCTGGGGTGGGGGGTCATCCTGGAAACTTTTTCTGGGCTTGTGGTGCCATGGGGAATTTACAGAAGACCTCTGGGGGGCCCTGTCTGTGGCCAGCCTTCCTTTGTGCCTTTCCAAGCTTCTGGAAACAGACCCAACGGCTTTTGAAAAGGAGGAGGAGGAGGAGGAGGCTGCGCTGAGGAGAGCTTGCCCCCCGGGCAGCCTCCATCTCCTCCGGGTGGGTAAGCAGGGGGGGATGGAGTGGAGGAGGGCCCCCTCCTGAGCTGAGCCTTGGCAACCTCCCTCGGACAGGATGAGTCCTGTCTGTGCCAGAGGGGGGGAGCCGGGGGTGCCAGTCCGGACAGCCAAAGCCGAACGGCGGCATCAGGAACGCCTGCGGGTGCAGAGCCCGGAACTGCTGTCCACCCCGGAGAAGGAGCTCTCCCCAGCCGAGCGCCGAGCTCTGGAAGCGGAGAAGCGGGCTATGTGGCGAGCAGCAAGGTAGGTGCTTGGGGGGGGGTGTGGCCAGGGGTTAGGGTTAGGGTTAGGGCCCACAAGACCCCCAATGGCTCTTTCTCCTTGTGGCAGAATGAAGTCTCTGGAGCAGGATGCTCTCAAGGCCCAGATGGTGATTGCCAAATCCAGGGAGAGCAAGAAGCGTGGCATGTTGGAGCAGCTGGCAGAGTCTCCCTCCCCGGCCCCCACACCTTCCCCCACACCCTTGGAGGGTGCGTCTTCTCTTTTTTTGGACATTGGCACTGCCGGGGGTGGGGGATGGAATTGTCTCTGAAGCTTCTCTGCCCCCTCTTTTGCAGACCGTGCTTCGTGGGTTGCAGTTTCACCAGGCCGGCTGGTAGGAGATGCCTGCACAGCAGAGAGGCTTTTCGTGAGGGGGGGGGGGGGGGTTTTCGCGGGGGGGGGGGGGGGGGGGGGGGGGGGGGGGGGGGCCCCTAGAAGGGCCTCTGGGGCCTTTAGCTTTCCCTCAGCTCTCTACCCCCCCAGCTTTGCAGCCAGGCAGAGGGGGCTTCTCTTGCTCTCTGCCGGGAGGGCACTCAGGGCTGGAGAGAGGCACTCTGGGGTCTGGTGGGGGCCCAGCTACCCAAGCCCAAAGCAGTGGGAGGGCCCCCCTCTGCTCTCCCTGGTGAGGCTTCCCTGGGCAGAGGCGCTGCCTGCCTTCTCGGGCTCTGGTCACTCTTGTTCTCTCTCTCTCTCTCTCTGCCTCTGCTCTCCACCCTCCCCATCACTACTCCACCACCCCCGCCTCTCCCTGCTGGTCTTCCCAGTCTCTGCCTGAAAAGAAGTTCCTCTACAGGGAATTTGCAGCCATTCCTTCTTCCAAACCTGTATGTGAACTCCAGGTACAATTTGCATGGAGTGGGGCATGGTCAGGAAACCCCTCCCCCCAAGTGGGGCAGCGGTCAAAGCCCTTCTCGGTTTCTCAGGCCACCCACCTGGGGCCTCTGGGGTTCTGGGCAGCAGGAGGTGCTCCCTCTCTGCAACTGGAGGGTTAGAGCCCCCCCCCCCCCAAAATAGCCTGGAGCCCACAAGGGGCCCTTGGCCCTCTGTGTGTTTCTTAAGCGGCTTCCTCCCCCTGTGGCAAAGGAGGTGCTTTTGTCTGCTCCAGACTCCTGCCTATCACCCTGCGGCTGCTACTGTCCACTCTCTCCAGGCCAAATGGGCCTTGACCCTTCCCTCCTTCCCCCCAGGTTGGTCTTTTCCTTTGGCCAAGAGCAGCTCCAAAGCTCCAGGCCTTTTCCCCCAGGGAGGAGCTTGGTTGCCCACACACAAACACATTTTTCCCACCTCCCTGGCTCTTTCTAAGAAAGTGAATGGAACAGGGCACCCTGGGTGCAGGGTTGGGGGGGGGGGGGATCCAGCAAGGCCACCTCCTTCCCTTCGGAATGAAGACCTGGTTCATTGAGCTCCAAGGCCAACGGTTGCCTTTGTCAAGCCAGGTTTTCCTTTGCTTTGCCTGGTGAGCTATATGGGGGTGGAGGGTGTTGACAGCCGTTCTCCTGGCCCTCTTCCCCGTCACTTTGTGCTTCACCTGCAGGCCAGACCCCCTCTGGGGCCCACAATGATCAAAGGGGTCTGCAGGCTTAGCCAGCTCTCTGCCCCCCTCCCCTGCTCAGTCCAGGCCATTTATGAAGGGGCTAAAAAGGGCCAGTCTAGCCTCACCTCCAGAGGGTCTTCCCTCCTTTGACTCCCCTCCCCCATCCCCATCCCTTCCCCAAATTGAGTAGCCAGGAGGACCCCTTGGGCATTCATTGAATTCTATTGCCTTTGATGGGGAAGATCTGCATGGGGGGGGGGGGGGAGTCTGTGCCAGACCAGAGGCCCCCCCCCCCCCCGGGTGCAAGTAGTTGGGCTCAAGATGGGGACTCTCTGACCCCCTTATAAAGCCAGCTCCTCTGGGAGAAAGCAGAGGGGCCCTAGGGGCCCAAGACAGAGCGTCTCCAGCCAAGAGTCCCTGGGCTGAACCAGACAGATTCAGAGACAGATGCCGCCTTCTGTACAAATGCAGTGGGGGTGGGGGGGCTCCTGAGCCCTCCAGCACCAGAGGCGGTTGTGGCAGCTGCTTCAGAGAAACGCATTGGCCACAGAGTGGACCTTTGAGTGGCTCTTTTGAGGTTGCCCTCCAATAAAGGAGCCCTGATTGGTTTTCCTGGCGGGGGAAGGCCCACATTGGCAGGGGGGGCAAGATGGACGGGAGGCTTGTGCAAAGGGAGAAATCTGAGGTGGCTGTCCAGCAGAGGGGCGGCCGGGTAGTAGGAGGCATCGAAGGAGGATGGGGCCCTGGGAGAGGGGCGCTGCTTTAGTAGGGAAGGGCCACCGGTCCCTGTCTTGAAACACACTGTGGGTGTGTACATGTGTGTGCATGTGCACCTATGACTCTGCCAGTCCTGCCCCTTTCTCTCGGCGGCCTCCTCCTCCCCCACCCACCCAGAGCTGAGAGGAAGGAAGTGGTCCCAGGTCCCCCAACTGGCTTGGAGCCCCAGGCAGGACTCGAACTCAGCTTCCGCTCTGCCTCCTTACCCACTACACCGGATGGGCCCCACTCTGACACCCCCACTCCCGGATGCTGAGTGAAACGATACCAGCCCTGTTCGTCCCCACCAATTCGAGTGGGGCTAGATGGCACGCTGGCCCAGATGGGAGGAAGCACCCAGAGTTGTGGGTGGGCTGAGTAAGGCCCCTAAAGAGGAGGAGGGCTGGAGGCCCGGCAGCTTCCTGGCTTCCCGAGAGCGTGGAAGGAGCTCCGTTTCCTTTCCCTGTCCTGGCCCTTTCCGTTCTTTCTCCTTTCTTTCTCTCTCTCTCTTCTTCTCCCTCTCCCTCTCTCTCCTTGCTGCCCTTCGTGCCACTCAGCCGAGCCCCATGATGCAGGCAGAGGTGGGTGGCCACGCAAATCATGGTCTGGCTCTGGGCAGTGCCTCTCAGCCCTCAGGCGCAAGAGCAGACCTGAGGCTGTAGCAGCCTGTTTAAAAGAACCTGCCCTGCCTGGCAGCCCCCCCCCCACCGGACCCTCGTCCCACCCCTCCGTCCCTGTGGCCAGCATTTGCTCCCCTGCACTAGAAGCCTTCCTTTGAATCCTGCTCTCCTTGAAGTATCTCCTTTCTCTGGGCGCCCCCAGCAAGGGGGTGGGGGGGGGAGGCAGGCAGGCAGGTGGGAGGGCTGCCGGGGTGGGGCTAATCCTCCTCTGTTCTTGCAGATTCCAGATGGGCGAGAATCCTGCAAACGTCTTGGCAGCATCAGCAGCAGCTCAGGTGGGTGGACAGCCGGATGGCCTCTCTGCATCCCCAGACAGCAAGGAGGGGGAATGCGTGGCCAAGCCGTTGGGCAAGGGGATAGGGACACAAACTCCCCCCCCCCCAAAAAAAAACCATGCTTAGCTGGTTCTTGACCTTCCTTGGAGAGAGCAAGGGGTGTCCATGACTGAACGCTGCTTCCCAGTCTCTGCCTAGTGGTTCAGCCCCCTCAGCTGCCCCCCCCCCCCCCGGCTGCCCCTTCTCCTCAGCCTGCAGGCCCTGGTTCTGACGAGGGGAGGGGGCTTCTGCAGAGTCTTCCTGCCTTTCGTGCTCTGCCTGTGGAGTGAGGGGCACCTTTCTGGAGGGCCCCGTTCCCAGAAGGCACCTGGCCGAAGAGCAGGCTGACTTCTCCTTTCTCCTCCCCACAGGGCACCAGGACCATGGTGGGACGCCGGAGCCCTTGATGACCCACGGACCTGTGGGCCAAGAGCTGGGGCTCTTTGGCGATGAGCGCAACCTCCAGCAGTCCCAACACAGCTTAGAAGCCGCCGTCCCGACATAACATGCCTGTTGTTAGAGACTGTACGGACACAGCCAGGCCAAGGGAACAGAGTGGGGTGATTGGCTGCTGGGCCCCTCAATGGACCGTGGGGCTCTGGACCTCCTTGCAATGCACTGGGGCAGGTTGTGACAAAACGGAGGCAGAGCATTGGGGGGTGAGGGGAACCGATGGGATGTGGGGTCTGTAAATAGTGGGTGGAGGACGGCCACGAAACTGTTTCCATGTGGCATCAGCTGTGGTCGTTGCTGGAGACCTGCGGGCGTAACTGACCAGCGGTGGGGCCCCCATGCCTGTCCCCCACCTTCCCTTGGAGCCCCAGCAACACCTGCTGGTGGGGCGGGGGAATGTTTGGGTGCTGCCCTGCCAGGCACGATAGAGAAGGGTGAAGCCGAGTAGGGGCGGGTTAGTGGCATTAGGCCTGGTGAGGCAGAGGTTGGGGGTTGGAATAGTGTGGGGGGAGGGGTATGATGGGCCTCTGGTGAAGTCCCAGATTGCGACTGTGGCCCCACCAGTCCAGCCGGTGCTTTGCAGCCTGGCCGGTGGAGCTGTGGGGTCATCTGGGAAGGGGTGGGGTGAGGGACTCTGCTGGCAGCCACAGGGCAGGCTGCCAGCCTTCCACAGGACAGGGACATTGCTTAGGCCAAATCTCTGGGAAGGCTCCTTTGAACTGGACATTTGGCTTTAAGAAGGTAGCAGGGCAGGTCTCCGTCTCTTTTTCTCCAGCTACCAATGTGGCTGCTTCGACATCACCTGTTAGAGCTTTTTGTTTTTAAACTAATTTTAGCATTTGCTTTTAATGAGCAGCTGGGGAGTGATCAGGCAGGGTTTCCGTGGCTAACTAACTTATAGGTGCTGGGCTGTGATCCATCTCTCCTCCCCCAGGGTAGACTGGGGGGAGATCAAGACTGTAACTAGTGACATTTGTACAACCAAAGAAATCTATTTTGTGGTTCAATGACAATAAAGTTTACTTTACCTTTTAGAGCCCTGGATGCTTCCTTGACTTAGCCCCCCCCCCCCCCCCAGCTTCTCTCCCTCCTCCTGCAAGATTAGTAAACCCTCCTCGCCCTCCCCCTCCCCCCAAGAAATGAGGCTAACTAGGGAGGGGCTGCCTTTCAGGAGGGATTGCGAAGAGCAGCTGAGCTACTTTAACCCATAAAAGGATTGAGACCCAAAGAAGTGGAGGGATAACAAAGGGGGCAGAAACACTGTATGCGTGTCTGAGCATGAGACCCTTGGGCTTCAGGGCCAGTTTGGGCAGAACAAGTGAGGGCTCAGCATTGACCCTCGATTGGCTCATGGGCTGGGACCCCAACATGCAGGACGGGTGATCTCTTCCCTGCTCTGGCTTGCTCACTGGTGGGCCTTCGGGATGAGCCCCCGGAGTGACCCTCTCCTCTTCGGTCTTGGCCTGCCTTCCTTTTTCACAGCGTTAGTGGGGCAGAAAGGCTGGCCAAGACTGACCGCTTCCTCCCGTCTAAGCTGAAAGGCCATATTGAGCCAGGTGAATAAGGCACCAGGCTAAAAAGCAGGAGACGGTGAGTTCTAGTCCCGGTTTAGCCATGAAAACTGACTGGGTGACCTTGGTCCCTCTCTCAGCCCAACCCACCACATAGGAGGGTGGTTATGGGGAAAATAGGAGGAGGGAGCTGCATTGGAACTTTTCTGTGCCTTGGATTATTTGTAAAAAACGGCAAGATACAAATAAATTAAAAAATAAAATAAGTCCCTAGGACTGTGATGGTGAGCCTAAGGCATGCATGCCACAGGTGGCACGTGGAACCGTCTCTGCGGGCACCCGAGCCAACGCCCAGGTCAACTCCACTGCGCATGTCCATGCGCCTCCCGCTGGCCAGCGGATTATCAGGTCTCTGCCAGGAGATGCACATGCATGCGGGGGGTGGGAGTGTCATGCGCGCATGCGAGGGGGGTTGAAAAGCTCAATAGTGTGCCGGCGGGTGTTGCACATTGGCGGTTGTGGCGTATATTTTGAGTGACGGAGCCACAGCAGAGCGGTGAAAGAGCCACACGCAGCTCCAGAGCTGCAGGTTGCTGACCCCTGGCCTAGCCCATGTGCAGCTGACACAAAGCACCCAGAGGCAGGACACAGCCATTTCTGCAGGTTGCAGAGATGGTCTAAAGGACAGGGACACACATGCTTATGCGCACTTACAGCTGCAGGGCAGCCGCTACCTGTCTTGGGAACTTTCAAATAAGCAGCACTGACTTCAAATCAGGTGGTAAGGAGGCTTGTCCTTTGGGGCTGCATCCAGAGAAACATCATTTTCCAGGAAGTCACAATTCCACCCTCTTCTGCAGGAGACCTGGAACTCCACTGTTCCCATTTCTGGGCCTTACAATTCAAGAACCGACCAGAGCTGTCAGAGCAGCACCAACAGACACAGTAAGGGGGATGGAAATTATATTTTCCAAACAGAGAAAGGGCCACTTGCTAGGTTTAGCTTGGAGGGGCAGCGGGGGAAATGTTAAGGCTCTTAATACCTGAAAGGAAGTCCCAGAGGCCTGGACTGTGGGCGGTAAGTGTTGTGGTCCGCTAGCAGCCTGCGGAGCTGGCAGCAGAGTTGGAGAGTGAGGAAGCTGGGGAGGAACATGGGCCAGTCCTGGAGTCTGGGGAAGGTCTGGATGAGGGCTCTGCGTTGGAGGCAGAGACGGGGCCAGGGCCATCTGGAAGTGATGCGCGGACTCTGGAGCCCCCAGGGTTGGACAACAGAGAGGCAGAGGAACAGGAGGAGCCTGTTCCTAGTGCATGCATGCACAGAGCTGCCAGAAAGCAAGAGCAGCTAAAGCAAAACGGACAACTCGGGAGTAAGGCCAGGAGATAAGCCCCCCCATAAGGCTTAAAAGAAACAAAGGCACTTGGGCCTTTTGCAGGAAAACAACGTTGCTAACTCTGTTTCCAGTCGGCATCTCTTGTTTCTGAATTCTGTGGGGCTTTGCCAAGTAAGGCCTTTGGCAGGGTGTCAAAAGAAGATAAAGGTTGATTACCCCAAAGGACTTCTTCCATAAGACATTTTTTGCAACTAATTGGGATTCAGCTGGGAATGAATGTAATTCTCAGCTGTTAAAATAAAATAGGTTTTTTGGGACTAATTGTGCATTGTAATGACTCAGTAAGCCTAGGTCACAACAGTAAGAAATGGCTGCAGGTCGCAGGCCCAGCCACGGGAAGGGAATGTCTCTGGAGTGGTTTCCTTTGGATGCTGCTGTAAGCCGCCTACGGCAGTGATGACAAACCTGTTTTTCCTTGGGTGCCGAAAGCGTGTGTGCGTGTGTACTGACACCCATAATGCAATGTCCCCCTGCAGCCACCCCCACATGCGCGTGCGACTCCCATGCTCTCCCCGCCCCCGCACGTGCAGCTCCCATTTTTGTGCTAGCAGGCCTCCCTGAAGCCTGGAACCAAAAACGGGGGGGGGGGGGGGGGGGGGCTAAATCCAAGAAAATAAGTTTCAGAAGAAACCAGAACTAGAAATGCTAGTTCTGTGGCCGCTCTGAAATAGACATGGGAAGAGTTTTGTGGGTCCCAGTGTTGTGTTTTCTGTGGGAAACGGGTCCAAATGGCTCTTTTGAGTGTTTAAGGTTGCAGACCCCTGGGCTAGGCAGTCATTCTGGCTGCCCCTTAAACTGCATCCTTACAGAGAAGATGGAGGAGGGGCCGGGCCCTTACTTTCAACAGGGTCAGCCGCCCTTTCAGCCGGAAGAAACCGAAGTCTGTGGCTACTTGGTAAAAAGTGTAGCTTTTCAGCCAGATGCTGGGAGGGGCTTCCTCACCCCCCACCCACCCCATCACATGCAGTCTAGATTTGCCCAGAGGGCACATTCTACATCCCCCCCCCACCCCACACCCTTTATCTGTCCCAAGGAGGAGGGCTAAGCTAGACCATCTGTTGTCTTAGCAAGTTTAGCAAATTAGGCCACTGGATTAAGCCATGAAAGCCTTCTCTTTGGCCATATCACTGGACCCGAAGACAGGAGTTGCCCTTTGTTAAGGGGTCACCATTGTATGATTCTGATGAGGACTGGGGAGAGTGGCAGGCGGACAGAGCCCGTTGTCCAGCATGGGATGGCACAGGGACCGTCCTGGGAGGGACAAATTACAGAGGTCGGGGGCTGGGAGAAAGGCTCAGAGAGAAGCTACCTTGGGACTTTCCAAAGGAACAACTTTATTGATGCTCCCGGCCTCTGAGAGGGAGGGATGGTCTGCAAAGGTAAGGCCACCTGGACTCCTCCCTCCCAATCAACGCATTGGCCTGGCAGGAGCGACTTGGGGAAGGGGGGGTCTTCTGAAGCTCTGCTTTCTGAAAAAAAGCCAAGGGTAGTCAGGGGAAGCCTCATCGTCTCCTGCTGCAACAGGAGGTGAGCACTGCCCATTCACCCACCCGTCCGCCTGCCTGCCACGGGGTCACTGCAAGACAAGCACGCACCCCTTGGGGTGCTGTTGAACTGGGCACTGCCAAGCTGTGCCTACCGCCTGGCCATTCCAGACAGGAGGACTTGGACAGGGAGGAAGGCCTGCAGCAGCTCTTCAGGGGGGTGATGGCGCTTGGTGACCACAAAGAGCCTGAACTTCTCCATCCGAGCAACTTGAAATTCCGTCTCTGCATATTCTGGTCTGTCTGTTGGCCTCAGTAAGGAGCGATACCTGCCCAAGATAGAGGAAAAGGGATTTGGCCTGGCCATTCCGGGCAGAGTTGGGGCCACCAGCTGACAACAAGGTGGTGCACCATGAGGGAAGGGTTGGCTTGCAGCTTGCAATGCCATCTCAAGTGGAGAACATCCTGTCCTGCAAGTGGGGGTAAGGCAGGGCAGTCAAGAACAGCGCCTCCCTCGAGATCATCTGTCTCCCCGAGTGTGACTGGGTGAGGGTGAAGAACTCAAGTGGGGTGCTCCCCTTCTTCCAATGGGGTAGTGATGGGTCAGCTGGTCAACTGAAGCCTCAAAGGACGAGATAGGACATTGGGGGCAGATGAACTCCAAGGCTGGCAGGACACTAATCCTCCCACCCCTCCTCCGGGGAGTTAGGGTTAAGGGTCTGGAAGTGCCTTGTGCGAGCCCAGTTTGGGGGGGGGGGAGCACAGCACTACAAAGCTGGGAGGATTCCAAAGAAAGGAAAGCTATGGGGAGAGGATCAAAATGACCCCCCCCCCAGGAGAAGAACACTTGCACCTGACCTGCATTCTGCTCACAACAAAGCTTTAAATTGGAAAGACGCAGCGGGGCTGCATTCTTACAACGCTCTAAGCTTGGGTAGAGCCGACGGTTTGAATTGTCTGTTCCTTAGCATGTAATGCTAGCTCAGCCCAGCTGGTTCCCCTATGATATTCTTGTAAATCCGTTAAGTGGTTTGTTTTTTTGGCCGTATTGCATGAATGCAGTCCCCACAGCATAGTGCATCTCTGGGCTTATTGAGCCAAATGATTTTACTTGATCCATGGGGATGGTTGGCTTTCTTTCTGAATCTCTTCTGAGTGCCAGGGGCTCCCTTTTTGGAAATGGCCAGAATCACATAAGCCCATAGAAATTGCACTTCCACTTGCCTCAGAAGAGCCGTGGCCCCTAATGGCCCTGGGAGGCCTCAGACCGACCTCTACTGAAGGCGACCCAGGAATGTTCACAGCTGCTGCTGGGAGACCCTCTGCCCCATCCCAGAACCCCAAGGTCTGTTTTCTGCACCCTACGGCCGGTGATTGGCCCTCCGCTCTTTCCTTCAGATGACCTCCAACCACCACATTGGTGGGTTCTCAGGCACCCGAGAGGGTTCTGACCCATCAGAAGTTAGTCTTGGTTTGTGGCACATAATAAAAAGGGCTCACCTTTCACTCTCCAGGATCTTCTTGCTCAGCAGCGCCTGAGTGAGGCCCGTCTCCAGCCGTTCCAGCTGCTTTTTCACTGTGTCAAACATGTCCAGTTCCATCATGTCAAAGACCAGGGGCTTCCCATAGCTGGGGGTGGGGGGGTGGGGGGAGAGGGAGAAAGAGAGAGAGAGAGAGTTGTCCCTCATGGATATCACTAACCATTGGCCAAAAACCTCCCACCCCATCCACCCCCAAGCTTCTCACCAGAACCCAGCTTCCCCTGACCATCCATGTCATCGTTTCTGACACATCTGCTACTCCGCTGCACTCCTCCCACACTACACCTGGATCAGTGCTCCATTAGTGGGAAGAGGCCTCCCCCTATAGTGGAGCCCTACCGAAGAGACCCCAGCAAGGCCAGGCGAATGGCTTCCACGGCCATGTCAGCGGGATTGGCAGTATTCAGGTAGTTGGTGTCACGGTAGCGCAGGAAAATTGCTGCTTGCCCAGAGGGGTCGATGATCAGGGGCCACCTGGATGGAGGGAAGGAGAGAGCTGGGGCTGGGGCAGGCCATCTGCCGTTGGAGACCAGAAGGCCCTGCTCCAGAGGTGGATTTCAGCAGGTTCTGACCAGTTCTGGAGAACCGGTAGCAGAAATTTTGAGTAGTTTGGAGAACCGGTAGTAAAAATTCTGACTGGCCCCATCTATTCTCTGCCACCCAAGTCCCAGCTGATCAGGAGGAAATGGGGATTTTGCGGTAACCTTCCCCTGGAATGGGGTGGGAATGCAGATTTTACAGTATCCTTCCCCTGCCACACCCACCAAGCCATGCCCACCAAGCCACACCCACAGAACCGGTAGTAAAAAAATTTGAAACCCACCACTGCCCTGCTCCCTAGGGAGGATTGCCAGGGAGGCTCCCTCCCGCCACTCACCGCCCATCAATCTGCATTTTCCCACCCACGTCTTTCATCAGCACATCATCCAGCTCCTGCACGGAGCACTTGAGACCTGGAATCTCGGAGGGCGATCCTGCCAAGGCAAGAGCAGAGCGGTGAGGGGCCAGCTGGCAGTTGCCTTCCACACCACGAGGGAAGCCCGGCAGCACATCGCCCTATTCCTTGGGGCCCTCTCCCCAGTGCCTGCCATGGTTGCAGAAGCTGACCGGCTCCCTTTCTGGTGTCCAGTCACACCTGGCAGGATGCTGGATCCACTTCCTCCTCCCCCTTCCTGAACTCAGCCAGGGGAAGGATGGGGCCCGCTTTCTTCTTCGGGGCAAGGTCACTTGTGTTCAAGAAGGGTCCTGGCTTAGGAGGGGCGGGGAGCCCCTTTGAAGGACTGCTGCGAGGCTGAGGCAACCCAGCCCAAGCCCTGGAGCCTCTCTGGAGGAGCTGGGGAAGATGGCCTTGCCCCTTGCAACCACCATCAGCCGCCTCACTGACCCTCCTGCATTTGCTCTCGCAGCTTCAGGCGGGCCAGGGACAGCTTCTCCTCGGCCTCCTCGGCAGCCATGCGCAGCTTCTCCACCAGCCCTTCTGCATCAGCTATGGCCTGTCCCAGGAAACACCTCTGGCTAGAAAGGACAGGCAAGCCTGGCCCAAGAGAGCCTTCTCTTGCCAGGCAAAGGGGACCTCCACCCAAAGAATAAACGGGGCTAGCCCTCAGCCTCACTCGGCTCCCCTGGTGCTGCCCAGGGAATACGTTATTTGACGTCCAGAGTGTCCTGTCCACAGTTGGCACTTAACTGTTAGTCACTTGCACTGTATTTGCAGGCATCTCCCCCCCCCCCCAGAAAGAAATAGCCACAGCAAGCCAGTACTTCTGAATTCATGAGGGGGCCTGAAGATGGGCTGACAGGCACTAGGCGCCTGCACTCCATCACCCAGCTACTTGGCAAATACAAAGGGCTGGCTGGCTGGCCTACACTGCAGACAAAATCTTGCTGTGCCCTGGCAGAGAGCCAGAGCCTGGCAATTGGCAGCATACTAGCATCCCTGAACGGCCTGTGGAGGGCACCCTTGGGAGGCACCTGGGAAGGGAAGTAGTGCTCACAAGCAGGGTCAGCTCTGTGTTCCCCATCTGCTTCCGCTGACACTTGTCATGCTCTGTTATCCGTCGGTTGAGCTCTGCGTAGGCCTGCTGCAGCTGCAAAAGGAGAGAGGCCGTGTGCCTGGGAAGATTCAAGTGGATGAAGCCATCCCACCGGGGGTCACTGAGGCCAAAGCCCCGAGGCCAAGGACAACACCTTTCCGTTGGGAAGGTGGACCAGAGAGGATCCTGGGATGGAGGAGGCGTTGATGCTCACCTCCCTGCTGCATCTCTCGTGCTCCTTGGCCAACTGCTCCATGGCTTCGGTGGTCCTGTGGGGACCAAGAGGCATCAGGGGCCCCTTCCAGCTGCTTGTGAAGAGGACATTTGGGGCCCCCTGGTCTTTCTGCTTCTCCGAAGGGCCAAGTCCTTGGAGTGGGACTTTGGGACCCCTCTTGCCCTGAAGAGCAAAGCCCTCCTGAACCTCCAGGTTCCCTCAAGGCTTCTTTGAGTGATGCGGTCAACCCCCCCACCCCCAAACATACACATTATAAGAAAGAAGGACTACACCATCTTGTGCGTTTGCTTTACTTCTGTGCCACTTACTATGCCCAAACACAGCATAGCTTGCTCACAATAAAAGCAGCACAATAGATAAACACTGCATTAAAACAATATGGAAATAGATTAAAAGAGAAGGGTGGAGAGAGAGCCAAATAAGAAAAAGAGGTGGGGGGACTCTTCTGCCATTTATCCTGAGTTTCCACAGAGCTCTCTGAATTGCAGTGGGGAGGAGGGGGGAGAGAGAGAGCATGGGAGGAGACTCCAGACTGTTGGAGAGCACAGAGAAAAGCCAGCATTGGTCTGTTCTCAGTGACCAGCCAGGGCTCCAAGGGGGAAGCCATCCTGGGACCTGCCCAGCACAACTCAATTCTCACTACCAGCAGCTGTGCAGGCAGCTGTCCTGAGCAAGCGGCTGCTGTGTCCGGCACCAGCTGCACACCAACAGCAGCAGCCCCCCCAAAAAAACATTGCTCCAGGAGAGGGGTGTGTGAGCTTCCCTTGAGGAACGAATGACCAGAGAGACCCTCCCAAGCGGTGGAGCTTTCTTGCAACCCGGTTCCTGAGTGCAAGAAGCCCTTGTTCCTTAGCGGCTCTCCATCACACCTTCATAGCAGAAGTTGTACCCAACTTCTCCAGAGTTGGATGTGCAGGACAAGTACAGTAGGCCATTTGCAGAGTGGCCACCCCACCCCAGGGGTTTCCTCTAGCTGCCAAGAGACTAAGGCATGGCTGCCAAGCTTTATGAGTGGGTGCAATGTTCCAAGGCCATCCCTTCCTAGGGACCCGTTTCACAGGAATGGCCCAGGAGAATGCTGTAGCTCAGGATCCTTCTGCACCTCTTCTGAAGTTAGGATCAGGGGACTCTGTCACCAATCCTTTCTCAGGGATTGGTTCAGTCACTTCTCAGTGAGAGACAGTCATACGCAATTGACATTCGTAGTGTACAGAGCACAGTTCAACGGGGTTCAATTTGAAGGCGGAGGAAGAGGAGGCAGGAGATCCTGCTTCATCAGGCCATGGGGGCTGGGGTGTCAAAGCTGCTAAAGGCTCTTGGGAGGGACCCATCTAAAGAACAGCTTATTTAGGTCCCTGAGAGATTTGGCCTATGGGGAGCTGATGCCCTTCCATCCTCCCTGCATTGCTTGGGCCTCAGGGTGGTCAGCCAGCCCCCCTGCTCCACCAGGCCAACTGCAGAGCCATTCTGGAGGGAGACCTAAGCCTCGCGGGCAACGGCAGCAGTGGCTGGTCATGGGAGACACAGACCTGCTCCATGAGGTCATCCCGAAGAGCCCCCAGATACTGGTCCCGTGCAAGTGCTGCAGCGGGGACAGGGGGGCAGGGAGGGGAAGAAGGCACTTACTGGCGCATTTCGGCTTCCTTGTGCCTCTGCTTCTGCTGGACTCTCCGCTGCTGCTCAGCCTCCATCTTTTGGAGCATGGTGTCTGTCAGAGTGACATCCCAGGCACTCAGGATAGCCACCACACTGTCCAGAGAAGCAACCTTGAGAGGAATAGTAGAAGGCCACATCCTGAGATGTTCACAAGCAAGATTAATATTCTTGACCACTAAGGATGACCGGGGCTATTCCTTCTGGGGAGCAGAGGACCTTTACTATGCACAAGGCTTGGCACTGTCAAGCACAGCCTTTGGGCAGTCTCCCACCTACCCACTCACCCATATGGGGCACATATAATTCAGTCCTTTGCCTATTGAAAGACTCCAAGGAAGCAGCCTTGGGGACTTTCATCTGCCTTCTTTGACCCTGCAGTGAAAGATAGGTCAGGAGTTCATAGCCACCATGGGAAACAGGGACCCGATCCAACTGATCAAACCCGGACACACTGCAGAAGTGAAGCTGACTGAATACAGGCAAGAGTCTTTGTTAGGACTTGCCTTGTGGCAGCAACAGTGGCCAGGAAGATTTATTGCTCTGCTCTTATTGTATCAACGGATAACAGCCAGTGACTCTGTTTCAGGTGACCAGCTTCCTTCTGGGTGAGCATGGACCTGGGGAAAGCCTACAGGGACTATTATTTACAGGATTACGCAAGAAAGTAATTCGGCCTCACTCAAGCTGGGCAGGCCCTAGGGAGATGCTGCGGGGCTTAGACCCCTCATCTCACCTGCAGGATTCTGGGCTGATCAGTCCTGAGGAAGTGGGCAGAATCCTAGTCTACTCCAGGAGTTTGACCACCTATCTACTGCACCCAGGGTCCTTCCTGGCTGGCCAAGGTTCCCTGGGAGGTGGCATGTGGTTGGGTCTCATTTAATGACTTTTTGCAGGAGGGGGTGGTGTTGGTTCCACCTGCCTTAAAGGAAGCAGTGCTATCCTCCCTTCTTGAAAGGCCATCCTCAGACCTAATCAAGCTGCACACTTTTTAGGGAGAGTTGCAAAGAGGGTGCTGAACTCCCAGCTTTCAAAGGCTCAAATGAAGTAGATTTGCTTTTTCAGTTGGGATTCAGCCCAGGTTAGAGAACTGAGATAGCATCAATTGCCCTGATGGATGACCTTTGAAGGACTCATGGGTGTGTGTGTGCTCCCCTGGATGTCTCGGCAGTTTTTGATACCATCAACCATGTGATCCTTCTGGATCACCTTGAGGGCTCAGGAGTGGCTCTCCTTCCTGCCTGGCCATATCTAATTACTGTTGTGCCCCGCCCTGGCCTGTCTTACAGAGTTGTCTGTTTCAAGGTTCTGGTCTTTCCCTTCTCCTGTTGAACCTTTACAGTGAGACGCCTGGGAGAGGTCATTCATTTAACTGGGTGCAGTACCATACATCTGCACTCTCTTCGTGCAAGATGTGCAATAGTCTCAATAAAACTATTCTGTTAGGCTGTGATAATGGCCAGAGAGCTGCTGTCATAAATCTCCCCTTGTACCTTTAAAGAGTTGCAACCTGAGGACTACCTGTATAAAATCCCCTCCTCAGAGAGGCTCAGCTGGTGGCTGGAATAATTTTGGCACCAGGTAAAAGCCTTTCTATTTTTTTCAGGCTTTTAATTTACTTTTAATTCATGTGGTTTTAGTTTCTAGAAATTAAAAGAAAAATCATAAAAACCAACCTAAGAATGCAACAAGGAATATATAAGCAACGTACCACGAAGGCTGGCGATAACAATATGCTCTCCTATCACAAAACAGACAGGGGGCTTCACAGGGGGCCAGGCAGCTGGTTTCAAAGAGTTGGCCAGCCAAAGAAAAAGCCCCATCAGAGGGGACCCAATATAAATTACACTTCAACAGAACAAGTTCTATAGCAAACACTACATCTGTTTACTTGGTAGAAGGTTTACTGAAAGCGTGGAATTTGAGGATGTGTAAATGTTGGTGGTGGGTGGTGTATTGAGAGCGTCTGCCCACTGTGCAATAGGTGTGTTAGGAGGAGAAACTCAAAGACTTTGAGAAGTCTGGCTGCTGCTATTCATCCATCAACTACCCTCAGTGCGGTGCTTCCTCAGTGGGGCCACAGGGCAACTGGCAGAGCCTCAGGCTCCTACGAAGGTCAGGAGAGTGGGGGCAGATCTCAACCCGGGAGAGGGGGGAGCTAGATGTTCCAAAGGGACAGGGCCATGGAAGAGAAGGCTCTTCTGCTGGAGCCCACCAGCCAGAATTCTGCTGCATGTCTCCTCTGCCGGCAGGAGTGGGGCAGGCCTGTCCCATTGGGGTAACCTGGACCCATGCCATGAAGGGCTTTAAAGGTGATCACCAACACTTTTCCATTACTCTGGCTTACTATTTTTTATGCTTGGCATAACGCTGCTTACCTGGAAAGAATCATCTAACAGGGCGTTTTCATGCAAGGAAGCTTCACCCCCAAGGCTACAGCGGAGGTGGGGAGGAGGAGGAGGAGTTCCTTGAGGGCAACAAGATTAGGCATACCTGCTCTGGTGTGTTGCCATCATCGGCATAGAGTCGAGGGTCAGCCCCATGCTGGAGAAGCAGCTCCACCGCTGCTAAGTGTCCCCCGAAGGCTGCTCGGTACAAAGGAGTCCGATTAAAGGCACCCTAAGAAAAAGAAAGAAAGAAAGAAAGAAAGAAAGAAAGAAAGAAAGAAAGAAAGAAAGAAAGAAGGAAGGAAGGAAGGAAGGAAGGAGGGAAGGAAGGAAGGAAGGAAGGAGGAAGGAAGGGTTGTGCCAGTCACATCACTTGTTAGGTGAACTTCACTGGGTGAGATGTAGTACCAAAGGGGGCTTTAAAGCCACCCACTTGAGTTCTACCTGGAAAATCTCTGATCTCCAGTAGGTGAATTCTGCCCCCAGGGCAACTTCTTTTTTTTCTGTGAAGTTTTTTTTATTTATATATAAATATTTTGAATACAGTGTAATGTCCGGGCATACCATTTTACAAAAAAGAAAGAGAAAAAAGAACAAAAAAGATAACACATATACTGGTAACAATAATAATAACATAACAAAATAATTTCTAATCATATTTAGAATTATATTTGCTTATTTTTGTTCCTATTAAATATATTGACTTATTGTATTTTTCGGACTATAAGATGCACCGGAGTATAAAATGCACCTTAGTTTCTGGGGAGGAAAATAAGAAAAAAGCTGATTGGCTGGTGGATGGCCTCCCGGAATACCCCCAATCAACTGTTCCCAGAGGTGAACTTTAGCAACAGGTTCGTTGGTTGCAAGCTCTGCGCCTTGCTTTTTTTTTCAGCCTCTGAAACCTCCCCTTAAAAGGCTTTTTTAAAGCCATTTCAGAGGCTGGGCGGGGCTACATTTGGTGTATAAGACACATCCAAATTTTCACCCTCTTATGGGGGAAAAAGGTGCGTCTTATACTCTGAAAAATACAGTACATATAATTATAAACAACATTCATATTTTACTTAACCCTAACAATACTCTTTCTTCATCTAATTTCTACCTCTTATCTCTAACCATTGATAAAACCTATTCCACATTAAATAGTATTCCGTGTCTCCTTTATCTTTTATTTTCAGTGTCAATCTATCTATTGGTCTCATTCGAGACAATGAATCCACATACAGATGGGAGGTTGAACAACTATCCTTGTGGTGCGACCGGAACAATCTGGAACTGAACACACTCAAAACTGTACAAATGGTGGTAGACTTTAGGAGAAGTCTCTCATACTACCCTCCCATACTACCACCTCTCACAATACCAGACAACACAGTATCAACAGTAGAAACCTTCAAATTTCTAGGTTCTAGCATATCTCAAGACCTAAAATGGACACTCAACATCAAAAATGTCATCAAAAAAGCACAACAAAGAATGTTCTTTCTGTGCCAACTCAGAAAGCTCAAACTGCCCAAGGAGCTGCTGATCCAGTTCTACAGAGGAATTATTGAGTCTGTCATCTGCACCTCTATCACTGTCTGGTTCGGTTCTGCAGCCCAACAAGACAGATACAGACTTCAGAGGATAATTAGAACGGCAGAAAAAACAATGGCTATCAACCTGCCTTCCATTGAGGTCCTGTATACTGCACGAGTCAAAAAAAGGGCTGTGAAAATATTTACAGACACCTCGCATCCTGGACATAAACTGTTTCAACTTCTACCCTCAAAATGAGGCTATAGAGCATTGCACACCAGAACAACTAGACACAAGAACAGTTTTTTCCTGAACGCCATCACTCTGCCAAATAAATAATTCCCTCAACACTGTCAAACCATTTACTAAGCCTGCACTACTGTTAATCTTCTCATCGTTCCCACCACCCATCTCTTTCCACTTATGACCATATGACTGTAACTTTGTTGCTTGTATCCTTACAATTTATATTGATATTGTTCCTGATTGCTTATCTGTACCCTATGACTATAATTAAGTGTTGTACCTTATGATTCTTGATGAATGTATCTTGTCTTTTTATGTACACTGAGAGCATATGCACCAAGACAAATTCCTTGTGTGTCCAATCACACTTAGCCAATAAAGAATTCTATGTTCTATCTCTGCACAGTTCAATATTTTCCGGATTATATTTTCATCTGATGGGGTGTTCTCATTTTTCCACTATTGTGCAAATACTATTCTCGCTGCTGCCAATACATGTAACACGGCTGAGCTTGGAAGACCAGATAACGGCCGTGACCAGGGGGGCATTTGCCCAGATACGTCTGGTGCGCCAGTTGCGCCCCTACTTGGACTGAGATACCCTACGCACAGTTACTCATGCGCTGGTCACCTCACGGATTGACTACTGCAACGCTCTCTACATGGGGCTGCCCTTGAGGACCACTCGGAGGCTTCAGCTGGTACAAAATGCAGCCGCGCGGGTTGTGATGGGAGAATCCTGATACTCCCATGTTACACCTCTCCTGCGCGGTTTGCATTGGTTGCCAGTTGCCCTCCGGGTGAGATTCAAGGTGCTGGTGATGACCTACAAAGCCCTACATGGCCTAGGACCAGGATATTTGGCAGACCACTTACAGCCAGCAACGATATCCCATCGCCCAGTTCGCGCCCATAGAGAGGGCCTACTCAGGGTGCCGTCAGCTAGACAGTGGCGGCTGGTGACCTCCAGGGGTAGAGCCTTCTCGGTGGGTGCCCCCACACTCTGAAATCAACTTCCCTTGGAACTTCGATTAGCGCCTGACCTTCACACCTTCCGCCGTGAATTAAAAACTTGGTTGTTTAAATCCCTTGACCTGGACTGATAATGGGGTTTTAAGGGTTAATTTTAAATCTTTTAATTTTTAGACTTTATTTTATATTGTGGCTTTGTTTTTATTATTGTGAGCCGCCCTGAGTCCATTGTGAGATAGGGCGGCATATAAGCCGAATAAATAAATAAATAAATAAATAAATAAATAAATAAACATTAAGTATATAGTCCCTTTGTCATAATTTTCTGGTATTATACCTAACAACATTATTTCTGGTTTAAAATCTGTGTTGCTTAATCATCTTCTCCAACCATGTATGTATTTTTGTCCAATATTTGCTTGCCTTCACACATGTCCACCATATATGATAATTAAGTACCTGGAGTCTGATTACATTTCCAACACTTGACGGACATGTTGTTAAATATTTTTGCTAACCTAGCCGGTGGCAAATGCCACCTATAAAACATTTTGTAAATATTTTTTTATATGCAGTAGCCATTGTCAGTTTATAGTTTCTATCCCAAAGTTTTTGCCATTTGTCTAATTCCATCGTATAGCCAAAGTTTTTTGCCCATACTATCATTGTTCCTTTTACTTGTTCATCTTCCATTTTAAAATTCAGTAAATAATTATATATTTTCCTTATCAATTTTTCATCTGTCCCTAATAACACCTTGCCAAGTATTGTTGGTTCTTTATAAAAACAGCATGTTTTTGCATCTTTCTCGTAACTCAATTTACAGGTGTGGCCACCAAGCTAAATCCACCCCTAGGTTTTGTAATTCCTGTCTTGTTTTAAGTTTCCCATTCTCATTTAAAATGTTTTATAAGTTACATTTTTTCCATATTAACAACATTTCGATGTATCAATCCTTCCATTGTAGAGAGCCAGACTGGTATTTTTATATAATTTTGTGATTCATTTTTCCCCCATACTAAAAATAAAGCATTCCTCACATAGTGTCTTTGAAAATATATCTGTGCCATATTCCTTTCCTACCATAAAAAGGAATGCTATCCTAATTGGAGATCATGTCCCTCCAATAATAGTAATCTTCTATGCCTCAAATTTATCCATTCTTTTACCCATGTAAGTACAGATGCCTATTAATATAGCTCCCAGTCTGGTAGCCCAAAGCCTCCATATCCTTTACACTACACATTCAATTTATATGCCGCCCTGAGTCTTCGGAGTGGGGCAGCATATAAATTGAATTAATTAAATTAAATTAAATTACACTCCTGTAACATTTTCAATTTTATTCTTGCTTTTTTCCCTTGCCAAATATATTTCAAAGTCATTTTATTTATTTCTTCAAAATATACTTTCTCTAGTTTTATCAGTATGGTTGGAAATAGGAAAAGTAACTTCGGTAGTATATTCATTTTTATAGTAGCTATTCTCCCTATCATTGAGAGTTGTAAGTTCTTCCATTTCTCCAGGTCCAACTTAATTCGTTGCATTAACTTTGTATAGTTATCCTCTTTAATTGTTACACATCTTGCTGTTAGACAGATTCCTAAAAATTTCATTTTCTTTCGTATCTTAAGGTCTACTTTCTTTGCCAATTCATTTCTCTGCTTTTCTGTAAGGTTTTTAACTATTATTTTATTTTTTCTTTATTTATTTTCAATCCTGCAACTTCTCCATACTCCTCAATTTTCCCTATCATTCTGGTGCTAGTTTCTAATGGTTCTTCTAATATAAAAACTAAATCATCTGCAAATGCTTGTAGTTTATACTCTTCTTTTTTTATTTCCATTCCTTTTATTTCTGGGTCCTGTCTAATATTTCTAGTTAATACTTCCAATGTTAATATAAATAATAGTGGGGATAGTGGACATCCTTTTCTCATGCCTTTTTCTTTATGAAAATTTTCCGTCACATCTCCATTCACTTTGGCTGTCTGGTTTATGAAAACTGCCATAATCATGTTTATAAATCTTTCTCCAAAGTCCATACATTTTAGTTGTTGCACCATAAGTTGCCAATTTATATTGTCAAACACTTTTTGAGCATCTAAGAAGATAAATGCTGTTGTTTTTCACAATGTACTTCATGATACTCCAATATATCTAAAATTATTCTTACATTGTTTCGAATTTGTCTTTTAGGTAGAAACCCATTTAGTCAGGATGTATAAACTCATGTATAATCTGAATCTTCTTTTGGAATTAAGGTGATGTTAGCTTCCGTCCAAGTATGTGGCATCTTCGCTTCTAGTAAAACTCCATTATATACTTCTAACATTAACAAGATCAATGTGTCTTTTATATCTTTATAACTTTATGCTGGTGGGCCATCTGGACCTGGTGTTTTGTTATTATTTTGTCTTTTAATCACCTCTACTAAATCTGCCATTGTTATTCTTTTATTCAACATATTCTTCACAGTTTCTGGCACTTTTGGTAAATTAGCTTTTCCCAAGTATTGTACTATTTTTTCTCAGGAATTTTTTCATGATCATATAATTTATAGAATTCCTGAATTATATATATATATTTTTCCATTTGATGGTGTAATGTACCTTCCTCATCCTGCAGCCTCCATTTCTTCTCTTTTTCCTTCTTCAATTTATAAGCTAACAATCTTCCAGGTTTGTTAGTGTTTAAATTTTTTTTTTTTGCTTTTTTATTTGTTGTGCCAATTCTTCTTTTTCCATTATATTTAACGTGTTTAATTAATTCCATTTAATTTTTTAATTTCACCTTTTCTGGTTCTTTTGGTAACTCTGCTTCACATCTTTTATATTCTTCTTCTTCTTCTAGATTCTTTTGGTACTGTTTCTTTCTCTTATTTTTTTTCACAATATAAGTTATAGCTAATACCCACATATATGCTTTTGCTGTATCCCATACATTTTTTAATGAAGTCTCTTCGTTCCTATTCTTTTTTTAAAAAAATCCTATTTCTTTTTCTGTCATCTGTAAAAATTCTTTATCTTTTAATATAGATTGATTCAACATCCATCTTATTCTTCTCTTTTGTCCCTTCCAACTAATTTTTATCGGATTATGATCAGCCCATGGATTTGTTTCTATTTATATCTCTTCTGCACTTGTTCTTAATTCAGGCAACATCCAGATCAGATCAGATCTATTCTAGACCAGGATTGATATCTGTTAGAATAAAATGTGTATTGGTTTCTCCCTGGGTTCATTTCTCTCCACATATCCTGTATACATAGTTCTTCTGTCTTTTTAAAAAAGGTCTTAGGTATCTTAGGTAGAGTTTTTCTCATTTTTTTTGTTTCTTTTACTACATTTATAATCAAGTTTAGTACCAACTATTGCATTAAAGTCTCCTAAGATACAGATCTAGACAGCATACTAAAAAGCAGAGACATTACCCTGCCAACAAAAGTGCATATAGTCAAGGCTATGGTTTTCCCAGTTGCAATGTATGGCTATGAAAGTTGGACAATAAGAAAGGCTGAGCACCAAAGAATTGAGGTCTTTGAACTATGGTGCTGGAGAAGACTCCTGCAAGTCCCTTGGACTGCAAGGTGATAAAACCAGTCAGTCCTAGAGGAGATCAACTCTGACTGCTCTTTAGAAGGCCAGATCCTGAAGATGAAACTCAAATACTTTGGCCACCTAATGAGAAGGAAGGACTCACTGAAGAAGAGTCTAATGCTGGGAAAGATTGAGGGCAAAAGAAGAAGGAGACAGCAGAGAACGAGGTGGCTGGCTGGAGTTACTGAAACAGTAGGCGTGAGCTTAAATGGACTCCAGAGGATGATAGAGGACAGGAAGGTCTGGAGGAACATTGTCCATGGGGTTGTGATGGGTCGGACATGACTTCGCAACTATCAACAACAACAAAGATACAGATATTTTCAGGGGGAAGAGCTGACGTTGTGACGGCACGACAGAAGATCCTGGGGCTCCAGGATCACCGTTGATATCCCCACCGCTGGACGGTTCTTTTTGGACCTCACCGTTCCGTTGAGATGGTGATAGTGGAGGGCACATTCTGTTGATCCCAGGGACACTGCAAAGTCCCTGGTTGATCCAGGAGAAGCCCTTTTTCTGGCGATGGGGCAGCAGCCATTGTAGCTGCTGAAGTTGGGACAGCTCAGGAACAGAAGAGATCGGAAGGAAGTGTGTTGACTTGATGAGAGACTTTCTAACATAGTCTATATGAGAGAACACCCTGAGATTGAAAGAAATATCAAATCGAAGACAGAAGAAAATTAAGCAGCGGAATTATACTTGAGTCTAAGGTAGGTTTTTTTTTCTTTCAACTTACTTGCATTTGTGGATGTCTATACGCTTTTTGCTTTTTAACCTGGACTGGACTGGATTGGACTGAAGATTTCCTATTTACTTATTTAATCTTCAAACTTTTAGTGCCTTTTTAGTATAAATTCTCTCGGATTCTATTTTTCTTAATTTTTTCCCCCTCTTTGGCTATTTTTATTTTATTGCGTATTGAATATAGCAGGGGAAAGTGAAGAAAATAAGTAACACTGCCATCTAGTGGATTGGAAAATTTGTTTCTTTTTCTTTGGCTTAAAGTAACAATTGTGTTACAATTTAAGGACTCTTGAGCCTATTCATAGATAAGATAGTGGGGAGAACATCAAAAGGACATTAAAACTGTTTGCAGGAATGTTTATTCAGGTGTTCTTCTGGGAACTGTCAGAGGCAGGAGCCTGAGATTGAATAAGAAAAAATATGCAGCGACTCTGAAAGAGAACTGTAAATACTATTTGGGACCTAATAAAAGAATTCTTGGATTTCATACAGAAGTGATTTTTATTTAGACAGAAAGTTGTCTTTCTCTCTCTCTCTCTTTTTCTTTTGTATGTGGTAGTTTCTCCATCTTTCCTGTGTAAGTATTTTTAATTGGACTGTGAGTTGAAGGAGGATCTTTAATTTTTCTTTTTTAATTTTTAACTTTTTTATACATATATAGAACTTTCTAGTGCTTCTCTTTTTTCTCTTTTCTCTTTTGGCTTTCTTTTTGCTTTTTTCCTCTCTTTTTTGGAGTGGCAATTGCCAAGGTGGTCAATATTTTTTATTGAATTGAATTGGATTAAGGCATATAAGAGCCTGAAGATTGCTTTTTTGCTTTTTGTTGCTTTTTTCCCTTTCTTTTTTGCTTTTTATCTTATTGATATTTGGGGTAATATTTGCTCCATCCATAAACAGATTAAGGTACCTGAAGAATTTTTTATTTGTTTAAACCTTTTGCAACTACTTCACAGAACGAGTAGAAACGCAATGGCTATTGGCTCTTCCACATCAACACCCTCTTCATCACCATCTGGAGGACAGTGATCAATACAGACAATGCTACAACAGGATAAGGAGCAGGAACGAGAGAAGGAAAAGGAGGTGACACTACAGATGATTTGGCAAGGAATCCAAAATATACAAAAAGAGTAGAGAATATACTAAGAACAGAGAAAACAGATGAGAAAGTGGAGAATATACAGCAAATGATGATAAAATATGAAGATAGACTCTAAAAAATTGAGGAAAAGGAAGAGCAAAGAGATAAAAAAATCAGAGACATTGACACTGATTTTGGGGTTTTAATATTTTTTTTTTTATTGAAAAAGTTTTTAAAATTTTACATACATTTTCTCCCCCCCTCCCCAACCACCTCCCCCGACTTCCCAGAGCAAGTACAAAATAAAATACAGCTTAAATTCTCTAAATTAAACTCCATTTCACACTTATTATAATCATGATCATTAAACAAATAGATAAAAGGAAAGCAAGTCTTTTTTTCTCCTTATTCCATCTAATTCAACAAAATTATCTCCATTTATAATTACAGCAATTAAAACAATTAAGTATTATCTAATCAAACCTATCATTACTCAATTTGGCTAATTGTTACTTAACAAATTATTAGGTCTATACAATTTAACAAAATATTTTATAACTTCTTTCATTTAAAACAAAACAACAACAACAACAACAACAAAAAGAAAGAAAAAAAAAGGAAACCCTCACTCAAAAAACCTCCGATTATAAAAAAAAATTACTATATAAACTCTTCCGTCCTTCACTTTTAAACCATCAAGGTCCAATTATAATCAAAACACTTAATAAGAAATAATATTAACAATAATTTTTTAATTAATAATCAAACCTCTTATATCAATACATATTAACAAATCAGCTAAGAACATCATTTAAGAACTTTATCAATCCTTTAAATTCTTCATACTAGATTGAACCAATTGCTAATCTTCTTGTCTTCACATCTTCCAACAGCATATAAGATATCTTCATTTACGTCTACCCACCTAAATAAAAATTGCTTCTGTATATATAAACCCCCCCCCGAGTGACTTTGTAATTGTAATTATATTTGAAATGATATCCATCAAATCCAGTCAAAAATTAGATTAATAAATTCGTCAGACATATTAGGGAAACCACCAGATCAACTGCAATTGCCCTAGGTCCATAGTCCTTTTGCCTTGTATTCATTACCATCAAGCAGGAAACTTCAATTTGCTATATTCAGTAGAACTTCTGCGATTGCAATTAAGTCCAAATTTGTTGCAGTCCTTAATAAAATAATCCAAATCATTCAAGTCAGGGCATATTTCACAACCCAATACACCAGCATTGCTGTGATCTGTTTATTCTTCTCAAATATTCCAATACAGCTGTAAGTTGCCTCCTCATCGTCGCTCATCGCTTAGTTAACTGGCATTAAACTGCTGTCTGTTTTTTTTTTCTTTTTCCAAAAAATTCAAAATCTTTAAACAGTTAAACAGTACTTTTTAAGGACCATCATCTCATCAAGCAGGGTTATTTTCCATTTCTCCAGTCTTTCTTCTTTTCCTTTTTACGAACTTTCTTCTTAACTTTGATCCCTCTGCCTTTTTTAGCTCCAGTAAAATTTTGCGATTTTTGGGATTGCATATTATAAAATTTTTGCAGAAATGTAGCTTCTTCTGGAAACAACTCTTTAAGTGCAGATTGAGTTTTATAAAAAAAAATTCGTGAAACCAAAATTTCATCAACTTGCAACACTTTTTGCTCCTTATTTTGCACAACATTCATCTTTCTCTCCTCAGTAAAATCTGCTATAATCTGTTGTTGTTTTTTTGCATCTCCCAACTCGTCATTCAATCCCCCACTGCTAGATTGCAACTCAGTATTTCCATGTATTTTATTATTTCCAGCTTGAGAAACTTGGAATATAGTATCAATTCTTTTCAATAGAGCAGAGGTAATTGAACTCAAAGCTTCCTCAAATTCAGACCATTGAGGGTTAAATAACCCTCCTTTGCTTTCAAAAAGCCCAGCCATCTTGCCCCCCTTCTTCCTTCCCTTCCAGAAGGACAGAAAAAAAAAGGGGGGGGGGAAGAGAAAAGAAAAAAAAAGTTTCAAGAAGAAAAAAAAAGGGAATCCTTTACAATTTGTAATTTGTATTGCTGCTTCAATTATTATTATTCCTTTCTTATTACATCCACTTTTCAAAAAGGAGTTTTACGTTTCAAACAGGGGCTTGTCAATAATTACTTTTAGCTTTCACTTCTTCACGCCCCGTTAAAACTCAAACGCCATCTTGCTTTCACTTTCAGCTTAGGAAGAATCTTTTAAAGAAAGTAAATCTTTGGAGTTAAAAGGGAAAAAAAAATACTTGCTGTTTGATTCGTACTGCTTGTGCTCCGCCAGCTCAATTCAAAAAATATCTGTTTAAAGTTGGTGCTGGAATGGTTAACGACATCTAGCTCTGCAAAGCAGAGGCATCCAGGGTCCGGAGTACTGACAGGCTTAACGGGGAGCTCTCATCTTCAAGCGCCAGATTATGTGTGAAATCCGGCACTTTCAGGGAGCTCTACCCCACCCGTCTACTCACTTTCCCCCCTCATACCAGGGGGAAAGTTTTCAAACCGCAAGACAGCTGATAGTCGCTGTTCTTTGCGGTTCTACGGAGCCCTGGGCTGGCGCTTCAAAAAGAAGCGTCTGGCGATGTCGCTGTCCCACTGGAAGTCTTGGGGTTTTAATATTGATTTTGGGGTTTTAATATTGATTTTGGGGTTTTAATATTGAGTCGAAATTATTTAATAATTTTAAATTATTTTAATTGTTGTTTGTCTTTGTGCTTTTAATAGGCTGTACACTATCCTGAGTCCTTCGGGAGAAGGGCGGTATAGAAATAAAATTATTATTATTATTATTATTAGAAATTACCATAGAAAAGATGATGGATGGCATAGACGAGATATTTATTTATTATTTTATTTTATTAATCATATTTCTATGCCGCCCACTCTCCGAGGACTCTGAGGGGCTTACAACAATCAACAGTATACTAAATAGCAAATTGCTCCCAACAATCTGGGTCCTCATTTTACCCACCTCGGAAGGATGGAAGGCTGAGTCAACCTTGAGCCGGTGAGATTTGATCTGCTGATCTGCTGAAGAGCCTGGGTGGTGCAGAGGACTAAGTGCTGTTAAAGTAGCACTTAAGTTGCCAGCTGCCTGCAATTACTGCAAGTTCAAATCTCACCAGGCTCAAGGTTGACTCAGCCTTCCATCCTTTCTAAGGTAGGTAAAATGAGGACCCAGATTGTGGGGGCAATAAGCTGACTTTCTATAAATATACAAAAGTATGAAGGCTATTGCTTAACGCATTGTAAGCCGCCCTGAGTCTCCGGAGAAGGGCGGCATATAAATCAAATTTTAAAAAAAACAAAAAAAGGTAGCTGCAGTACAGCACTCTAACCACTGCGCCACCTCAGCTCTGTATATTTCAAGTCTATACAAGGTATGCAATGCGAAACAAGTTACCACGAGAAGTCCATATAAGATTCACCAAGAAATCAATTAAAACACAAATACTGCAGATTGCAAGAGAAAAAACACTGAAGTACAAGGAGAAAGAAATTGTGGTTCTGAAACAAATACCGAGAAGACTGAGGGAGATGAGGAGAGAATATCAATTCCTGACTAAAATACTACCTCAAAAAGGTGTGAATTACAGATGGCTGATACCAGAAGGATTAGTGCTTACATGGCAACAGCAAAAATATAGAATAGATTCAATTGATAAAGCTAAAGCATTTTATGCAGAATTTCTCAGAGAGAAAGAAATGGAGACAAGAAAGGCAGAACCTGATTGAACTCCAGGAGGAAGACTTTGCAATGATTGAAAAAGCAGTAGGAGCAGTAGGGGGCATTGTGGAATACAAAGAACAACGTGAACCAAGATCTACTAGAGCAATAAACCCTTCGTATAAAATATGAATATGGAAGAGAAAAAATTGATTACAATAAACAGAAATGGACTTAATTTAGCCATCAAAAGAAGAAAGGTATTTCATAAATTAGAGAAATTAAAGTTTGATATAATCTGCTTGCAAGAAGTGCATATTAAAAAGCAACATGAACAGATATTGGTACAGCCAAAATTAGGGAAAATTTTTACTTCATTGCCACAGCGTAAGAAAAGGGGAGTTGTCTTATACATAAGAAACACAATCCCAGGGGAGCAAATATATGCAGATGATGAGGGAAGAACTTTGATGGCGGAAATAATAGAAAATAACATGAAAATACTTTTAATAGCAATATATGCTCCAAATAACAATCAAGAAGATTTCTACAGAAAGCTACATATGAAAATAATTGAATTGCACTATGATAATATTTGCATGATGGGAGATTTTAATGGTATAGTAGATGAGAAATTAGACTACAATACACAGAAGGCAATAAAGCACAGTAGAAAGACCCTTCCAAAATCTTTTTTTAAAATGATAGAGGAATCAAATTTAAAAGATGCATGGAGAGAAAGAAATGCAAAAAATAGACAATATACTTTTTAGTCCGACAGACATTCATCATGGTCTAGAATAGATATGATATGGGCGACAATGGAATTGAACTTCTAATATAGAAGAAATTGAAATAGAAGCAAATACCTGGGCAGATCACAACCCAGTGATAGTGAAATGGAAAGGACAAAGAAAAAGATCTAGATGGACTCTAAATAACACACTATTAAAAGAAAAGGACTTTGTACAGAAAATGGAGAAAGAATTGGCTTTCTTTTTTAAAGAAAATAGAAAAGAGGACACATCGATGCAAAATCTTTGGGATACAATGAAAGCTTATACCAGAGGTCTGATAATAGACTATACAAGGAAAAAAAATATTAAGAAAAGACAAGCCTATAAAACACTGGAGGATGATTATAAGAAACTCGAAAAGGAACTTCAGAAATTTCCACAAAAGAAGGCTATCGAAATAAAAATGGATACAACTAAACATAAAATGGGATTAATAGAAAAAGAAGATTTAGCACAAAAAATTAGAAGTGCTAAACAGAACTTTAATTTAATTTAATTTAATTTATTTCCAATTTATATACCACCCTTCTCCCTGAGGACTCAGGGTGGTGTACAGCCAGAAATAAAAACATGAAATACAAATATTAAAAGCAATTAAGATATATATAAATTTGGCCCCAAAATTTAAAACTAACAAACCAATTAAAATACTTAAAATTTCTTCTTAAGCCATTTTGAAGATGCTAACAAACCAGGTAGATGGTTAGCATATAAATTGAAAAAAGAGAGAGAATAAAGAAAAGTAACACAGCTACTAGATGACAATAAAGGACAAATTAGATTTGGGAATAAAGAGAAGAAAGAAATTATACAAGATTATTATAGAAAACTGTATGAACAAGAAAATATAGAGGAGGAAAATGTCAAACGATACTTGCAAAAGGCGAATTTACCCCAGATTTCTAAAGACACTGAAATGATGTTAGAAAGAAATATACCAATGATGGAACTAACTGAAGCACTTAAAAAACAAAAGAATGGGAAGGCACCAGGCCCAGACGGACTGCCAGTGGAATATTATAAGACATTACAGGAATCGTTGAGTCTCCCATTGTTAGAAGTTATGAATGAAGCTATGTTAAAGATGAAAGTCATACCCAAGTCATAGTCAGAAGCATACATTACACTTGTTCCAAAAGAGGATACTGACCCACAACAAATAAAAAATTATAGGCCTATATCCTTGCTAAATTCAGACTATAAAATTTTTGCTTCAATATTGGCAAAAAGACTTAAAAGATATTTAAATAACTTCATACATTCTGACCAAAACGGGTTTCTGCCAAAAAGACAGATTAGAGACAATATGAGGATAATTCTGGACACTTTGGAATATTATGAGGCACATCCTGAAAAGCAAATGGCTTTGATATTTCTAGATGCACAGAAAGCCTTTGATAATGTGAACTGGCAATTTATGTTACTTCAATTGGAGCAGATGGGCTTTGGTAGAAAATTCATTCAAGCAATAGAAGCTATATACTATAAACAAACAGCAAAAGTAATGATAAATGGAGAACTGACAGAGTCTATTGAGATAAAAAAAGGAACAAGACAAGGCTGTCCACTGTCTCCTCTGTTGTTTGTATTAACATTAGAAGTGCTAAATAGAAATATTAGAGAAGAAAAGGATATAAAAGGAATGAAAATTCAAAAGGAAGAATATAAATTGCAAGCGTTCGCAGATGATCTGGTTTTTATTCTCAAAGATCCATTAGAGTCAATAATTACATTGATAGACAAAATAGGAGAATTTTGAAAAATAGCAGGTTTGAAAGTTAATAAAGATAAAACGAAGATTTTGACAAAAAATATGTTAATAAAACAAAAAGAAGACTTGGTGGAAATATCAACGATGCAGGTCACAAATAAGGTTAAATATTTGGGGATATATTTGACAGCAAGATATAGCACACTTAAAGAGAATAACTATACTAAACTCAAACAACAGATCAGGACAGACTTGGCAAAATGGGAAAATTTACAATTATCATTGATAGGGAGAATATCGACAATTAAAATGAATATACTACCTAGAATTCTATATTTGTTCCAAACAATTCCAGTTAAATTGGGAAAAGATTATTTTGAAGATTTGAGCAAAATAATGTTAAAATATATTTGGCAGGGTAAAAAGGCGAGAATAAAATTGAAACTGTTGCAAGATGCCAGAATAAGAGGAGGTTTTGGTTTGCCTAACTGGGAACTTTATTATCAAGCGACAAGTTTGATGTGGATTAAAGAATGGATAATGCTAAGAAATACTAGATCAGTGATGGCTAACCTTTTTGCCACTATGTGCCAAAAGCGGGGGGAGCGTGGTGGGGACACACGCACGCGTGCCCACATCCATAATTCTATGTGCCCTCCCCCCCATGCTCCCCCCGCTTTTGGCACGTGAACGGGCCTACCGGGCCCAGTAGGCCCGTTTTTGCTCTCCCCAGCTCCAGAGCCTTTCTAGGAGCCTGGGGAGGGCAAAAACGGCCTTCCTCACCCCCCCCAGAGGCCCTCCGGAGGCTGGAAACAGTGTGTTTCCTGACTTCTGGTGGGCCCAGAAGGCCCAAAAATCAGCTGACTGGCGCACGCATGTGTGCCGGAGCTGAGCTCGCGTGCCCACCAATAGGGCTCCACGTGCCACCTGTGGCACCCGTGTGATAGGTTTGCCATCACGGCACTAGATTATTGACTTTAGAAGGACATGACTTGTTGTTGGGATGGCACGCTTTTTTATGGTACAAGGGAACAAAAATACAGGGATATTTTAGAAGACATTATATACGAGAGGCTTTGTTATTAAACTGGGAGAAGATTAAAAAACAACATTATTTAAAAATTCCAGTCTGGTTATCAACGATTGAAGCATTTTCATACTCAATAACATTTAGAAGGGAATAAATTGTTAGATATAGTGAACTATTGAATGAAAAGGGTGAACTTAAATTGAAGCAAGAATTGGAGGAACAAAGTTTAAAGATGAACTGGTTTTCTTATATGCAAATACATTCTAGATATGATAAAGATTGTAAGACAGAAGGTTTTTGTAATAATTTGACTAACTTAGATAACATTTTAACAGGTTCTGATGACTATGTAATTAAAAAATTGTATGGTTACATATTAGAGGTAAAATTGGAAGAAGAACAAGTTAAAGAAACAATGATTGCACGGGGGAAAAATTTTGGTTATAGAATTGATTTAGAGAAATGGCAAAAACTGGTTGCAAAATTACAAAATGACAATGTCAACAGCATATAAGGAAAATTTGTATAAGATGTTTTACAGATGGCATCTATCCCCGATGAGAATAGCCAGAATGTTCAAGAACAAATCTGAAAAGTGTTGGAAATGTCATCAGACACCGGGCTCATATTACCATATGTGGTGGACATGTGTAGAAGCTAAAAGATACTGGACTAAAATCCACATGATTGGAAAAAATGACAAAAAAACACATAGACTTTCAACCAGAGATCTTTTTATTAGGGACCGTGCCAGAAACATACAATAGAGAATTGAGATATTTGATTGTGAATGTATTAACAGTGGCTAGAATTGTGTTTGCTAAAAACTGGAAAAATGAGAAAATACCAACGCAAGATGAAGTTATTAAGAAAATCATGGAATGTGCTGAAATGAGCAAATTGACATTTGAAATTAGAGAACAAGAAGATAAACAATATTATAAGATATGGGATTTATTTTATCAATGGCTAGATAATAAAACATGGAAATGAAATATGAAACATGAAATGAATGTTATAATATAATATTTGAAAATAATTTTTATAAACCAATAAAGCCATAGTTAAATAAATGATAAATGAGGATACTTATCTGTTTGATAATATGAGGAATTAGATAATTAGCAAATTATGAATATGGGGATGAAGAACAAAAGTCTTGTAACTGACCGACACACTGTTTGCAATTGTAATGGATGATGGATTTATGTTTTTTGTTTTGTTTAAAAATTAAAAAAAAAAGATACAGATATTTTCATACTCTGTTTCAAGTATTTTCTTCTGAGGTCTTTTATAAAATTCTTCTTGTCTGTTATTTGGCACATTAATAGCAACTAAAAGTACCGTATATACTCGTGTATAAGCCGACCCGCATATAAGCCGACCCCCCCCAATTTTACCCCCCCCCCCAAAACTGGGAAAACTTGTTGACTCGCATATAAGCCGGGGGTGGAAAATGCAGCGGCTACTGGTAAATTTCAAAATAAAAAGACTGGTCAAAAGTGCGAGGACCTGTCACAAATCACTTTTTCAGCCCTCTGGGTAGTCCTTTTGTGCACATGGACTACTCAGAGGGCTGAAAAAGTAATTTTTGACTGGTCCTCGCACTTGTGATCAGTCCTCAAACTTACGACTGTCCTCACATTTTACGTTTTTGCCCTATCTTGTCACCATGGTGAAGAGAAGCAGTTGTGAAATGAGTGACATGGTTTTAAGAATGCTGCACGGGCATAAATGTGAGGATGGTCATAAGTGTGAGGACCAGTCAAAAATAACTTTTTCAGCCCTCTGAGTAGTCCATGTGCACAAAAGGACTACTCAAAGGGCTGAAAAAAGTGATTTCTGACAGGTCCTCGCACTTTTGACCGGTCTTCGCACTTATGACTGGTCATCATTTATGCCCATTGTAGCATTCTTAAAAACGGTGTCACTCATTTCACAACTGCTTCTCTTCACCATGGTGACAAGATAGGGCCAAAATGTAAAATGTGAGGAAAGTCGTAAGTTCAAGGACTGGTCACAAGTGCGAGGACCAGTCAAAAATAACTTTTTCAGCCCTTTGAGTAGTCCATGTGCATAAAAGGAGAGGGAGGAAGAGAGGAGAAGAAGAAGAAAGGAAGAGGAAGTAGGGAGGAGAAGAAGGGGGGGAAGAGAAAGTAAGAAGGAAAGAAAAGAGGTGGTAGGTTTAAGGAGAAAGATTGCTGTACAATAAAAATGATGAAAGGGAAGAAACCAATCCCAAACACATATAAAGATATTAAGATAAAGAATGAATTGTTAAACTTTAAAGAATAAAAGAGAACAAATATGAATAAATAGCAATAATTGGAAACACACATACAAACATACAATGTATTTTCTTTGAACAGAATATTTGGCCGGTTCACAAATTTAAACAGTGTTTAGTCATTTCACTTAAATTTACAATTTTTATATTTCCTTTTTGCCATATTTATTCCTCATCTATTTTTTAAAAAACCAATATTATCCTTCATCCTCATCTCTAATCTTAATCAAATTCAATTTTTCACTTCTATTCTATATTATACCCCTTCCCATTGTCATCTATTTTTATATCAATCCTCACATTGCTTAATTATGTAGTTGTTTAATACAAATTCAACATTTTAATATAAATCAATTAGTTATATAACTATCTTTTTTGTATATTAATCAATATGAACATGAATATTCCAATTATTTCCATGCAATCCAATTTCTTACAAATCAATTAATTATATTTACCAATAATAATAAACCAAATAATTTCCCCCAATATTCTTCCAAACCACAACTTAACCATTTCTGCTTTCAACACAATATACAATTAATAATATCTCAATTATTACAATTCCCTATTTAAATAGAGCTTTTTTTTCTTTTGTGTTTTAAAATCTTGAACTCCCCTCTTTTGCCATTTGCCATAAATTTCCCATTGTTTGCACCAACCTTTTTTGATGAGGAAAAAGAAAAGAAATCTGCCTTAGCAAACAGCAAAGCCAACAAGCTGTTTTAGTTTCGCTTTTGGTTTCAGCACAAGGGGAAAAAAAATGTGCTCTTTGCAGCAGGCACCTTTTTGCAGCTGGCACCGATCTTCTCATTTGTTTTCTTTTAACCCTGATCAGCTGTAGGGGCGGCCTTTGAAGCCCCACAGCAAGAATTTAAAGGTTTTTTTTCCCCTCTAGCCATCAGCTGGAACTCAGGAGGCAGTCCCAATAGATTGGGAGTGGGCGGGGTAAGCAAACCCCGTTCTCCCGCTGTTTCCTAGCTTGCAGGGAAAAAGTCATTTTTTTGTGACCCGCGTATAAGCCTAGGGGGCGTTTTTCAGCCTGAAAAACGGGCTGAAAAACTCGGCTTATACCTGAGTATATACAGTATCTGTTTTTGGTTTAATATCACTTCCACCATCAAGATTCTCCCTTCTGCATCTTTAAAATTTTGATTGGTACTAATTGTTTCTTTAATATATAATGCCACCCCTCTTCTCTTTGTTGCGATAGTGAAGAAAATAATTTCTCCAATTTAGGATACTCCAATAATTTATTATGGTACTTTTTAATATGTACTTCTTGTAATGAAATTATATCTAATCTTAATCTTTGTTATTTTGTAAATATTTTTTTTTCTTTTCATGGGGGAGTTTAGTCCATTTAGGTAAACTGATAACATCTTTATTTCTTCTTGCATTGCTTCACTTGTATATAGTTCTTATGTTCCTGGTTGCTCTTACTTCTCTCTGTTTTTTTGTTCTTGCTCCTTCTCGCTTTGCTCGTTCTTTTTTCTCAGCTTCACTTTCCTCTTGTTGTGTAGACTTTTCTTTTGTGATTAACACTTCCTGTCCTTTATATTCCATTTCTCCCCTCGCTTCCTGGTCCTCTTCTCTATTGATGTGACAGTCATAAAATTCCATGGCTTTGTCCAATTAATCCAATCTGTATCTGTTTTCATGCCAGCTAACTAATATTCTTTCAGGTATCAGCCATCTAAAATTTACATTATATTTGATCAGCACTGTAGTCAGAAAGTAGTATTATTTCAGTAGGTCTCTTATTCTCCTCGGGGACTGCTTCAAGACTACCAATTGTTTCCCCTTATATTGCAATGGTTCATCTCTTGCCTTACTAAGTATTTTGTCTCTTATCGATTTTTTCATAAGTCTCACATGTACTTCTCTTGGAAGGTTGTGTCTCCTCGCGTAGTTTGTATGTATTCTAAAGATTTTGTCAAGTTCTACCTCCATCTTCTGCTTATCAATCCCTAGCACCATGATGGTGAACCTATGGAACGCATGCCAGAGGTGGCACTCAGTGCCCTCTCTGTGGGCACGAGCCGTCGCCCCAGTTCAGCTCTGTCACACATGTGTGGCAGGGGGCATGGGGCGTGTGGAGGGCCAGGTGCGCATGTGTGGGGGGCCGCATGCACATTACATTTTGAGATTCAGGCACGCGCACATTTGCACACGCGTGCATGTGCTTTAGGCACATCGTCCACAAAAGGTTAGCCATCACTGTCCTAGCATCTTTGCCAACAACTTTTTCATTATGTCTTGTAAATCTTCCCCTTTCTCCTCTACTATGTTCTGAAATCTGAGATGAGTTACTTTCTCTGATTCTAACATTATCACAGTATTTTCTAGTTCTTTATTTGCTTGTGATAGTCTATAATTTATGTCATTAACTTTTTTCTCTGTTCTGATTTCTCCTACATTTTCTGGATCCTTTGCTCATTTTTTGTTATTATTTGCTGAAAGTTTTCAAGTTTTTCATCCATATTTTGGATTTTTCTTTCATCTCTCCCATATCATTTCTCACTTCCCCTATATCTTTCTTTATCTCATTATGATTTTTTGTCATGGCCTCCTGCAGCGACTCCTGCAATGATTGAAACATTGTCCGCATTTCCTTTTGGAATGTATTTGATTTCTCCAACTGTAGCATACTCTCTATTGATCTCTGATTGGTTGGACTTGAGGAGGCTGATGATGGTGTGGAAGATGCCTTCTTCCCTATTTTAGTTAGATTTGAGGTGCTTGTCATCTTGACTGCTAATAGACAAGTAACAAATACACCCGCCCTACTCCCCGCCAAATGCTATCAGCCAAGGCTAGCCACAAACCGTCACCCCAACACTTCAATATCCCACGTCTAATATAAAAAAAGACCCTATCTCAGCTCCAATTCAATCAATATTCAGTGTCTCAGTCGATTGAGTTTATAATCCACAAGGCCCGCAGTATCCCCAATCTTTACTACTCCAATAATCCAATAGTCCACAGGGTCAATCCAAAATCAATCCACACAGGCTCTTCTTTATAAAGAAGGTCAAAGAGTAGAAAGGGAAAAAAGAAGAAATATTTGTCCTTAGGAATGTTTTTTATACTGTCTTTTCTCCTATCAAATATTTGTAATCCACTAGGCCGAACGCATCCTCAGTCTTTAATATTCCAATATTCCAAAATGCCAAGCTGAAAGACCCAAAGTCTTCTTCCCATGTTCTCAAAATAAATTTTGTCTTTCCATTTATTCCTTCAGTTATTCAATAGTATTTATAATCCACAAAGATTCAAAAGGAGTTCTTCTCTACAGTCGCCACTTATCTTGCTTTTCTCACATTGGTTTCCAAAATAATCTCTGTCTTCAATCTGTTTCTAAACACGAGGTGTAACAGTTCTCAAAACAAAATAATCTGTTCCACAATATTTAGTCTCTTCCAAAATATTTCTTTTATATACTAACTTTGTCCAGTAGGTGTCACCCTTACTCTTTTTTTTCCTCTTTCCACTATGTTCCAAGGAGAAGGAAAACTTTCACTTTTTTAGTGGCAACCATAGGGAAGATAACTCAGTAAAATACATATTGTCCATATCCATATCTTGAGTAGTGCTTATCTATTAAAATACCCAGTCCAATCTTTCTCTATCCTTTTTAAAATTAGATTTCCATTTGCTTCTCTTTCTATTCCATCGGATGTGTAATCAGCTCAAAACTTTCACTCAATGCTTTCCTTTGGAGGGGGGAATTCCCTCCCTCCTTCTCTCTGGAGTCCCCTTTCTTCTTTATAACACTTTTAAGGAAACTTAACTTAATTATAGGTAGAAATTAGGCAGTTAGGCAATCCTTACCCAGATCCAGTATACTATTTCTCTTTCCGCTTTTCTCTGGCTTTCTTTGTTCCGGCCGGCAGAGCTCTGGTTCAGCCATTAATGGCCATCTTCTTCTCCACCTGTCAACAAGATTTCCCCTAATCCAGCAAAGTGGACTGCCACCCACTTGCAATCTACGGGGAGCCTTTCCTATCTTTGTCACCCCTATGAGGTAACTTTTGGCTCCAAAGAGTCTCCAGGCAGGCAGAAATCATCTGGGCTTTACGGCGCTCCGCTCGCCACAACTGCATTGCAACGACATCAGCTGGAAGTCCCCAAGGGCAACTTCTGAATGATCTTAAGGGTGACCCACATAAGCCAAATCCACTCCACAATGTGATGGTTCTCTCTGCATAGGCCTCCTGCCACTGGAACAGCCCTATGTGGCATACCAGCTGAGGTGGAACAGACTTTCCTGGCTGTGGACTGGATGGCAGGTCACACACCTGCTCATTCAGGGGGTGCCAACCTTGTCTAGAACCAAGAGAAAGCCAACTTTCGGGGTCGGGGGAGGGAGACCCACACCTTCTTCCTGCTAGGATGCAGTTTTGGTTTGCTTTTTTTCCCTTTACAGCCTCTCACAGCTCGCAAGCATGAGGTAAGGCCGCGATGTCCTCTCCAGCTATCATCGGCATGCTGATGATCCCTCACCCTGAACTGACCCATAACTTCTCTCAGTGATTTTCATACCTGCTAAAAGGGTGAAGGAGCCAAATCCTGTGGCGGCCCACAAGACAAGCCAACCTCTCAACTGTTCCTCCTCCAGCCCCAACCCAGGAAGGAAAGGAGCTCCTGTAAAATGGAGCCACACTCTGCCAATCCTGACAGATGCGCCACCAGAAAGCTCTTACAATGCCGTAGAGCAATCTTCCACACTGAGAGCGCTCCTCTCAGATACTGGTGTAGCAGCCAGTGTGGTTCCAACATGCCCACCCAACAGGGAGGGGAGCTGATAGTCCGCTTCATCTAGTATCGTTCCTCAGCACTTTCTGCCAAAGATGCTCTTAAAGAAGGTGACTTGGACATGGCTGGACCGAGAGATGGCCTTTTCAAGGAGTTCCACAATCTTCTGAAAGGCAACCAGGGATGCCTCCCCTCGCAAAGAGGCATCAGCTCTCTTGTGAAGGGACAGCAAAGACTCTGCAGAGGAGTGGGGGAGGGGAGCAGCTTCTGCCTTCTGGGAACAACTATCAACAACAAAGGAACCAGCAGCCAAGAAATTCCCTACAGGAGGCCGACTTTGACAGGGGGTATCAAGGAAAGCCACAGAAAGGAGGTTCAGACGTTGGAAATAGTTACACATAGAAATATGAGAATTGTTCAGATTCTGCTGAACTGAAGGAGCTCCTTGGAAAGTAAGCAGTCCAGTTGCTGTAACTCAACTTCCAGACAACTCTACCTGGAGGATGACTAAGACTCTTCATTGACAATTGTTGAGACAATGGTTTTCTATGAATGGGAAAGTGTGAAGAAGCAGGATAGAAACTTCTGGCACTTTTGAAATCTATGCTTTAAAAGGCTCTTGAGAATATCACAGATAGCTAGAATAAGCTGATTTTGTATAAAAAAGAACACTGCTTAGGGGGGCCCGAAAGCCCTACTAAGCAGGTATATACAAAAGTATGAAGGTTGTTGCTTAATGCATTTTAAGCTGCCCTGAGTCTCTGGAGAAGGGCAGCATATAAATCGAACCAATAAACAATAAATAATGGAAAAACAAAAAATGGATCACAGAAGAAATGTAGTTCTCACTCGAGGCACAAACAATCAAATGATCACATCCTGGCCACAAAATGGGAAGACTCGGCTGCTCTAAGAAGTCCATGATGCTGGGAAAGATGGAAGGAAAGAGAAGCAGAGCACCCTAAGGTGGACCCCACTTGATCACAGGAGCCACAAAGGCTCCCCTGAGGAAGGCAGGTCAGCCCAGAGTAAGGTTATGTGTGGTCACTAAGAGTCAACAGCAAATTGTGGTTGTAGTTGCTGTTGTTATTCTCTGGAAAGGGTGGGTCAGTTCTTTAATTACCAGACTGTTTGCCTCCTAGCTCTGTGTACAGTTCTTATTATATCACTGTTTGTGTATTTCTGCAATGTTTTTTTTAAATTTATATTTATATGCCGTCCTTCTCCGGAGACTCAGGGCGGCTTACAATGCGTTAAGCAATAGCCTTCATACTTTTTGTATATTTATACAAAGTCAGCTTATTGCCCCCACAATCTGAGTCCTCATTTTACCCACCTTAGAAAGGATGGAAGGCTGAGTCAACCTTGAGCCTGGTGAGATTAGAACTCGCAGTAATTGCAGGCAGCTGGATGTTAAATGCTGCCTTAATAGGAGGCATTAGCCTGCTACGCCACTCAGGCATGTAAATGGCATGAATAAAAACAGTAAAAATCCCTATCTGGAGCCTGGATTTTATTTCTCTGGTTGGATAACCCCGGAGAGAATGAAACTGACTCACTCCTAAGAGCTCCCCCTGCTGATGGATGGGTGGGCAGCAGGTGTGATGAAAATGGGAGTCTATTGAACAAATGATTTCTAGGGGGAATCTGGTTTCCAAATCTGGCTTGACTCTAGTGTTGTAATTGGGACCAACAACTTCCTGCCTCAGAGGTCATATGCCTCTCTCTCTCCACCCCTCTGGTTCTGAAGGAGTGCTTTGGCAAAGCTTTGATAATTGCTCTGAAAGAACGAGGGTCCCCCAAATAACCCCCTCCTTGGTCTGGATTGGGCTTTACTTTGCTAATCCTC
Organism: Ptyas mucosa; assembly: GCA_012654045.1. NCBI lineage: Eukaryota > Metazoa > Chordata > Lepidosauria > Squamata > Colubridae > Ptyas > Ptyas mucosa. The sequence goes on from WNWU01000085.1 coordinate 1,709,860, forward strand.
ATCCAATCTTGCTTGGCAAAGCTAATGAAAAGAGGGAGGAAGAAGGTCTCTTATCTTTCTATGTCTGTCAGGAAGAAACTGGATCCTTTATTTCCTCATTCAATGGTCTTGTTGTATATAAATAGGTCAGGAGATAGGGTAGAACTCAGTAGATTGGGCCAATGCCATGCAACACACACACACACACACACACACACACACACACACACACACGAGAATCACTTTTGGGAGTTCAAGAACCTGTATAGGGGGTGGACCGTCTGCATCCAGGCCAGGAAAGGTCCCAGTTGGAGGCTGCACTTCCTGGCTCTCCCTCCCATGCACAAGCCAAGCAGTTTTCACCCAAATACCAGGTCAAAAGTCCAGTTGAAATGGATTGAGAAAGTCCTTGAAAGAGAGCTAAGAATGAATAGCTGGACTGGGTCAACTTTTTCCCATTTAATGAATTTGCCCAAAAATGGAAGCTCAGTGTTTGTCAGTCAAAATGCCTGAGTTGAAGATTGTTTTTAAGTGAGGTTTCAGCCCATACCTTCTCCTAGAGGGCTGAAGTTCTTCCTTGGCCCAAAGGCTCATTTCCTTCCTGCTTGATGTGATAAATTGGAGGCTGAAAGTTGAGGAAACCTAATTTAGGACCGTAAGGAAGGCATGTTGGAACATGTATCAAGGCCTACTGTGCCTAGTTTGGTGATCTCTTCCCACCATCATCCATTTAAGTTAGGCAGGATCTTACCTGGAAGTAAGTGTGTATGTGTGTGTGTGTGTATGTGAGCGAGTTAGAATCCAAAATGCAAGGACTGCACAGAACCAGCAGCACAGCACAGATCTGCTTTGTTTGTGATGCCACTTGTCCTTCTTGGAAGCATGGGAGACAGCGGGGCTCTACTTTATTTGGGGTAACTGCTGCTATGGGCTCTGGGTCAGCGGTGGATTCTACTTACCTTTACTCGCACATGCGCACACTCTTCTGCACATGCGCAGAAGCGTTCTGATGACATCGGGGTTGGTGGGTGGAGCCTCCCGCCGGTTTTACTACCGGTTCTATAGAACCGGTGCAAATCGGGGGCAACCCACCACTGCTCTGGGTCCTAAAGGCTCCTGGCAAGCACCCCCAAGTTCCCACCATCCCTGTTCCTTTGTTCCTCACATCCGATGCCCTTTTGTAAACCAGCCTCTTCCCAAAAGCAGCCTCTCCTCCCACAAAACCATAGCCAAGGGCCCTCTCTGGCACCGAGGTCACAGACCACCAGGGGAGGCAGAGGCATAGCCCCCAGGTAGGCTGCAACCAAGCCACTCCCGGCATGCCTCCCTCATCATCTTTTTACCCTGCTGTTGGGTTGGCCTCCGTTTTCTATCAGCATCCGGATGGCTTCGGGATGGCCCCCTCCAGAGGCTTCAGAGAGGGGGGTGTTGCCATTGGCGTCTGTGCAGTCCACCATGTTGAGGAGATGCTGGAGCCGGAGTACCTTCCCCTTCTCATCTGTCCCCACGCCAATCTTGGTGTCCAGATCCGCCACCTTGAAAGAGCAAGTGGACAGGTTTGTCCAAGAAGAGAGGACTAACCACTCTGCACTGGTAAGAGAAGGTGTGACGGAGCAAGGTGAGGTTGAGTCTCAGCCCTGGTTGATGCGTGCTGCACCCCGTCCCCCAGCCCACCCATCTAATCTTCTCATGGGTTTTTGTGGAAATGCACTGTCATGCCACAGGTCCAAAGCAGGGGTAAAATCCAGCAGGTTCTAACAGATTCTGGAGAACGGTAGCGGAAATTTTGAGTAGTTCAGAGAACTGGCAAATACCACCTCTGGCTGGCCCCAGAGTGGGGTGGGAATGGGAATTTTGCATTATCCTTCCCCCAGGAGGGGAGGGAATGGAGATTTTGCAGTATCCTTCTCCTGGAGTGGGGCGGGAATGGAGATTTTGCAATATCCCTCCCCTGCCACACCCACCAAGCCACACCCACAGAACCGGTAGGGAAAAATTTTGGATTTCATCCCTGGTTCAAAGCCACTGCTTTGGGAAGGCTTCCTCTCCATCTCTGTCACCACGAATGCCCAGCATTCCCAGACCCTTTGTGCCAGCGAGCATGGCACGCCAGCCCCATCCCACAGTGGCTGGAGAAGCCTGGCGCCAGTGAGAGGAGAGCACCGATTTGACAGCTGTCTTACAAAGAAAACTCAGGGATGAGGGATGAGACTCAGAAGACAAGGCAAGCTTTCTTAATATTTAAAACAGTGCTCAAATTCCAAATACCCAACCTTGGTTGGCTGACAGAGGCTGACCTGGGACTTAACCATCCTGCGATTCCATAAAACTATAACTAGATTTTGTCATGAACTTCACATAAATCAGAATGTATCAATAAGTCTGGAATGTTATAATGTGGAATAAGTAAGATGTTGAAGATGCTTCAATCTCCAGTTGAGCAATTCGGGGAGAAGGCAAAACATTGCTTCAGAAGGTCTCTCAGAGGCCCCTAGGACATATTCCAAGGCCACACAGCTTGAATATAATGCAAAAACAGACAAGGGGCATCTCCCCCAGAAGGGGAGGGGGAGAAAAAGCCTCCCCCTTCCAACCTGGTGCTGGTTGGGGGGCAGAGCCGGAAACAGGAGCCACAAGCTCATTTTTACCTCTTTCAGAATGGCCTTCATCTCCTCCACATCTCCTTCAAAAGCTGCCTCCAGCATCCGTTTTCTCCGCTGCTGCTCCTCTCTCTGCTTCTTCTTTTCTTCCTCTTCTTTCTTTCGTGCCTGCTCAGCTTCCTCTTGCTCTCTTCTCACTAGAGCGACAAAAGCCTGCAACATGAACAGCCCAGCAAAGAAAGACTCCTTCAGAGTCAGGACGTAAGGCTGCCAGCAAGCCAGGCCCAAACTGAAAGCTCTTCTCTTCATTGACTGGACACCCCCAGTTCCTGCAACCCTTCATCCTACGGTTTAGCCTCCAGACCCGTGCCAGTGCCAGGTGCCGCCTATTCTATATCTGTGTGTTTGATTTGTCTTGCCTAAGTGTAAAACTTGACTTTTATCGCCACTGAATTGCATCTTGTTGGGACAGGGCACAGGGTTCAATACAACTAGCCATCCTAGCCCACAAAGATGACTGGGGTTCAGCCCCTCCATTCTACCATTCAGCCCACCCCACCCCCAATTCTGCCATCTGCCAGCCAGCACTTGCACAGAATGGGCTCCCGTTACCACCAGTACCCTCCTGCCCCTCACCTCCTTTTGGAGGCGATCCATTAATTCTTCATATTCCCGTCGCTCCTTCAGTCTCCTCTTTCTCTCCCGGCAGGCCACGATCCTACGGAAGGCACACTGCAAAGTGAGCGCGGCTTTTGCCTCACGACTCAGGCCTGGGGGGCAGAAAGGAGAGGCCCAGGGCCATCAAATGAGGTTTGCGGGCCCTAGCTGGTCCTCGTTTCTTCTATGAAAGATTAGGGAGGGGGATTGACTTCAGGGAAAGACCACCTTTGTCAGTTTATGTTCCAAAGAGCTGTCGTCCTGGTAGAGGCTGAACTGGGCACCCAAAAGTCAGCTTTCAGATCCAGAGAGTCTTTGCTGGGGGACTCAAAGTGTCCTGAAAAAGCTCTGCTCAAGTTGCCCAAAGTCAAGCCCGCCCCCGCCCCCCCCCCGCCCCCATTTATGGGCAAGGAGTTCAGAGATCCAAGTCTATGTGCTCTTAGCTGATGCTGGCCTTGTGGGTCCCTCCTTAGTCTCGAATACAGCCTGGCAAGGGGATGGCTTGGGCCTTGGCCAGTCAGATCCAGGGTTGTCCGGGATGGATTCTGCCAAGGGTGATTTGCAGATGGAGTGTAACACCTGCCCTGCCCTGCCTCTCCCTCGGCTCTGCACCATGTAAAGGACATCAATGCTAGCCTTTCAGATATCTCTTTAAAAAAACAACCCTCTTTTCCAACCGGTGATTTTCAGAAACATTGCTATGTTTGGGGGCTGTTGTTACTCCTTTTATTTTGCTTTATGCTAGACTGACTTTCTAAAATAAACAAATAAATGAAGTGGATCCTATAGCAAAAGCGTGAAACCTCTTTCCAATAACTGTATTTTCCAAGTGCTGGGAAATAATGTTTAAGATAAGTTTTTAAATGGAGGGGGTGGGAAATTAGGATTAGCTGAAGTCCACCCCAAATATCAGTAATAAAACCCCAATTGCAAATTTCTATATACTGTAATAATTCTTCTATGATTGTTAGGCTGATGATTATTCTAAAGATTATGATATTCATTGGATGAACAGAGGAGGAGAAGAAGAGAGAAAAAGTAGAAGGGGGGGGAGCGTGTGGAATCACGGGGTTGGAAGGCAGTTTAGAAGGGACCGAGGGCAGGAGTCCTCAGACCGCTCCAGTCAGGTGGCTGCCAACCCTTGCTTGAAAACCTCCAGCGATGGAGCTGCCATCTTTCCAGGAGGCAGCCTGCCCCACTGCGAAAGAGCCCTCTGGGTCAGGAAACTCCACCCCGCTATCGCCTGGGTCTCCCCATAGTCTGTAAAGCTTCCACCTGCTGTTCCTTGTCCTGCCCTGCGACAGGCCCCTTGGGTCTTGAAAGAAGGCTGCTGTGTGTCACCCCAGCCGTCTCTTTCTTATGTTAACATGAGCAAGTTCTTTGAACTAGCCTTCCTAGAACTTAGCCTCCGGTCCCTCACCGTCTTCATCACTCTTCTCTGCACTCTTTCAGTTCCCCAGTGGCCTTTCTGGTATTGTGGGGTCCCGAACTGGACACGGCATTCCCGAGCATGAGTGCTTATGGGAGGCATCTAGGTGTTCTGAGGCACCAGCGCTTAGTATGAGCCAGCAGTGTGCTGCAGCTGCCAAAAAAGCCAAGGCAGTCCTGGGCTGCATCAACAGAGGGATAGCATCAAGATTACGAGAAGCAATCATGCCGATTTATACTGCGGTTGTGAGGCCACAGTTGGAATGCTGCGTCCAGTTCTGGTTGCTGCAATAAAAAAAAGGTGCTGAGGTCCTGGGGCTATGTTCAGCCCACCCTCCTGCCCCCCCAGCTCAGGAATACAGCCAGGTTTTTAGGGCCTTCTGAAGGGCTAAGTGGGGCCCATTTCGATCTCCAGAGAGTGGGATGCTCCACAGAACAGGCGCCGCTGCGAAAAGGCTCATCTTCTGGTCCCCACTAGCCAACATTCTTTGGCTGATGCTGGGATCTGCAGCAGGGGTGAAATGTAAAATCTGTTACTACCGGTTCTGTGGGTGTGGCTTGGTGGTGGTGGGTAATGTGACTGGGTGGGCGTGGCCAACTTAAAAAAAAACTTTTCAAAGCATTTTTTCTAATGCTTTGAAAAGTCTCTCTGCTGATCAGGAACTCAGCTTCGGCCAAGAGGTTGCAGAAAAAAATGCTTTGAAAAGTTAAAAAAAAAGCCTCTGATGATCGTGCGGCTCAGCTGGGCATTGGGAGGGTGGTACGCAGGGATTTCTGCTACTGGTTCTCCGAACCACCCTCTGCCATCGCTACCGGATTGGGCGAACCAGTCCGAACCGGGAGCATTTCAGCTCTGATCTGCAGCATGCCCATTCAGCTCATTCTAGCTGGATGGGTAGAGACTCTTGGGAAAAGAAAATCCCTCAGGTGTCCTGGAGGATGGGTTGGACCAGGAGAACTTCCTCTGACCCCATGGTTCCATAAAGCCTCATTGCCTTGATAGGCCTTGATAGACTTGTCCTCTTGAGGAATCCACATTAGTGGCCTTCAGTGGGTCTTGTGGGGAAGACTTCCACAGATCAATTATATACCAAGTGAAGAAGAGTCTTCTTCACCGGATAACCTTTGGTAAGAGGAACAAAAACTCCCTGATCTCTTGACCACCTTTCGCCCCAAAGACTCACTCTTGAGGCAAGACTAAAGCAACCCTTCCCCCTTCTTCCTCCAGTGCCAGTTATGCTCTTCTACATCCATCCCTACTAGTTCCCTGGAGCTGGCCATCCCCTAGTTCTCTGGCACTCAGCAAGCTTTCAGGGGATACCTTGATTGATTCATTTGATTTGATTTGATTTGAATAGTGGCCCATCTCAGTGGCTCACAATTCAGAACATTATTTTTAAAAAGATTTTATTTATTTATTTAGAAAATGTATATGGCTCTAGAATCAGTGACTCTAGGTGGCAAACAACAAAGTACCCCATATAAAAAGAGTAAAAACTAACCCCCACCCACACTCCTGGCAACAACAAGCAATCCAACAAGCCACTTGATGGGCTTCTTCCCACCACTCAGGGTTCCCCAGGTCTTGTCAAAGTGGAGGCCAGCCTACTGTCCATGGGGATGATGTTCCAAAGCGGGGGAGCCACCAAGGAGAAGGCCCTTTTTCTGGGTCCCGCCAGATGGACTTCCTCAGGAGGGGGGACTCCCAGCCTTGCTCTTCTTGTGGGTCAGGGGGTTGTAACTGGGAAGAGATGGTCCTTCAGCTAACCTGTTCTCAAGCCATGTAGGCTTTTAAAGGTGACAACCAGCATCTTGAATTGTACTCAGAAACAAATCAGCAGCCAATGCCCCTCCCGCAGGCCGATTATATAGGAACCAACTGGAGCTTCCAGATGCTTTTCAAGGGCAGGCCCATGTAGAGTACTTTGCAATAATCAAGATAGGAGGTAACTAGGGCATGAGTGACTGTAAGCAGGGATTGTTGGTCCAGCAATGGGAGTAACTGGTGTACAACCTGCAGTTGCCCAAAGGCCCTCCTAGCCATAACTGCCACGGGCTCCTTGAGCAGGAGTCATAAGTCCAGGAGAACCCCCAGATTACACACTGGGTCTGTCTGGGATTGTGCCCCCCCTCCCCCCATCCAAGAACAGAGATGGCCTTCCCCAGACCAGCAACCATGCCGGCATCTGAGAACGAAGCCGAGTGATTTTGTCTTCCAGAAAATCAGCAAATTCTTTTGCGTGCCCCTTTTGGTGGACCTCTGTATGCTCCTTCCCCAGGAGGAGACAGCTCACCTTCAAGGGGGTCACTGGCTGATTATCTGCAGACACAATTTGTGCATTAGGGCTTTGCTGCCCAAATTGCCACAGGGTAACCCTTTACAGCAGCTCTTACCAGTGTTCAATAGAGTTCATCACTTGTCTTCCACCATCCCTCCCAATTCCTTCGTGAATCATGGGGGAGGAAGGAGAGGTCTATGGGTCAGGAGAGGCCGCACAGGTGCAATCCTATCCAGAGCCTCAGCCTTCCAAGCAGTGACTAAGAGTTCAGCAAGACTATGCAACAGATTTGCAGTTATAACCCCCAGTTCCTCTGAAACCCATCTGGGTCCATCAGTAGCTGGTGGCGAACCAACTTAGTAACAGTAACAGAGTTGGAAGGGACCTTGGAGGTCATCTAGTCCAACCCCCTGCTCATGCAAGAGATCTACTTTTCCAAGATGGTGCCGCCAAAGGCGGCCTCGGTGAAATGCTTTCTAATGGTTTATTTTTAATTATTCTCTGCAACGTACTATGGATTTCTTATTCACAAGACCATCTGCTAAAAATTAAGCAACATTTCTTTAAGGAGCAGCTTTCTGTGATCTCACCCCCCCCCCCCTTATAAACGCGGAGGAGATTCTAACACAGGAAGAAGCAATTTCCCTGGAGCCATGGATTATCAAAAAAACTAAACGGAGGAAACAGAGAAAGAGAGGTAAAAGGAAGGGAATTTTAAACAGATTAAGGAATAGGAGAAATAAAATTCCTCTGCCTTCAGTTTTCCTAACCAACGTACGTTCACTTGCTAATAAGATGGATGAAATACTCCTTTTAAACAGATACAATTCTGACTTTTACAATTTAGCAGCCCTAAGCTTCTCTAAAACCTGGTTAAATGAATCAGTTGAAGATAGCAGCCTGCATATCCCAGGGTTTCAGATTCAATGATTAGACAGAATTGCAGAAACATCTGGTAAAAAGAAGGGAGGAGGCTTATGCTTATATATCAACAACAACTATAATATATAAATTCTGTGACGAAAACCTAGAGACATTATCAACTGCAAACCATACTATTTGCCTCGTGAATTTTCCTCATTTCTTCTAATTGCTGTTTATGTCCCACCACAAACCTGTGTAAACAAGACATTACGAACTGTAGCTGACCAAATTATGGAGACTGAAGCCAAACACCCCGATTCACTGGCCATTATTTTGGGAGATCTAAACAAGGCAAACTTAAGGAAAGATACTACCAAAATACTTTCAGCATGTCAACTGTCCCATTAAAGGCAAGAATACCTTAGACCATTGCTACACAACACTAAAAGATGCTTACCGGTCTTTACCACGTGAAGCTGTAGGACACTCTGATCATAGCATGATTCACCTTGTACCTGCTTACAGGCAAAGACTTAAAACCACAAAACCAACAATTAAATCAGTGAAGACTTGGACTGAGGAGGCAAAGTTAAAGCTACAGGCTTGCTTTGACTGCACTGATTGGAATATTTTTCAAGATACCTCTGCAGACCTGGATGAACTCACAGATACTGTAACACAGGGGTGAAATGCTCCTGGTTCGGACCAGATCGGGCAATCCGGTAGCGATGGTGGCGGGCATTTCGGAGAACCGATAGCAAAAATCCCTGGTCCCGCCGCTCATGCCCACCCAATCGCCCAGTCACCTGCTTGCCCACTTGGCAGTTTGTCGCTCACTCTTTTTTCTCACCACTCAGCACTTCCGCTTCCACCAGTCGCTTTTCCCGCCACTCGGCGCTTCCTTCCAGCCCACCCACCCCACCCCTGGCCTATATAAGTTCCCCTTCCTACACGGCCCAGCTAGTTCACCTGGCTACTTGGACCTTGCCTCGCCGACTGCTGCTCGCTCAAAAAGGTGATGTCAGCGAGTTAAGTTGCATTTTTTCATCGCTGCCATAATCAAAGAGGAAAAGGAAAAAAAAACCGGAGCGAGCAGTACAGTTTGAAATTTAGTGCTTGGCATTTGAGATATTGTCCTTCTCCCCTTCCTTAATAGATAGGGTTACCCAGGTGATGAAGGGAGGGGGACATTCCTGTGATCTGAAGCAGTTGGCAGAAGAGACTGACTTGGAAGATGGCCAATGGGCATTGAGATATTGTGAGGCAGAAGGGGAGGGGTTTGGTTTCGGAGAATCAGTTTTGGCTGCATATGAGTTTAGGTCGGATCGTAAATTCTTTAATAAATGAGAGATTCATCAAAGACTTTGTGTTTGAGAATGAAGTTTATTTGAGATTACGCCGAAACCTGACAGGTAAGCATTGCCAGTTGTGGCCTAGCATGCCGCCCCCCCCACAATCCCTGGGCTTGCGTAGCCGCCGGGGATCGTTTGCGGGCCTCGTGCTACCCCCCTGGTCCCCGGGTCCCTGTGCTTGCCTGCCTGGCCTGGCTAAGCTGCCTAGCTAACCACTCACCTTCCCCCCCAGCCTCCAGCTTGCTTACCTTCGCTCTTCGGACCGAATCCTGAGCCACTGGTCGCAACGCCTGCCTTGCTTTGTTTGCTGCAATTCCTGCAATCCATTGCATCAGCAAGCAACTGAATCTCCCTACCTGCAATCAAGCTCATCGGTGAGCAGCTCTATCTGCCTGCCTGCCTGCCTTGTCCCTTCAATTGGGTAAGTTTTTTTCCCCTTTGGGAGCTTTAAAAAAACAGTCAATTGGGGTATTTTTAGTTGTTGTTTTTTTAGACCTAGCCGTTTAAAGTTTAGGAAGTTTTAAATTTAGCTGCTTTTATCAAAAAGTAATAAAATAAAAAATAAATAAAATATAAAATTTGTGCAGCTTTCTGAGATTTTGTGTGTTTCTGTAGTGTTTCACTCTAACTACACAAACACACAAAATCTCACAAAGCTGTATGTGGCATTTTGTGTGGGAAAAGTGTGAAAGTTGTTTTTTGGACTTTTTGAGGCTGTGTGAGGTTCCTGCTTGTTGTAGGGGCCATTTTGGGTCTAGCACAGCTAGTTTTAACACAGCCACCAGCAGAAGTGGAGCAAAAACCATCCCCTGCGCCACAAGCACCACCACCTGAAACCGGAGAAAGCAGCAAATCAAGTATACAGTTACCCGCCGCACCCAAAATGGGAAGCATTCTTCCAGACTGCTGGACCATGCAACAATATAGCTACTTCCAAGAGACGTATGACAGGTTGGAAGTTTCAAACAAGAAACTGGATTGTACATACTGTGCGAAACATGGCTACGCAATGGAGAGCGGTATTCATGTGTCCAAACACTGGAAGCTTTTCAAGATTGAGCTGGCTGGAAAAAACAAGGAAGTGCACCAGGCGTCTCTCCAGAAGAAAATGAGAGAACATTTCGTATCGAAATTGCACACCATTTGTAGAGACAACTTAAAACAAGCTGAGCAGGAAGCCATAACAAAAGCAATGGACAAGATTTCTGAAAGGCAATTTGGCACCACTTCTAAAATGTTCAAAACTGTTTACAGCCTGGCAAAAGCATGCAGACCAATTTCAAGCATAAAGGAATTGATAGAATTACAAACTGAAAATGAAGTAGATCTGGGAGTAGGATTGCATTCAAGGCCAGCAGTTGTGAAAATATTTGAATGCATTGCAAACAAAATTAAAACCCAAATGTTTTCCAGCATCACTGCATGGAATCTGAAGATATGTCTGATCATTGATGAAGCCTCAACAGTATCCTGCAAATCAGTTCTCATAATTTTCTTAAAAGTTGAGGACCCAGAGGACCCACCAACTATTTTTGTCGAGCTTGTTGAATTGAAGAAACAAGATGCAGAGACAATGTGTTCTGCAGTTTTTGAAAGTTTAGATAAGGTTGGCTTTACTCGGGACTACCTACAAAAAAATTTGATAGCATTCTGCTCTGACGGTGCCAGTGTAATGCTTGGGAGAAAATCTGGAGTGAGCACCAGAATAGCAAACGAGTTTCCAAACATCATTATATAGCACTGCTTGAACCATCGCCTCCAACTTGTTTTAGATGATGCCCAAAAGGAAATAAAACAAGTAAATCATTTAAAAAAATTTATTGATAAGATATGCTCTATTTTCCAGCTGTCCAATAAAAACTGAATTGAACTTGACGAAATATCTGAAAAACTTGAAATTAACATCATAAGGATTGGTCGAGTTTTTGGGCCAAGATGGGCTGCCTGTAGTTTATGGGCAACCATAGTTGTGTGGCGTGCTTATCCTGTGCTACATCAATATTTTCATGGGAATGCAAAATATTCAGGTATGGCTGCCCGTCTGGAAAATAAATATTTCTTAAACGATTTGGCATTGATGATAGACATTTTGGAGGAAATTTCACTTCTTTCAACTGCACTGCAAGCACGCAATACGGACATAATAAAAGCTGAAAAACTGATGAGAAGATCAATAAAGGCATTTGAACTGCTAACAAAAGGAAAGGGCTCATACGAAAGAAAAATTGAAGGATTAATTACCTCAGAAACCTTTACGAATATAAACTTCATAGAAAACCATCTATTTGTTGGTCTTCATCGAGAAAGACTTTTACAAAGTATCATCAAAAATTTGCAGAAATGACTGATGGACTGTGAGCATTTAAAAACTGGGAACCAACTGCAAGACACCACAAATAAACTACAGTTTTTACAATTTTTGGTGCCAGAGTACTGGGATTTTTGAGGAAAAAGTTGTTCCATGGGCAGCAGCTGAAGAACAACTGCGCACATTTAGTGACATTTTCAACTACAACACTGACATCAACAATTATAGAGATTTTGTGGAGAATGTCTTAAAAGATTCGAAGAGGTATGCAATTCCTGACAGTATCAAAAAAGCAAAAGATATTGTCAGAACAATTGCAGTGAGTTCTGCAGAAGCAGAAAGGTTTTTTCGAAAATGAACCTGATATGTTCAGAGAGCAGAAGTCTCCTAGCCGTTTCCAATCTAACCAACCTCATGACCATCAGCATTACCGGACTACCTCTTCCAAAATGGGACCCTATTTCTGCAGTGAAAAAATGGTTCAGAGAACACCATTGCTCAGCCAGTGATCTGCGCATCAAGTGCAAGAAAAGTGGAAGTGAGGAGAGTGTCATTGAAATAGCTATGTGGAAACATCTCAAAGCTAAAGACGACTAACAGTTTTATGTAAGTATTTATGTACCTCTTTTATTGTTTTTTTTTATTGTTTTATGTGCTTCTGTTATTCTTATTTACGTATTAAATGGTTAAATTTGTATATCATGTTATATCTCCTTGTAGGTCATTATTATCATTGGTGCAAGAAGCGACGTTGAAGACAGCACTTTTATTGCTCTTATGTAAGTATTTGTGTACCTCTTATTGTTTTGTGTACTTGGTTTACTATTTAAGAATTTATTGCATGAAATAATTGGTATATCTTCTTTTTGTAGGTCAAAAATGGGCAAAGAAGTGATGTCGACTTGGCCATGCCCATCTGGCCACCAAGCCACACTCACCAATTAAGCCACGCCCACAGAACCAGTAGTGAAAATTTTTAGATTTCACCCCTGCTGTAATATCAAATGTCAGCTTCTGTGAAGACCTATGTCTACTGACCAGGAACTTGTGAATATACAGTAACAACATATCTTGGTTCACAGCTAAACTTAAGCAGCTACGTCGTTCCAAAGAGGAAGCCTACAGAAAAGGTGTTAAAATGCTGTACAATCAGGCCAGAAATGTATTAACAAGGGAGATCAGAGCAGCAAAAAGGAGGTACTCTGAAAAGCTAAAGAATCAGTTCTCAACAAATGAACCAGCAAACATGTGGAAAACTGTTAAAAATATCACCGGCTACGGCAAATCTCCTTCCCAGGCTGAAGGAAATCAGCAACTGGCAGATGACCTGAATGTGTTTTACTGCAGGTTTGAAAGGAAACTACAGCCGCCTATCTCCATAACCCCCATCTCAGACACACCAACAACAGCCAAGCCTCTTACAACTGACCCCATCCCATTGGGTTCACAACCCCTAGTGATCACAGAAAAGGAAGTGCAAGACCCATTTCACAGACAAAAGCCAGGAAAAGCTCCAGGCCCAGACAACTCCTTTTTGCTTAAAAGTCTGTGCTGACCAATTGGCCCCCATCTTCACCCGTATCTTCAATAAATCACTAGAGATGTGCTATGTTCCTTCTTGCTTCAAACGCTCTACTATCATCCCAGTGCCGAAGAAGCCCACCATCAACAAACTGAACGATTACAGACCAGTTGCTCTAACATCTGTAGTCATGAAAACTTTGGGAAAGGCTGGTGCGGTCCCACTTGAAAACCATCATGGATCCGCTGTTAGACCCCTTGCAATTTGCATACCGAGCAAATAGATCAACAGATGATGCTGTTAATATGACTCTGCACTACATCCTACAACATCAAGTAACTTTGTTGCTTGTATCCTTACGATTTATATTGATATTGTTCCTGATTGCTTATTTGTACCCTATGACTATCATTAAGTTTTGTACCTTACGATTCTTGATGAACGTATCTTTTCTTTTATGTACACTGAGAGCATATGCACCAAGACAAATTCCTTGTGTGTCCAATCACACTTGGGCAATAAAAAAATTATATTCTATTCTACTCTACTCTACTCTACTCTACTCTACTCTACTCTACACTACACTACACTACACTACACTACACTACACTACACAATACTGGGTGTTGGTCCTACCTGATACACCCTTTTTCGGCAGGAACGAGAGACTCCAGGCATGGGTACCACTCTGTCTTCTGGCTCTATGGAGTGAGTTCAATCTTAAAGAGACCCCCCCCCTTTGTACACACTCCCAGATTCAATGATGTCCCACAAGGTTTCCAGGATACTGCATCTGCAATGACACCCCAAGGACACCTCCAAGACTAGACCCCCAAATCAGGGTGGGGCTGGAGTCTCTTGTTCCTGCTGAAAAAGGGTGTATCAGGTAGGACCAACACCCATTTTCCAGCTAGGAACTCGAGACCCCAGGCATGGGACTTACCAAAGCCAACAGTCCTCAAGGGTGGGAAGAAGTCTGGTCCTCTAATCCAGGCATCTCCAACACATGTTGCAGAACCCTCCATCCAAATGCAGCCTCTGCCAAGGCATAAGCATCAATCCGATAGTATCGGATAAACGGGGAGAGAGATGACCACGTCGCCCCTCTGCAGATCTCTTCCACTGATGCTCTAGTCACCCAGGCCGCGCTGGTAGCTGCACTGCGAGTCGAATGAGCGGTTATCCCCCTGGGCGGAGGCGGTAAGCTTCAGCCCCATCGTAGCCGGTAAGAAGGATACAAATAAGGCCTCTGATCTCCTAAACGACCTTGTCCTCTTAATGTAAATCTTTAATGCTTGTCTCACATCCAGCTTATGCCAGAGCTTTTCTGTGGGGTAAGATGGATTCGGGCAAAAATCCGGAAGTACCAATTCTTGTGCCCGATGGAACCACGAATTAATTTTGGTCATGAAGTCCGGATCTAAATGTAGAACAACTCTATCCGCATGAAAGATACACAAGTCATACGCAGTAGACTAAGGAACTGTGATTAACATTCACCTGCCTGCAATTACTGCAAGTTCTAATCTCACCAGGCTCAAGGTTGACTCAGCCTTCCATCCTTTCTAAGGTAGGTAAAATGAGGACCCAGATTGTGGGGGCAATAAGCTGACTTTGTATAAATATACAAAAGTATGAAGGCTATTGCTTAACACATTGTAAGCCGCCCTGAGTCTCCGGAGAAGGGCGGCATATAAATCAAATTTTTTAAAAAAAGTCTTCCCTCACAGAGAGAGCCGCAAGCTCTGAATGAGTCTGGCCGATGTAATGGCCACAAGGAAAAGAGTCTTATATGTTAAGAAACTGAGGTGGACCTGCCTAAGCGGTTCAAAAGGTGTAGTAGACAAGGCCTGTAACACCTTGGTCAGCTGACCAAAACATTTCACAATCTCCTGGAATAATTTCGGGTCCAGCCGCCACTCTGACTGATCTAAGGCCTCCCTGCTTAGCCAGTCCGCCCACGTGTTGTCCTGTCTGGCCAAATGTTCTGCTTTGATGGACCTCAAATTTTGCTCCGCCCAACGACAGAGCCTCTCTGCCTCCTTCATGAGAGTCTGGGATTGTATACCCCCCTGCCTGTTTACATGGGCTTTTACTGTAATGTTGTCTGTCATAAGGAGTACATGGTGGTTGAAGAGGTAGGGCCTGAAGTGCCTGAGTGCCAAGCGTGCTGCTCTCAGCTCTAGCCAATTGATGCACTTCCTTGCCTCCGCCCATGACCAAACACCCTGTGCCATCTGATGCTGGCAATGAGCCCCCCATCCTACTAAACTGGCATCTGTGGTCACTGTGACTCTCTCCTGTACTAGGAAGTAACATCCCTGTGACAGCCGTTCGGATATCCACCAGCTCAGGGATGTTCTGACCAACCCCGAATCCTGACCTTGGTCCACGACGTTGCCCTTCCTGACTTCTCAAACGATAACATGAACCATTGCAGAGGCCTGGCATGAAACCTCGCCCAAGGCACAATCTCTATGCATGAAATCATCTTGCCTAACAGGGTGGAGAGCTGTGCTAAAGTCACTCTGGGTGCAGCTATCACCCATCTGGTCAAACTCTTGATGTCCTCCAACCTGTCCGGAGACAGGAACACCTGCCACTGAATGGTATCTATAACCGCCCCTAGGTGAATGAGGCGATTTGTCGGGAGAAAATGGCTCTTCTCTATATTTATAGAGAAACCGTGAGCCTGCAGACATTGGACCATGGTATCCAGATCCGATTCCGCCCGAGCTAGACATGTGGACTGCACCAAAATGTCGTCCAGGTAAGCCTGGAGACGAATCGGCTTGGATCTGAGTACCTCCCCCAATGCTGCAAGGATCTTTGTGAAGACCCTGGGAGCAGAAACTAGGCCGAATGGAAGCGCTCGGTATTGGAGATGTCTGCTATTGTAATAAAACCTCAGGTACTGTCTGTACTCCCGATGAATTGGAATGTGCAGATATGCTTCTGTGAGGTCAATGGAGGTCAAGAAGTCCCCCCTCTGAACATTTGCCAAAATTAACCGGAGGGAGTGCATCTTGAACCTCCGATACCTCAAGAACTTGTTTAGGCCCTTCAGGTTTAGAATTGGTCAAAAGTCCCCCCGAGGGTTTTTGTATGACAAACAGCATTGAATAATAACCCTTCCCCTGTTCTGATAAGGGAACGGGCTCCACTGCTGCTATGTCTATCAGATGCTGAATGACTGTTTCCATACCCCTTCTCTTTGTTACATCTCTTGACTTTGGGCAACAGACAAAAACCCTTGGGGGAACCGCAAGAAATTCTAGAGCTAGACCTGAAGTGATGGTCTCCCTTACCCAAGCATCTGTGGTGGATTTCTCCCACTGGTTTGCAAAAAGGCCTAGCTGGCCACCAATGAGAGCTTCAAGCCTCCAGTCAATGGGATCTGCAAAAGGAACGTGAATTCCCTCCACGAAAGGAATGCTTGGGCTGACCTGCTCTGTTCCTATCTGATTGTCCCATCCCTGACTGATGAAACTGCTCTGCTTGACTGCCCTGGCCTTGGTAAAACCGTCTCTGACTTTTATAGAAACCTACTCCCCCATAGGGACGAAAATAAGACCTCCGATCCTGCGAAGTAGATCGGGTGTCCGCCTTTTGTGATAAAGCTGGAAGAACCTTCTTCCTGTCCTTTGGTTCAGATAAAAAGGGATCTAAAGCTGACCGAAATAACTTGGACCCTTTAAAAGGAACAGAGGCCAAGCGCCATCTACACTTGGAATCTGCCTGCCAATTCATTAACCATAAGAGCCTCCTAGCCGTCACCGTAGAAGCGATGGCTCGCGCTCCAAATTTTGCTGAATGTAGTGTGGCATCAGCTGTATACTCCGCTGCCGCCACTATCTTATTGAAATCCTGATAAGCTCTGAGATCTGAAACCGGTCCCTGTCCTGCATCTGTTTAAGCCACAACAGTGATGCCCTGGTGAAGAAGGATGCTGCCGTGGCTACTTTGATCCCCCAGGCCGCCGCCTGGTGAGCCCTCTTAAGAGCCTGCTCTAACTTACCATCATCCAGTTTTAGCACCTCTTCTGCCTTGGCTAAGGTAGCTGAGGAAGAGGACAATGCTAGCACCGATTCATTCACATCCGGGATATTCAGGAGCTCCATGAGAACGGGTATGGTGTTATAAAATGTCCTTTCATAAGAAGGGGAGCTGGTATGAGTTCCTGGCGAATCCCACTATTTCTTAATCATGTCTAGAAACATCTGGGGAGCTGGTATAATATCAGTTTCTGCAACTGGTTCTGAAAACAGTAAATCTGCTGGATCCTGTTCTGATCTAACCCTCGTCTCTTCTGAAGTAGCCTGCTTCTGTCATTGCGTTCTTGTATTTCCCAGCTGAGCTCTCATCTCCTGGACTATTACACTTGCTGTAGATGCTCACTCTTATCTCTCTAAGCTAACTGCACATCCTCCACATTCCACATTCCTTTTCTAGCTTTCTTACTCCTTTGTTCTCCTGCCAAGAGGTGCAGGCAGAACGCTGGCAAGATGTAGCCAATTAATTAGATAGTAAGAGTTATCTTTATTTTTACTTTTACAATAAAATGAGTTTTCTTAGAAATACTTCTTCGGGTTTTATTTTCTTAATGTATACTTTCAAGGAAAAGCCACAGTCCAAACCTCTAAACCAGGGTGCGATTATCCCAGAGCCAGGATGGGATCAATCAACTCCCTGACACCTGGTAGCAGTCGGACGGTTAAAAGTTATGGCTTTTTCGGACTTCCGCTGTTGCCGCGAGCCGTCGCTGATGGTCTTTTGAAGACCGCCAGCCCGATCGCCCATAAAAGAGCCGTTTCGGCAATTGAAACGGCTCGAAAAACTCCAAGACGCGAGGGACTTGCGAGGAGAGCCGGCGGCTGCAGGTAGAGTCCCCTGTGAGACCCCCAGAAAGTTTTTTTTGCTTCTGGGGAGTTAACAGGGTGGGACTCCCTATCCAAGCCACTGAAGCTCCGGACGACTGGGAAACTCTGTTCAAAGCAGAGCAAGACAGCGCGGCAGCATTACCAACATCAACAAATAATAAAGAAGAACTGAAACTTCCTATCAAACAGCAAGTATTGAAAGTTTTGTGAACTATTTTAAAGAGCTTTCAAAGTGAAAGTAATCTGGGACTGAGAACAGGAAAAAAAAATGGCGCTTGCTTTCAGTGGAGAACAGCTGAAAGCGAAAGTAATTTGATCAGTGTATTTGGCTACATTTTAAAGTAACAAATCCGGCTGGAAGAGGCAGAAAAGCAACCAAAAAATAAAATAAAATAAAAATAAAAATACTAACTGATTTTTATAGACCTGATTGAATCTGGAGAATTTTTTGGGAAAAGTTGCTAGAATTTGTGGAAAAGGAAGATCTTTAAGAGGCAAAATAGCAACAAAGCAACCGGGGGGGGGCTCCCCCACACATAAACAGAAGCAGCCTCAAACAGCGCAGCTGCAAACCCAGACAAAGGAAGAAAGTCAATATGACCTTATTATTAAAGAAATTCAAAGATCAGAGAAGGAGGTTAAAGGAATGGTTCAAGAGAAATATGATGCAGTTAAACAAGATATTCAAACAGTGGTTAAAGGCCTGTCTGAGGTAGTGTTGCAGATTGATAAAAAAGTGGATAACCTTGCTTCAGAGGTAAAGACTAAATTTAGAGCATCTGACACAAGAATTGATGAAATACAAGAAATTACACAAAAAATGGAAAATGAGATTACTATGATGCAATTTCGATCAATGGAGTTTGCTATTAGACTTAGAGGTCTAAAAGAGAACAGCAGAGAAGATCTTAAAAAAATTTGTGCTGATGCTTTGGCAGTTTTGTTGAAGGTAGAACCTGATCTGGTTCTGTGTAAGATTGATAAGGCATATAGAGTCAATTCTCGTGTGGCAGTACAAAGGCAATTGCCTAGAGATGTAGTGATATATTTTACAGACAGAAGAATAAGAAATGATATTTTGCAAAACTCATTTGTTACAGCTGTTCAGGTTGAAGGAAGTCAGATCGGAATTTTCAAAGAATTACCACCCAAAATGTTAAGAGACAGAAAGGATTTTGGATTTTTGGTGGCAGAATTGAAAAAACAGAATATACAATTTAGATGGGATGCTCCAATAGGTGTAATTTTGAGGATCAGAGGAGTGAGATACCGCCTTAATACTATTGCAAAAGCAGAAGAATTTTATTATAATGTTTTGAAAGCGGGCTCTCCTCCTCCACGTACATCTTCACCAATAGATAAGGATGCTCAACTACAAGCGGAGTTTGATAAAGAAACTGAAGAACAAATAAAACAGTCCCAAAAGGAGGCAAGGGAGGCAATGGGAGCTGTAGGTGGTGTTGTGACGGATCCTTTTGCACCACTGGAAGCTTCTCCTTTGGAAGAAATATCCAAAACTTTTACAGAAGAAGTGTTGGCTCTTGAATCGACAACATCTAAAATGGAAGAGCAACGTGTGACCAGAGCGATGTCTAAGTAAATGAAGGATAAGCAACAAGAATTTTACAAGCCACAACGTGAAAAGAGAGATAAAGGCAAGCAGCAAGCTGAAGTCATGGGAGGAGCTAAACCGAAGATTACTTCTGTACAAAAGAATCTTCAACAATTGCTCTCAAAACTTCAGACTGGATCAAATGGCACTTAAACTTTTGTCTTGGAATGTTAATGGATTGAACTCTCCACAAAAAAGAAGGAAGATATTTCATTATTTGAAACAAGTTCATAATGATGTTATTTGTTTACAGGAAACCCATATAAAATTGCAAGATCAGAAATATTTGATAAATTCAAGATTGGGAATGCAATTTGTTGCTTCAAATTTGGAAAAGAAGAATGGAGTGGTGATGTATATAAATAAAAGATTTGCAGCTAAAATTATAGAAACAGATGAAGGTGGAAGATATATTGCAATTGAAATTATTACAGATAACGGACCAATTTTGTTGGTCGGAATATATGCTCCAAATCAGCAACAGGAAAATTTTTATAAGATGCTTCATCTAAAAATCTTGGAATGGGACTACTCAACTATTATAATAATGGGAGATTGGAATGGAGTAATTCAACCGAAAATTGATAAAAAATCAACGGCCAAATTTGGGATTAAATTACCACAAGCCTTTTATGAACTGAAAGAGGATTTGGAACTGAAAGATATTTGGAGAGTTCGCAACCCAAATGAACTGGATTTTACTTTTTACTCGGACAGGCATAAATCCTTTTCCAGGATAGATTTTTTTTTGTTAACTACGAACTTACTTCCTAAAGTAAAGAAGATAAAGATATTTCCTAGGACT
This sequence comes from Ptyas mucosa, assembly GCA_012654045.1. Classification (NCBI taxonomy): domain Eukaryota; kingdom Metazoa; phylum Chordata; class Lepidosauria; order Squamata; family Colubridae; genus Ptyas; species Ptyas mucosa. Next base: position 1,730,146 of record WNWU01000085.1, read on the forward strand.
TTGACTGACCATAGTCCGGTCTGGATGGAAATTGAGATGGGGAAAAGAGAAAGAAGATCTTGGAGATTAAATGAGAATTTATTCAGATATGAAAAAAATATAACTGAACTTAAAAAACATTTAAAGGAGTTTTTTAAATTGAATTTGAATAAAGGTACCCCCATTGAAATAGTTTGGGATGCAAGTAAAGCATATATGCGGGGAGTACTAATTCAAATGAATTCTAAACACAGACATAATCAGCAGAAAAAGAGACTACAGTTGGAAATTGAGATAAAAAAGAAAGAACAACAACTGATACAAAAACCAACAGATGGAAAATTGCAAACGGCTATAAAACTTCAAATGCTTATAGCAGACCAGACGGCAACTAACTTACAATTTGCAAAGCATAATACATTTGCTAATGCTAACAAACCGGGCAGGTGGTTGGCTTATACTTTGAGGAAACAAGTAACAACACGAACTATTGATAGTACTGAGTATGCTGGTAAAGAAATTTACCAACAAGAATTAATTAAAAAGGCCTTTTTCGACTATTATACTAAGTTATATGCTAAAGATGATATACAGAACATTTTTATAGATAATTATCTAGAAGAAAAGAGAGTTTCTAAAGTTTCAACAGCTCAAAAGGAAAATCTGGAACAACTGATAACAGTGGAGGAGATTAGTTTTGCTATAAAACAACTAAAAACAGCTAAAGCTCCAGGCACGGATGGCCTAACTGCAGTTTACTATAAAACCTTACAAGAGGAAATGATTCAGCATCTCAAAGACTTATTTTGTAATATACAATTAGGAGGTAAGATACCTCCCTCGTGGAAATCAGCCTTTGTTTCATTGATACCGAAAGAAGAATCAGGTCCTAAGAAACCAGAAAATTATAGACCAATATCTCTATTAAATACAGACTATAAAATTTTTGCAAAAGTGTTGGCCAACAGATTGATGCCAGTTATTCAAAAGGTAATTCATCATGATCAAGCAGGATTTATTCAAGGCAGATATATGAAGGAGAATGTTAGGCAAGTTATAGATTTATTGGACTATCTAGATAAGAATAAACAGATCTCTGCAGTGCTGGTCTTTTTGGATGTGGAAAAAGCCTTTGATCGAGTGAATTGGAACTTTATAATTAAGACTTTGGAAAAAATGTTAAACATCCATTAATAATGAGTTGTGCATACTGCTCTTGATAAATTGCAGCAGTCGCTTGTATAAACCACTCCCCAAAATCCATTTCAAATCACAGACTCAAATATAAAACTGTTTCAAAATAATTATGAGGTTCTGTGGCAAAAGATACAAAAAGATATGCAAAACTGGAAGAAATTGCAGTTATCATTGCTGGGAAGAATATCAGCAGTAAAAATGAATGTTTTACCTAGATTTATTTTCTTATTTCAAATGATACCGGTGCTCAAATCAGATAAATCATTGCTAGAATGGCAAAAAGGACTGAATAAATTTATTTGGAATGACAAAAAACCAAGAGTTAAACTGAAAATAATGCAAGATACTCGTGAGAGAGGTGGTCTTAAACTTCCAAACCTTCGATTATATTATGAAGCAACTGCATTGATACAATTAAGTGATTGGTTTGGGAAAACTAAGACTGAATTGTTGAACATAGAAAGCCATGACCTTGTTTGGGGATGGCATGCATATCTATTTTATGATAATAAAGTGGACAAAGTGTTTAATAGCCATCTACTTAGAAATGCCTTGTTGAGAGTCTGGAGGAAGCACCGAATTAATTGGGATTATAAGATTCCGTTCTGGCTGGATCTTGCTGATACCATGTGGAATACAAATATTAAGTCACTCGGGGGTTTCTTATACAAAGAGTTACTTTATTTTGAAGAGGGCAGGTGGCGATTGAAGACTTTGGATATGCTGTTGGAAGAAGGGAAATCGTTGACTTGGTTGCAGTACAATCAATTACAGATGAGATGGAAAGAAGATCAACAAACTGGTTTAATGGAATATGAAGTAGAATTGGTTGAACAGATAAAGCAGACAGGTCCAATGCATATTAAGAGAGTTTATAATGTTCTGTTAGAAAGGGATTCAGAAAATGAGTTAGTTAAAGATTGTATGATTAAATGGGCACAAAATTTCTCTCAACCAGTTATGATGGAAACATGGGAAAAAATATGGGTTCAGAATGTTAAATTTACACAGTCACAAAATCTACGAGAAAATTTTTATAAAATGTTTTATAGATGGCATTTAGACCCCAAGAAATTGTCTTGTATGTACCCTAATGTGCAGCCAAAATGTTGGAGATGTGATTGTTTAGATGCTACATATTATCATATATGGTGGACTTGCAAAAAGGTGAGGGCTTTTTGGATAAAAATTTGATGGGTTATGCAAAATGTTTTAAAGAAAAAAATACAATTTTCTCCGCAATTTTTTTTATTGGGTATAGCTAAAGACTTTACATTGGGTGAAACAAAATTGATTTTGTATATGGTGACAGCAGCTAGGTTGTTGATTGCCCAATATTGGAAGAGTGATGTCCTACCGACGGTGGACCAATGGACTCAGAAGATGGCTGGATTTGCAGAAATGGCGAAGATTTCAGCTTTTTTAAAAGATCAGACCCATGAGAAGTATATACAGGATTGGAATAAATGGATTGAGTATGTACAGAATAAGTATCAGATTAGAAAATATCATGTAGCTTTCAGCTGAGGGGGATTGATGATTACATTAGTAAATAGTAAAAAGATATGGAAGTATGATTAACATATATATTGTTTGGAATTATTAGTATTGCATATAATGGAAGTCAAGGGGGTTGGGAGGGAAAAGGGTGGGGGGAGGGTTAGGGTGGGATTGGGAGGGAATTATATCTTTTGCATATGTACATGTATTTTATAATGTTGGGGAAGGGGGGGAAACGGGGGGGGAAAATTTGCGAAAAACTTTTTCAATTAAAAAAAAAAGTTATGGCTTTTTCCTTGTTTGTTACTTCTGATAAGACCTCTAGGCTAGTTAGTTAGGATGATTAAATTTGCGACTGCGGAACGCTAATTTTAAATTATCTACTAACATGACGAAGAAAAAAAAGAAAAAAGGAAAAATGCAACCCAGATTTTTCTCTACAACTGATTTATACTCTTCTGACCAAGAAGAGACAGAAAGGAGGTTTTCAAGTTTTCGGCCGCTTGCCTCCGCAACCCGACTAGGAGAAACAGCCGTGGGAGAAACTCAAACTGATAAAATGCCCTTGCAGAGGCTTCAGGAACAACAATATGAAAGAAATGCTGCTTTTGAAGGCGATGAACGATTGAGGTCAGTGATATCTCTTCCTAATTATGCATTTTCACAGACAATTCCTGTAGAAGCCCAAAGATTTGAAATGCTTGGTGCAAGGCCAAAGTTTTCACAAACCGCGGAGCATTTTTCCTCCCACACACAGAGAGAAAAGATTTGTTATTCTCCTCAAAGCCCCGAACTTACTCAGCGTGAGATAGATATCAAATTCTATCGGGTGCATATCAAATATCATGAAAATCAACTATCCCAGTTTAAGATGGATTTGCTTATGCTTGAACAAGATAAGAGAGAGCCTCGTGACTTAAAAATCTCTAAAAGCGCCATTTTGGCTTCTTCTTCAGAGCCAAAGACACACCCCCTGGTGGATTCTGTGTCAGACCAATTAAAACAGAGAGCAGTGTACACGTCACATGAAATTCTCCCTGATCAAATTACAAGTGCCACATATGCAGACCTGCCCGAGACTATAGGTGCAGCACCATCTGCTGGCGAAAGTAATTTACTAGAGGAAGCTGAAAGGCAACACAGTTTACATGAACATTTTGAATTGTTGCAGCAGACGTTAGCAAACGTGTCCTTGGCTCGTTTAAATATTCAGGCTGAAATGCCACAAGTGTTTCCACAGACCCGATCTCCTACACCCCCTGGTGGTGTTGGTGTCTCTTTAGATGGAACACAAGAATGCTTAATGCAGCAAAGGCAGGCTCAAGCACAAATGGCAGCTGGAATGCAGCAGATTCCAATGCAACAGCCACAAATGCCTGCATATGTGCCCCCAGCCATGGCACAACCAAGACCAGCTCCTGGTCCACCTCCAATGGCACAGCCAGCATATCAAATGCATGTTCCTCACCAGGCATTCTCTGTTGCCCCACTAACTGGTGAGTCCAAACTAAAAATGTCAGGACGCAATTATAAAGCCTGGGTCAGTGAGATTACACTATTGCTTCTCAGAGAAGGCACTCACTGCATGATTTTTAATCCTCCTGCTCAGCCATGGACTCCTGCAATAAGAGACTTAGAGATTAGAGCTCGCACAACATTATTGATGTCCATGGACACTGAACTGCAGGTCACTTTTCCGCCTGATGCAACAGCCCAACAAATTTGGGCCCAATTGGAAAATTGCTACAGGCCCGTTTCAATTGAATCTTCATGTTTGCTCATGTCTGAGCTCCACGGTTCGAGATTGAAACCTGGTGATCAAATTGGAGGACATTTGACCAAACTGAAAGGAATCAGAACAGAATTGAGAGAAAGAAGTCATAATATTGATGATATTCAAATGATCAGCATTATCATTAACTCATTGAACTATGACTGGAAAGATGCTGTTACAAAAATTAACCAAGTCCCTATTGCTCAACGCACAGTGGACAATGTATGTAGACTGTTAATTGAAGAGGAAGCTTTCATATTAGCCACGCCACATTTGAGGGAACCATTCGCATCAAGGGCTCCAGCGAGGCGTCCCTTCCGAGGAAGGGCCTTCGTTCCAAGGATGCCAAGATGCAACATCTGCAATCATGTGGGACATGCCACCCGGGATTGTCCCCAACGAGCTCCAGCTCCCGTCTCATACCAGCCCAGAGGAACAGATTCCAGAGGCAGAGGCAGAGGTGGAAGACAAGGGCGTCGTGGTCCAAGGCGTGATCCACAAGCTCCACTTGCTACATTGGCTTTAACACACGATCCACAACCTCATCCAGAGTACGATAGACGGCTTTTGTGGACTTTGGACAGTGGTGCAGCATTGCATGTTACCTACAGAAAGGAACTTTTCACAGAGATGCACAAGCCTGAACCTGAACTACGTGAACTTTATTCTTTTTCCAATCATCCTTGTCAGGTCAAAGGAAAAGGAACTGTTTATGTTGAAGAGCTTGATACATTCATCCCTGATGTTTATTACATACCAACAGCAAATAGCAATTTGCTCAGTCAAGCCCACTTATCTAGAGCTTTAAAGTTCCAGGTTCACCACCTTGAGAAAGCAAGTTACATAGTCAAAAATGGAGATATTGTTGCTGAAACCATGTTGATTGGTGGTGTTTATTACTTAAAGCCAAAGCCTAAATCGCAAGCACAGGCAAGTATACAAACTCCAAAGAAGGAGAGCGCAGGCCCAGAGAGAGATATTCCAGAGAGAGATCCTATTGCTTCTCCAAAGGCTCCTAAAGCCAACAAAAAGAAAATCAGGAAACAGGTTGCTCAGAGCAAGCCTGAGGTTCCTCATAAAACTGCTAATGTTGAAAATTCACTAACTGGTAAACCTTTGCATTACAGGTGTATCCACAAGTGGCATAGAAGATTGGGGCATGCCAGTTTCCGTGTTCTTAGCAAAATGCCGGAGTTCGCAAAAGGTTTGGATCTAAAGGGGTGTAAGGTGTTCTTGGATTGTGCTGTCTGCAAGAAGGCCAAATCCAAAGCAGCAGCCATTCCCAAACACGCTACACGCCTGCCAACATGCATTTTTGATTTGGTACACACTGACATAGTTGGTCCATTTCCGCCAACCCTTGGTGGCAGGAAATATTTTCTAACAATTGTTGATAATTATTCCAGATATGGATATGTATATCCTATGAAAGAAAAATCTGAGACTTTTCAGATCTTTAAAGACTTTGCAGCCCTTGTTTCTACCCAACACCAAGTTCGCATCGCCAGAATCCAGAGTGATCGTGGTGCCGAATTCATGTCTCAGCGTTTCCAGGATTGGATGCGTAAGAATGGAATTATCCATCAGACTTCAGCTCCTTACACACCGGCTCATAACGGGGTTGTAGAACAACAAGGGGTCCTGCAAACCATGATGCGTTGTCTCCTAGAAGACGCCAACCTTAGTATGCCATACTGGGGTGACGCTATCAAATATGCAAATTGTATTGTCAACCGTACTTGGAGCAGTGTAATAAATCAGACTCCTTTCTTCATGATGTATGGTTAGAAGCCAGATCTCAGAAACCTCCATATTGACTTCCGGTGTCGCCGCGATCTATCGCTGACGGCCTTTTGAAGACCGCCAGCCCAGCCGCCCGTTAAAGAGCCGTTTCGGGTAACAGAAACGGCTCGAAAAACTCCAAGATGTGAAGATCTTGCGAGGAGAGCCGGTGGCTGCAGGTAGAGTCCCCTGCGAGACCCCCAGAAAGTTTTTTTCGCTTCTGGGGAGTTAACAGGGTGGGACTCCCTATCCAAGCTGCTGAAGCTCCGGATGACTGGGAAACTCTGCTAATTGCAGAGCAAGATAGCGCGGCAGCATTACTAGCACCAAACAATAATAAAGAAGAATTGGGACTTCCTGCTAAATAGCAAGTATTAAAAGCTTTGTGAAATATCTGAAAGAATTATAGCTTCAAAGTTAAAGTAATTCAGAATTGAGAAGGGGGAAAAAATGGCGCTTGCTTTCAGCGGAGAGTAGCTGAAAGCGAAAGTAATTTGACTTGTGTACCTGGCTACATTCTAAAGTAACAAATCCGGCTGGAAGAGGGAGAAAAATAACTAAAAAAATAGAAACAGTAACTGATTGTTATAGACCTGATTGAATCTGGAGAAACTTTTGGGAAGAGTTGCTAGAATTTGTACTGGAAAAGGAAGATCTTTAAGAGGCAAAACGTCAACAAAGCAAGCAGGGGGGATTCCCCCACTCACAAGCAGAAGCAATCTCAAACAGTGCAGCTGCAAACTCAGACAAAGGAAGAAGGCTCTCAGGATATTATTATTAAAGAAATTAAGAGATCAGAACAGGAGGTCAAAGGAATTATTCAAGAAAAATTTGAAGCAGTCAATAAAGATATTCAAACAGTAGTTAAAGGCCTGTCTGAGGTAGTGTTGTAGATTGATAAAAAAGTGGATAATCTTGCCTCAGATATGGAGACTAAATTTAAAGAATCTGATTTAAGAATTACAGAGGTTGAAGAAATGACACAAAAAATTGAAAATGAGATTACCATGATGAAATTTCGATCAATGGAATTTGCTATTAGACTCAGAGGTATAAGAGAGAGCAGCAGGGAAGACCTTAGAAAAATTTGTGCTGATCCTTTAGCAGTTTTACTGAAGGTTGAACCTGACGAAGTCCTATGTAAGATTGACAAGGCTTACAGAGTTAACTCTCATGTGGCAGTACAAAGGCAATTGCCCAGAGATGTGGTGATATATTTTACAGATAGGAGAATAAGAAATGGTATTTTGCAAAATTCATTTGTTACTGCTGTTCTAGTTGATGGAGTTGAAATTGGAGTTTTCAAAGAATTACCACCTAAAATGCTAAGAGATAGAAAGGACTTTGGATTTTTGGTGGCAGAATTGAAAAAACAGCAAATACAATTTAGATGGGATGTTCCAACAGGTATAATACTGAGGATACGAGGAGTGAGATACCGCTTAAATACCATTGCAAAAGCAAAAGAATTTTATTATAATGTCTTGAGAGCGGGTTCTCCTCCTCCACGTACATCTTCACCAATAGATAAGGATGTTGAATCACAGACCCAGTTTGATCAAGAAACTATGGCACAAATAAAACAGTCGCAAAAGGAGGCAAGAGAGGCTCAGGGAGCTGTAGGTGGCGTTGTGGTTGATCCTTTTGCTCCACTTGAAATTTCTCCTTTGGAAGAAACATCTAAAACCATTACAGAGGAGGTGTTGGATCTTGAATTGAGAACATCTAACTTGGAAGAGCAACGTATAACCAGAGCAATGTCTAGACAAATGAAGGAAGCACAACAACAGGAGCAATACAAACCACAACGAGCAAAAAAGGCTAAAGGAAAGCTGCAAGCTGAAATCATGGGAGGAGCTAAACCGAAGATTATTTCTGTGGAAAAGGATCTTCGGCAGTTGCTCTCAAAATTTCAGACTGGATCAAATGACACTTAAATTTTTGTCTTGGAATGTGAATGGATTGAAATCTCCACAAAAAAGAAAGAAAGTATTTCACTATTTGAAGCAATTTCATAATGATGTTATTTGTTTGCAAGAAACCCATATAAAACTGTAAGACCAGAAATATTTGATAAATTCAAGATTGGGAATGCAATTTGTCGCCTCAAATTCGGAAAAGAAGAATGGTGTGGTGATTTATATAAATAAAAGACTTTCAGCTAAAATTATAGAAGCAGATGATTGTGGAAGATATATAGTGATCGAACTTCTTACAGATAATGGCCCAACCCTGTTGGTTGGAATATATGCTCCAAACCAGCAACAGGAAAGTTTTTATAAGATGCTTCATTTAAAAATTTTGGAATGGAATTATACAACTATTTTAATTATGGGGGACTGGAATGGAGTAATTCAACCTAGAAAGGACAAAAAAAGTATGGCTAAATTAGGGGCTAAGCTACCACAAGCTTTTTTTGAAATGCAAGAGGATTTGGAAATGAAAGACATTTGGAGAGTCCATAACCCAAATGAATTGGACTTTACTTTTTACTCGGACAGGCATAAATCCTTTTCCAGGATAGATTTTATTTTGTTAACTACTGACTTACTTCCTAAAGTAAAGAAGACAAAGATATTTCCTAGGACTTTGACTGACCACAGTCCGGTCTGGATGGAAATTGAGATGGGGAAAAGAGAAAGAAGATCTTGGAGATTAAAGGAAATTTATTCAGATATGAAAAAAATATAATTGAACTTAAAAAGCACTTAAAGGAGTTTTTTAAACTGAATTTAAATAAAGGTACCCCTATTGAAATAGTCTGGGATGCAAGTAAAGCATATATGCAGGGGGTACTGATTCAAATGAACTCTAAACATAGACAGAATCAACAGAAAAAGAGACTAGACTTGGAAAGAGAGATAAAGAAAAAAGAGCAGCAATTGATACAAAAACCAGCAGACGGAAAATTGCAAACAGTTATAAAACTTTTGAAGGATCAATTTCAAATGCTTATAGCAGATCAAGCAGCAACTAATTTACAATTTGCAAAGCACAATACTTTTACTAATGCTAATAAACCGGGCAGATGGTTGGCATATACTTTGAGGAAACAATTAACTACACGAACTATTGATAGTTTTGAGTATGCAGGCAAAGAAGTTTTTCAACAAGAATCAATTAAGAAGGCCTTTTTGGACTATTATGCCAAGTTATACGCTAAAGATAATATACAGAACAGTTGTATAGATAAATATCTAGAAGAAAAAAGAGTTTCAAAGGTCTCATCAGTCCAAAAGGAAAACTTGGATCAATTAATAACAGTTGAGGAGATTAGTTTTGCCATAAAACAATTGAAAACAGCCAAAGCTCCAGGGATGGATGGCCTAACTGCAGTTTATTATAAAACTTTACAAGCGGAAATGATTGAGCATCTTAAGGACTTATTTTGTAATATACAACAAGGAGGTAAGATACCTTCCTTGTGGAAAGCAGCCTTTGTCTCATTGATACCGAAAGAAGAATCAGGCTCTAAGAAACCAGAAAATTATAGACCAATATCTCTTTTAAATACAGATTATAAAATTTTTGCAAAAGTGTTAGCCAACAGACTGATGCCAGTTATTCAAGAGGTAATTCATCACGACCAAGCGGGATTTATCGAAGGCAGATATATGAAGGAGAATGTTAGGCAAATCATAGATTTATTGGATTATCTAGATAAGAATAAACAGATCTCTGCAGCGCTGGTTTTTTTGGATGCGGAAAAAGCCTTTGATCGAGTGAATTGGAATTTTATAATTAAGACTTTGGAAAAAATGGACTTGGGGGAGCGGTTTATACAGGCGATTAGAGCAATTTATCATGAACAATCTGCACAACTTATTATCAACGGAAGTTTAACATCAAATTTTAATATACAAAAAGGTACAAGACAAGGTTGTCCACTATCCCCACTATTATTTATTTTAACTCTCGAAGTCTTATTGAACATAATACGGGATTCGAACTCTTTGAATGGAATAGTTATAAGGCAAGAGGACTACAGAACTAGGGCATTTGCAGATGATCTGGTTATTACCCTAACACGGCCAATGAAATCAATAATCCAGATGAAAGATATTATAGAAGAATATGGCATGGTATCTGGTTTTAGACTGAATCAGAAAAAAACTAAAATCACTTCCGGTTGAGCCTGCGGCATCGCCAGACGCTTCTTTTGAAGCGCCAGCCCCAGACTCCGTAGAACCGCAAGAACAGCGAAAATCGGCTGTCTTGCGGTTTGGAATCCTTCCCCCCAGGAAGAAGGGGGGAAGGAGAGCAGACGGGTGGGGTAGAGCTCCCTGAGAGCACCAGATTTACCTAATAATCTGGTGCTCGAAGATGAGAGCTCCCCGTGAAGCCTGTCCAAAGCTCTGGACCTGGGATGCCTCTGACTGGGAAGTTTTTCCCTGTCAGAACTAGATGCCGCGGCCACCCCATCAAACAACTTTAAACAAATACCTCTTGAATCAAGTTGGCAGAGCACAAGTTGCACGAAGGAAACAGCAAGTATTTTTTTTTCTCTTTTTCTAACTCCAGGGACTTACTTTCTTAAAAGATTTCTCCTAAGTGGAAAGTGAAAGCAAGATGGCGTTTGAGTTTCAACGGGGCGTGAAGAAGTGAAAGTTAAAAACAATTATTGATAAGCCCCTGTTTGAAACGTAAAACTCCTTTTTGAAAAGTGGATGGAATAAGAAAGGATGTAATAATAATAACTCAAGCAGCAATATAAATTAAAAAGTCTTTTTTTTCTTTTTTCTTCTTGAAATTCTTTTTTTTCTTTTCTTTTCTTTTTCCCCGTCCTTCTGGAGGGGAAGGAAGAAGGGGGGCAGGATGGCTGGGCTTCTCGAAAACAAAGAAAGGAAAGGAGGGTTATTTAACTCTCAATGGTCTGAATTTGAGGAAGCTTTGAGTTCAATTACCTCTGCTTTATTGAAAAGAATTGATACTATATTTCAAGCTTCTCAAGCTGGAAACAATGAAATACATGGAAATACTGAGTCACAATCAAGCAGTGGGGGATTGAATCAAGAGCTGGGAAAGGAAAAAAAACAACAAAAGACCATAGCAGATTTTACAGAAGAGAGAAAGATGAAGGCTGAGCAGGAGCAAGAAGCTCTGCAAGCTGATGATTTGTTTCCAGAAGAAGCCATATTTCTGCAAAAAGTTTATAATATTCAATCCCAAAAACCGCAAATCCCTGCTGGAGTTAAAAAAGGCAGAGGGATTAAAGTTAAGAAGAAAGTTCGTAAAAAGGAAAAGAAGAAAGCCTGGAGAAATGGAAAATAACCCTGCTTGACGAGATGATGGTCCTTAAAAAGCATTGTTTAAATGTTTAAAGACTTTGAACTTTTGGGGGGGAAGAAAAAAAAAAGTATACAGCAATTCAATGCCAGTTAACCAAGTGATGAACGATGAGGAGGCAATCTATAGCTGTATTGGAATATTTTGAGAAGAATAAACAGATCACAGCAATGCTGGTGTGTTGGGTTGTGAAATATGCCCTGACTTGAAGGAATTGGAACATTTTATTAAGGACTGTGATAAATCTGGATTTAACTGTAAACGTAGAAGTTTCATTGAATATACTAAATCGGAGCTTTCTGTTTGATGGTAATAAATATAAGGCAAAAGGACTATGGATCTAGAGCAATTGCAGTTGATCTGGTGGTTTCCTTAATATGCTTGATGGATCTACTAATCTAGTTTTGACTGGATTTGATGGATATTACTACAATTATAATTATAAAGTCACTCGGGGGTTTTTTTTTTATAAAGAAGCAAATTACTATTTAGGTGGTAGACGCAAATGATGAAGATATTCTATATGCTGTCGGAAGATGTGAAGACAAAAAGATTAGCAACTGGTTTAATCTAGTATGAAGAATTAAAATGTTTGATATAGTTATTAAATGATGTTTTATCTGTATTGATAAATTTATAAGAGGTTTGATTGTTATATTCCTTTTTTGACTAAAAACTTTATTATTATTGTTTTAAGTGTTTTAACTATAAATGGACCTTGATGGTTTAAAAATGGAGGACGGAAGATTTTATATAGTATTCTATTTTAAATTTGGAGGGGGGTTTTTTGTTTTTTTTTTGACTGAGGGTTTTTTATTTTTCTTTGTTGTTAGGTTTTCTTTTTCTGTTTTAAATGAAAGAAGTTACAAAATATCTTGTTAGATTGTGTAGACTTAATAATTTGCTAAGTATTAATTAGTTATACTGAGTAATGATAGCTGTGATTACGTAATATTTAATTGTTTTATTAACTGCTGTAACTATAAATGGAGACATGGAGATTAATTCTGTCGAATTAGATGGAATGAGAAGAAAAGAAGACTTGCTTTCCTTTAATTTACTTGTTTAATGATTAGGATTATGATAAGTGTGAAATGGAGTTTAACTTAGAGAATTTGAGCTGTATTTTATCATGTACTTGTATTTGCTCTGGGAAGTCCGGGGGGTGGTGGGGGAGGGGGGAGAAAATGTATGTAAAAATTTTATTAAAAAACTTTTTCAATAAAAAAAAAAGAAAAAAACTAAAATGATTGTTAAAAATTTGACAGAGAGCAAAAAAAAGGAACTGGAAAGAATGGCAGGTTTCGAAATTGTCTCAAAGGTCAAATATTTAGGAGTACAAGTCGCAGACTCAAATACAAAACTGTTTCAAAACAAGTATGAGGTTCTGTGGCAAAAGATACAAAAAGATATGCAAACTTGGAAGAAACTGCAGTTATCTTTACTTGGAAGAATATCAGCAGTAAAAATGAATGTTTTACCCAGATTTATCTTCTTATTTCAAATGATACCGGTGCTCAAATCTGATAAACCATTGCTAGAATGGCAAAAAGGAGTGAATAAATTTGTTTGGAATGAAAAAAAACCGAGAGTGAAACTGAAAATTATGCAAGATACTCGTGAGAGGGGTGGTCTTAAACTTCCAAACCTTCGATTATATTATGAAGCAGCTGCATTGACACAAATAAGTGATTGGTTTGGAAAAACAAAGACTGAATTGCTGAATATAGAAAGTCACGACCTTGTTTGGGGATGGCACGCATACTTATTTTATGAATACAAAGTGGATAAAGTGTTTAATAGTCATATACTTAGAAACGCCTTGATGAGAATTTGGAAGAAGCACCGAACCAATTGGGATTATAAGATTCCATTTTGGCTGGATCTTGCTGATACCATGTGGAATACAAATATTAAGTCACTCGGGCGGTTTTTATACAAAGAGCTACTTTATACTGAAGGGGGTAGATGGCAGTTGAAGACTTTGGAAACGCTGTTGGAAGAAGGGATTTCTCTGACTTGGTTGCAGTATAATCAATTGCAGATGAGATGGAAAGAAGATCAACAAATTGGTTTCATGGAATATGAAGTGGAATTGGTTAGACAGATAAAAGAGATAGGTCCAATGCATATTAAGAGAGTTTATAATGCTTTGCTAGAAAGGGATTCAGAAAATGAGTTAGTTAAAGATTGTATGATTAAATGGGCACAGAATTTTTCTCAACCAGTTATGATGGATACTTGGGAAAAAATATGGGTTCAGAATGTTAAATTTACACAGTCACAGAATCTGCGAGAAAATATTTATAAAATGTTTTATAGATGGCACTTAGATCCCAAAAAATTGTCTTGCATGTACCCTAACAGTTCAACCAAAATGCTGGAGATGTGAGTGTTTAGATGCTACATATTATCCTATTTGGTGGACTTTTAAGAAAGTGAAGGCTTTTTGGATAAAAATTTGGTGGGTTATGCAAAATGTTTTGAAGAAAAAAATACAATTTTCTCCGCAATTATTTTTACTAGGTATAGTTAAGGATTTCACACTGGGAGAAACAAAATTGATTTTGTATATGGTGACAGCAGCTAGGTTGTTGATTGCTCAATATTGGAAGAATGATGCCTTACCGACTGTGAACCGATGGACTCAGAAGATGGCTGGATTTGCAGAAATGGCGAAGATTTCAGCTTTTTTAAAAGATCAGACGCTTGAGAATTATATAAAGGAATGGAAAAAGTGGATTGATTATATACAGAATAAGTATCAGACTAGAAAATATTATGTAGCTTTCAGCTGAGGGGGATTGATGGATAAGCTAGTAAATAGAGAAAAAGATATGGAAGGGATGAATAACATATATATTGTTTGGAATTATTAGCATTGCATATAGTGGAAGTCAAGGGGGATGGGAGGGAAAAGGGTGGTGAGGAGGGTTAGGGTGGGATTGGGAGGGAATTATATTTTATGTATATGTATTTTTATAATGTTGGGGAAGGGTGGGGGAAAAAAGGGGGGAAAATTTGTATGTGTAAAACTTTTTCAATAAAAAAAAAAGAAACCTCCATATTTTTGGTTCATACGCTATGGTGAACATTCTCTTAGCTCAAAGAAGAAAAGGAGGTCCAGTAGCAAAGAGACTGAGATTTATGGGCATTGATGATAACTCAAATGGAGCAAATTTATTGACTCCAAACATGTAATTGTGATTTCCCAATCTGCTAATTTTGAGGAAGATGTTGATTGGTCCAGGATTCATTCCAATGATCCTGGAGTTTATTTTCCTAGAGATGATGTTGTTGATGCCACGCAGCCTGATGATCAAGATTCACAGGCAAAAGTTCCATCCAGTAGTTCTTCTCAACCCGATGTTCCATCTTCGCAAGTCGCGGATGCTGATGCTAGCGACGAATGTGAGGACGAGGACGAAGTAGAAGAAGAATGGACTGTTGTTCCGAGACATTCCAAGAGAGCCACAAAAGGAATCCCTCCACAACGATTTTCGTGGCAACTGACAAAAGCACCCTTGCCTTTGATTTGCAATGTTACACTTCCACCTGATACGTTCACACAAATCCAGTATCTTCCTGATTCAGAGCAAGAGAAGTGGTATGATGCAATGCAGGTTGAAATGGACAGTCTAAAGAAACTTAAGGTGTTTACACCTGCAAAACCTCCAGCAAACAAAAGAATCATTGGCACTCGATGGGTCTACAGAATCAAAAAGAAGCCAAATGGTGAGTCATTGTACAAGGCCAGACTTGTAGCTCAGGGTTTCGCTCAATGTTATCCTGAGGACTACACAAATACCTACTCACTGACAGTCCAAACTGAGAGTGTAAAAATTGCTTTAGGAACTGCAACTATCCTTGGTTTAGAAGTTTTCCAGTTCGACGTGGACACGGCTTATCTATATGCTGACCTAGATGAAGAGATCTATGTGAGAGGTCCTCCAGGGTTCCGACAGCAAGAAGGGGATACCTGGTTTCTACAAAAAGTCTTTATGGTCTGAAACAGTCTGGTTTAATGTGGTATTTATGTCTTACTGACAAACTAGATTCAATGGGCTTTATTAAGTCCGAAACTGATGAGTGCGTGTTCACAAAAAGATCTAACAATGCATATGAAATAGTTCTTGTTTATGTTGATGACATTGTTTATATTGGTCCAAATAAGCAGATGAGTGAAAGTTTTGCCAAAGCTTTGCAGAGATACTTCACATTGAAATCTTTAGGTCATATTAGCACTTATTTAGGTGTTCAGATTGACAAAACACAGAAGGGGTTTAGTCTTTCACAAGAAGATAAAATTGAACAAATTTTGCATCATTGCAACATGAAGGATGCTAACACAACAAAGATACCCATGCAAACAGATTTTCACAACTTGACACAAGAACCGAGTCCTGAGTTCGAGGATCAAACACTTTATCGTTCAGTCATTGGGTCACTGTTGTACATTAGTAGTTGGACCAGACCCGACATTGCACTTAGTGTTAATCTCTTGTCTCGACATGTAGGTAAGGCAAAACAGTTTCATTGGACATGCATTAAGAAATTATTGAAATACCTAAAACACACTAAACATATGAAGTTATTGTTAGAACCAACACATACTGATTATGCAGAATTATGTTGTTATGCAGATTCTGATTGGGCGAGTGATAAGAAATCACGCAAAAGTACTTCAGGTTATATGATGTTCTTGAATGGATGTCCTGTTTATTGGCAAGTGCGTAAACAGAATTTTGTTTCTTGTTCATCTACTGAAGCTGAATATGCTTGTGTTTCAGATGCATGTAATTCTCTAACTTGGTTTGATGCTTTGGTGACAGATATCTGGACACGTCCGATCCGACCAATCACCGTGATGGAAGACAATGAATCGGTGGTTTATATTTCTGAATCACATTTTACAGGTTCTAGGTCCAGACACACTGACATCCGTTATCAAAACATAAAACAATTGGTAAAACAAGGTTTTGTTAAAATGCAATATGTATCTACACATGATCAAATTGCAGATATCCTCAACAAACCACTCCCAGCAGCTCAACACGAGTATCTGCGTAAGAAGATGTGCCTTATTTGATGATGTACCTGATGTTCGCTCAACTGGCAAAGAAGGGGATTGTCACTGCGTTCTTGTATTTCCCAGCTGAGCTCTCATCTCCTGGACTATTACACTTGCCGTAGATGCTCACTCTTATCTCTCTAAGCTAACTGCGCATCCTCCACATTCCACATTCCTTTTCTAGCTTTCTTACTCCTTTGTTCTCCTGCCAAGAGGTGCAGGCAGAACGCTGGCAAGATGTAGCCAATTAATTAGATAGTAAGAGTTATCTTTATTTTTACTTTTACAATAAAATGAGTTTTCTTAGAAATACTTCTTCGGGTTTTATTTTCTTAATGTATACTTTCAAGGAAAAGCCACAGTCCAAACCTCTAAACCAGGGTGCGATTATCCCAGAGCCAGGATGGGATCAATCAACTCCCTGACAGCTTCGTGGTGACCTTAGCCTTCATGAGCAAAGCCTTAAAAAGATGTGGTCTAAACAACCCCTTAAATACAGGCTGTTTCGGTAACAGACCTTCTTCCTCAGATAATTCCTGATCCTACTGCTCAGAAGCACCTGCTAATGAGCCCTCTGACTCTGAAGGGGAAACTGAGACCTCAGATTCCAATTCTGGCCATGACCTAGCTGGTCTCAGTTCAGCAGAACTCTATGGCTTAACCACCTCCACATTCTTTCGCTGTGATCTTTTGGACCTAGCTTGACCAGTTGCAAAGCCCCGCTGCACTGCCTCAGCAATCCATTGCTGCACAATCGCAGGCATCTCAACTTCCTGTCCAGCAAGCCTGACTCTCTGGTTGAGGTGCCACCGCAGGTGAAGGAGATAGACTCTGCTCCTATTCCCTATCTGCTCTCTTTCCAAAGGTGGAGATAATTCTCTAGACACTAATAAACTGGTAGAAGGCCCTGGTTCCACTAAATCAGAATCTTGAGCAGGCTGTGGACTATTTAAATGTCTACGCTTTGCTGCTGCCTTTTGACTCTTTGCCACTTGCTCTTCTAAAGCATCATGTAATCTCTTCTCTGCCCTTTCCTGCGCACTTGATGGGCGCGTGAGAACCATAGCCTTGGCCTTGATCTTTGCTGCTGCAGTCTGACTGCCAGACTTAGACCCATGGCCACTATTAGTGCTACGGGTAGATCCTCTGTGAGACTCTCCACTGCTCTCCATACTGTGTCCAGAAAAACACCTTAAATCTCTATTCCACCAGTATTACAAGGAATATTCCTCAACTGCAGAATAGATGAAACAGCCTCACTTGATCAGATGAAAAACGATCCTTTGAGGCAAAATACGTAGATCAGAAATGGAGCTGAAGTAAGGAATCAGTCTAATTGTCCAGTTCAAAAAAGGGGGAAAAAAACCAGTGCAGACTACACACCACTGCACTATGGCCCTCCCCTCCCTAGTCAGCAAACTGTGACCAGGCCTCCTTTTCACCTCAGGGGAATAGGACTCAGGTCCGGGCTCCTTTGTGCATCCCTGAGGGCTTAAGATGCACTAGAGGGCCGAGAATCCGAACTCTATGGCAGCTGCTGCTCCGTGCCTTTAAAAATAGGGGAAAACAAAATGGCCACCGCATCCGGTGGCCTCCTCCACCTAATTTGGTGCCAAAATGCCCAAGGTCCTCTAAACGGTGCTTCCACCCCCCTCCTTACTACTTACAGCCTCGGAGGGTAGATGGTAAGGACACAAGGCAGGAATAATTGAGTCCTGACGTCCACTGCCTGGTCAGAGCCCACACGCCGCTCGGTGCTTCACAAAATGATGGCCGTTTCTTCTAGCCACCAAACAGCTGAGATCCCCCAGCCTAGCACTCTGCAAACCAAGGCGAAAGAAATAAATTTAAGGCTGGGCACGGATGCAGCAAGGGGTCCTCAGCCGAGGAACCCCCCTCCCATGATGATCTTTCTTCAGCACGTGTGCCCGATAGCCACCGCCACCAAAGCGCACTGCCGCAAATCTTTAAAACTCAAGGTACACACACAAAGGAAAAAAAAAACCAAAACAAAAAATATATCAATCAGAAACACTATCCCTTAAGGTTAAACTAAATTTAAACTAGAGACAACTCTAAATCCGTCCAATTGAGGACTTCCGGCGCTGCCGCGACCGCGTTGAGGACGCTCCGATATGAGCGCCCATTCCGTGGCTTCGTAAAAGCCTCCAATCAGCTGTCCAACGCTGTTGGAAGGCTTGAAAAGTCTCTCCCCGGGCAAAGGGGAGAGTGAAGAGCAGGCTGGTGGGGGTAGAGTTCCCCGAGAGCCCCAGAGGAATCGCTGGGGTGCGAAGGGTGAGGACTCCCCAGAAACCAGCCAAGCAGCTCCGGACCAGGAACGACTCTGCATTGGCAGAGCTAAACGCCGCGACCGCATCTGCGGGGTTTTTTCAAAAAATTTTTCAAGATTTTTTCTAACACACATATTAGATTACAAGATCAAAAATACTTAATAAACACAAGATTGGGTGTACATTATGTTGCAGCAGCGCCAGATAAGTAAAATGGTATAGTTATCTACCTGAAGAAGGACTTAATTGCAAAATTAATTGAAGCAGATGATCAAGGAAGATTTTTAGCAATAGAAGTACTAATAAAAGGGATGAAAGTACTCATAGTGGGAGTTTACGCACCAAATCAACAACAGGATACTTTTTACAGACTATTACAAGTAAAGCTGACACAATGTAATTATAAATCGTGTATTTTGCTCGATGACTGGAATGGAGTTATAAATGTAAAGGAAGATAAGATGGGACCTAAACAAAGTCTTTTTACAAGAGCAAAATTGCCAAAATCTTTTTTTAACTTGATGGAGGATTGGGAATTGAAGGATGTTTGGCGGGAGAGAAACCCAACAGAAAAAGACTTTACTTTTTTCTCAGATCGACATCAGTCCTTTTCCAGGATTGATTTTATTTTAATAACTACTGATCTTTTCCCCAGGGTGAAGACCACGAAGATTTTCCCAAGAACGTTAACTGATCATAGCCCAGTCTGGGTAGAAATGGAGTATGGGAATGGACCTAAACGGTCCCGGAGGTTAAATGAAAATTTGTTTAGATATGAGGAAAATGTAAAGGAATGTAAAAGATTTATGAAAGAATTTTTTGTTATAAATATGCAAAAGGGTACCCCTGTGGAAATGGTGTGGGATGCAAGCAAAGCATATATGCGAGGTATTTTGATATATCTGAACAATAAATTCAAAAAGAAGCAGGGGGAAAAAAGAAAATTGCTAGAGGATGAAATAAAGAAAAAAGAACAAATGTTGATAGCGAATCCAGTAGATAATAAAATTAAAGAGGTAATTAAATTACTTAAAGGACAATTTAATATGTTGATAGCAGATCAAACAGCAACTAATTTACAATATGCTAAACATAACACATTTTGTAATGCTAATAAACCGGGTAGGTGGTTAGCGTATTTGATGAGAAAAAAACAGAGCCAAGGACAATAGAAAAAATAAAATACAAAGGGAAAGAAGTTTATCAGCAAGAATTGATAAAGAAGTCTTTTTTAGAATTTTACTCAAAATTATATAGGGCTGATAAAATTCAAGATATAGATTTAGATAGATACTTACAGAAGGAGAATATTTTGTTAGCTACACAAGAACAGAGGGATATTTTAAACCAGCCAATAACCTCTGAAGAAATTATGTCTGTAATTAAAGAACTGAAGTCTGGTAAGGCCCCAGGTACGGATGGTTTGACAGCGGTTTATTATAAAAATTTACAGGTAGAGATGGTGGACCCATTGAAACAATTATTTAATAATATACAACAAGGTGGAGCGGTACCTCCATCTTGGAAGACAGTTTTTATTTCTTTAATACCAAAGGAAGGACAAGATCATTTAGATCCAAAAAATTATAGGCCTATATCACTATTAAGTACAGATTACAAAATTTTTGCTAAAGTATTAGCAAATAGATTAATGAAAGTTATGCAACAAATGATACATTATGATCAAGCAGGTTTTATAAGTGGCAGACAAATGAAAAGTAATGTAAGACACATGGTAAACATGTTGGAGTATTTGGGTAGGAATAACCAGGTCCCTGCAGCATTAATATTTTTAGATGCAGAGAAAGCGTTTGATCGACTGAATTGGCCATTTTTACTTAACCTATTGGAAAGGATGAAGTTTGGAAATCATTTTGTGCAATCAATTAAGGCAATATATCAGAGACAAACAGCTCAAATAAAAATTAATGGAGGCTTAACTGATAATTTTAATATAGAAAAAGGTACAAGGCAAGGTTGTCCTTTGTCTCCATTGTTGTTTATTTTATCATTAGAAATATTGCTGAATAAAATATGTGGATCAGAAAGTATAACAGGAATCAAAATTAGGCAGCACGACTATAAATTACGTGCATTTGCAGATGACCTGGTGGTTACCTTAACCCAACCAATACAATCTATTAAGGCTCTGATGGATATAACTAAGGATTATGGACAAGTATCGGGTTTTAAAATAAATGCAGCCAAAACAAAGATAATAGCTAAAAATATGATGGTAAAACAAAAAGAGGAGATGGAAACTATAACGGGATTTGAAGTTGTTAAAAAGGTTAAGTATTTAGGGGTTAATATCCTGATAACAAATATGAAATTGTATCAGCATAATTATGAACCATTATGGCATAAAGTACAGGTAGAGATGCAAAGTTGGGAAAAATTGCAATTGTCACTGTTGGGTAGGATAGCCGCAGTTAAGATGAATGTTTTGCCGAGGTTTCTGTTCCTTTTTCAAACGATACCTATACTTAAAAATGATAAAAATTTGAAGGAGTGGCAAAAAGGTGTAAATACTTTTGTTTGGGCAGGGAAGAAACCACGAGTAAAACAGAGAATAATGCAGGATGCTAGAGAAAGAGGAGGCCTTAAAATGCCCAACTTAGGGTTGTATTATGATGTGGCTGTCCTATCAGCAGTTAGTGATTGGGTTAATTTAATGGAGGAAAGTATATTAAATATAGGGGGGTATGGCCTGGTTTATGGCTGGCATGCTTATCTATTGTATGATAAAAGGGTTGATACTATCTTTAAAAGTCATATATTAAGAAGTGCTCTGTTATGTGTCTGGAAGAAATATCGATATAAATTAAATGATAAGTTACCAATTTGGACAATACCCAGACACATGAT
This sequence comes from Ptyas mucosa, assembly GCA_012654045.1. NCBI lineage: Eukaryota > Metazoa > Chordata > Lepidosauria > Squamata > Colubridae > Ptyas > Ptyas mucosa. The sequence goes on from WNWU01000085.1 coordinate 1,751,894, forward strand.
AGAGAATGTAAGTATAGAGCAAAAACAAGATGGGATTACATATAAAGAACTTTTATATAGGGATTGAAATATATTTCAATTAAAAACTATTCAACAGCTAAAAGAGGAAAGAGTGATTAAAACATGGTTCCAGTACGGCCAGCCACAGGCCAGATAGACAGAAGACCAAAAAATGGGTATTTTGTGTCAGGATGGGAATCTAATTAAACAAATTAGAGATCAAAGCCAAAGGCATATAAAGAGGTTATACAATGCATTAGTGGAAATAGACTCAGAAACTGAATTAGTTAAGGACTGTATGATAAAATGGGCTCAAAATATAGGGGAAGTAATACCGATTGATACATGGGAAAGTATATGGGTTAGAAATGTGAGATTTACACAAGCTCAAAATTTAAGAGAAAATTTTTACAAAATGTTTTACAGATGGCATCTAGACCCGAAAAAGTTAGCTTGTATGTATTCAAACCTTCAGCCCAAATGTTGGAGATGTGATTGCCAGGATACTACATATTATCACATATGGTGGACATGCAAAAAAATTAAGGCGTTTTGGGTTAAAATTTGATGGGTTATTCAAAATATTTTGAAGAAAAAGATTAAGTTTACGCCACAGTTCTTTTTGTTGGGAATAATAACAGACTGTACAGTAACAGAAACTAACTTGATTTTAAATTTAATAACGGCAGCAAGATTACTGGTGGCACAATATTGGAAGAAGGAAGATATACCCACCATCGAGGAATGGACACTAAAAGTAATACATTTGGCTGAAATGGTGAAAATTTCCGCATACCTTAGAGATCATTCGAATGAAAGATACATAAAGGAATGGAGAAGATGGATTGATTATATCCAAAACAAATATCGGACTAAAAAACTTCAAATAGCTTATGAATGAAATATTTGACTTTGTTAGTGTTTTATGCATATAATGTTTAGAGTGTTAGGAGTTAAAGATCTAGGGTTAATCTAGTTCAATGTACTGTTAGCAGATTTTAGATTAGGTTTATTGAATGTTAGACCCTGTACTGGTCCTGGGAAGTTCAGGGAGGGGGGAGGGGGTGGTGGGGAAAGGGAGGGGGTTGGGTTTGTGGGAGGGGAGGAGGGGTGGGTTAGGGAGAGGGGAGGGGGTGGGAAAAAATGTTTGTACTTTTTATAAAACTTTTTAATAAAAAAATAAATAAATCCATCCAATTGAGCTCAGGACTGAGTTGAATCTGGGAGCGTGTGCAAAGGAGGGTGTCTCTTTAAGAATGAACTCAGTCCATAGAGCCAGAAGTCAGAGTGACACCCATGCCTGGAGTCTCGAGTTCCTAGCTAGAAAATATGCTATGCTATGCTATGCTATGCTATGCTATGCTATGCTATGCTATGCTATGCTATGCTATG
>WNWU01000085.1:1753295-1810012 GCA_012654045.1 Ptyas mucosa
TGCTATGCTATGCTATGCTATGCTATGCTATGCTATGCTATGCTATGGATTCAAGGGGCTACAGCTCTAGAGAAAGTCATTGCCATTAGACTGTGATCTGACCAGGAGAAGGTACCAATGACAGGCCCACCAATTCCCTTGGTGCATGTAGCATCCTGGACTTGGGAACAGAATCTGGTTTTTAGAGCTTTACGAAAGACTAACAGGATTCTGATCTCCGAAGGGAGGATGCCAGTCAATGTTCTTTGACTGACAGGATCTGCAGGATGACAGGATTCATTCCGTTTGACCTGGTTGGACAGGTAGAGACTTTGGAAAAAAAAGATGATCCCTTGGGTACCCCTGTGGTAGCCAAGCCATTTAGGGCTTTATAGGGAACCACTGGCACCTTGAATTTCACCTGGAAATATATCAGTAACTACTGCAGCTCATGCAGGACTGGTGTTACATGTGCCATGTATTTGGCACCAGTTGCTGCCTGTGCAACTGCACTCTGCAGCAGTTGAAATTTCTGAAAAATCTTCAAGGGCAACTCCTCTAGTCTAATCTGGAGGTTGGTTACAAGGGCATGAGTTACTGTGAGCTTTTTTTTTTATTTTGGCAGGAGCTCAGCCATTTCCATTCCCATTTAAGGATAGGAAAGGTACCAGGGCAAGACCCAGTGCCCACCTACCTACCTGTGGGATGACTGCCGGGGCTCTCCTGGCGGTGGACAGTGTTATCTGCTGGGGCTGCATCTTTCCCATCTGTTTGGTGGTCTGAAAAGGTCACAGCGGGAGAGAAAGTCCAAATGTAAACTGGATGTCACCCGCAATTCTCAGAATTATAGTCCCCATTTTCTAGAATACGATGACCTGAAGAGCTGAGTGAGTCTAACTGCCAAGGCTCAGTCCATGGGGAGGAGAGTCCTTGAAAAATCCTTGGGGGTCTTAAAGCTTGGTCTCTGTGCAATAGTTCTCCAATCTCTCACATCTCCGCAAACCCTTCAAATTCCACTCGCTTGCTTATTTTGCAGACTATGGGCATATTTTAAGTGTCACAACAATACAAAGCTTGGTGAAAGAAAGGATATGCCCAGGAACTGAATCAGCGCTTCCTGGAAGAAAACTGTCTGGTGGGTTTATCCATGAAATGAAGGGACTTTCAAGGAAAAGGAGGGAAGGTATCACTTCTTGTTTGTTTGTTTATTATTTAACATCACTATAAATGGTCACCCAGGTTGCTAAATGGAACTTTAGGCTGCTAACAAAAATTATATTAATAATATAAATTAAATAAAATCACACAAATAACAAAAATATCAAAAAGTCTCTTTCAATATGTAAGGATAAGAGTTTGGTCTGGTCAGGAAGTGGCCAGCAAGTACAGGTAGTTCTTGACTTACAGCGATTCATTTAGTGACCATTCAAAGTTACAATGGCACTGAAAAAACTGATTCATGATCATTTTTCACATTATAATCGCTGCAGCATCCCCATGGTCACGTGATCCAAATTCAGACGTTTGGAAACTGACTCCTATTTATGACGGTCGCAGTGTCTCGGGACCATGTGATTCCCTTCTGCAACCTTCTGACGAGCAAAGTCAATGAAGTCAATCGTGTGATTAATTTACAACTGCAGTGATTTGCTTAACAACTGTAGCATGTAGGGTCATAAAATGGGGCAAAATTCACTTAACAACTGTCTTGCTTAGCAATGGAAATTTGAGGCTCAATTGTGGTCATAAATTGAAGACTACCTCTACTGCTGCGAGGGGTTGTTAAAGACCACCAGTCAGAAGCGACCTCAGCCACACAGTCTCTCGCATGCAAAGGGGCCCCCAAGGTCTTTGGGGCTCTGACTCTCAGATCCCCGACTGGTTTCTTCTTGCTCCAGGTAAAGGGGAGGAAAGACCTAGGGAGCGTTCCCGATGTAGGGAGGCCTTTGATCACAGACCGCAGCACCTGCTTGCCAATGCCACCTTAGGCCCGGCTTGCTTTCAGAGGTCCCTGGCTTGGAATTGGTCTCGGGGTTTAATGAAGAGGATGGCCTTGTTGCTGAACTCCTTTTCTAATTGAGCTCAAAGCCCAGATACTATCTTTAAGGAGTCAAGGGCTCTCGCCAGCTAAGATGCCCGTCAGTCAGACAGTGGAGCCCAAAGTTGACTCGCTCCTTGGTAGCACTTTCAACCACCACCCACCAGCACAGAATCTCCCAACGTCCGTCACTGGAGCCACAGGGCTGCTCTGCCTTGACCCCGGTTGCCCCCACTGAGCGGAGGGGCAACTGATTCCTCCACCCCAAGATTCTGTTACCAAAGCCAAACCCTAGGCGAAAGTCAGGGGCTCCACTTTTTTTAAAAAAAAATTGATTTATATGCCGCCCTTCTCCGAAGACTCAGGGCGGCTTACAATGCGTTAAGCAATAGCCTTCATACTTTTGTATATTTATAGAAAGTCAGCTTATTGCCCCCACAATCTGGGTCCTCATTTTACCTACCTTAGAAAGGATGGAAGGCTGAGTCAACCTTGAGCCTGGTGAGATTTGAACTTGCAGTAATTGCAGGCAGCTGGCAACTTAAGTGCTACTTTAACAGCACTTAGTCCACTGCGCCACCAGGCTCTTCCCCTTTCTTAAACCCCCCCCCCACACACACACACACATATTTTCCCTTTCTACAGCACTTGGTCACCCTTTGTGGGCCTTCGGTCTGCCCCTTGTGTGGGGAGCCTGGCCAGGGCCCCTCCCCACGCTCTGCCGGTCTACTACCTGGTTTCCCAGAGGCTGCTCCGGATGGCTTGGCTCCCTTTTTCACCGGACTTCTCCCCGCGGCTTTCTTAGAACTCATGCTCCTAAACTGGAGGGAAATAATGGAAGTGGGGAGGGGGCGTGGGGAGGAGACGCCCCAGGGAGAAATCCATGGCCACCGTGCATCCTGAAACAGATGTCAAAACGGCCATCTACCGGCCAGCATTATGGGCCGCTCCAACCAGGACTAAAATTGAACAGGAGGAAGGATCAATCAATTTTGCCGGGCTCTGGGCTGAATTGTTGCGGGTGACGGATGGGCGGAGCCATGGTGGGGGCGGAGTCAGGCGCTGGGATCCTTCAGCCCTGGGATCTTTGGCCAGCCTCCTTCCCTTCCCCCACCGTGGGAAAGTAAGGCGGGAGTGCAGCCTTCGGCGCCTGCAAGAAAGCCGGGACGGGTCTCTTGAGGATCCGGTGGGATCCTCCAGGACCTCCCATTCCACCTCCCAATCCTGGCCCTGCTCCGCACCGGATCTGATTTTTAGGACTCCTCCGGTGCTCAGAGCTGCACAGGCGTCTGCCAAGCCAAGCAAAGGGGGGGGGGGGGGGGGGCCTTTTGGGCCCCCCCCACGCAAGGGGGGGGGGGGCTCTTTGCCCACGGGCGATCGTTGTGGGGGAAACCGCAGAAGGCTCCCTGGCATGCCCGGCGGGCTGCATCCCTCGCGACCCCTCGCCCGACGCGGCGGCCCCCGATCCGCGGCTGAAAAGCGCGGGGGCTCCGGTCGGGGGACACCCACCCGGGGAGCCTCCCTGCCGGCCAGGCTCTCGCGCGCCTGCGATCGTCGCCCGGCAACCAGCGCGCCTTCTCGGCGCAGGCGGGGCCGGGCGCCCCCTCGCGGGGCTGAGCGCGCTGCCTTGGCGGCGGTCCCGGTGGCCCTCCAGGCAGAAAGGGGCCGGTTCCCGCTCATGGCTTAGCCTCCGCATGCCCTGGTTCCGGCGGCAAAAAGGCACGTCGGAGAAGACGTTGGCTGGTCGGTCCGAGCTCCGAAGCGCAGGGGCCGGTCCTTCGCCCCCACCCAAGCAGCCAGCCGGACAGGTTGGGAAAGGGTGCTGGGCCCTCCGGGGACACACATACCCCGCGCGCTGAACTGGGGAAAAGCACATTTATCAGGAGCAGTTCCCCCGGACCCCTGTGGAAAGCTCATCCAAACCTTGGTCAGAGGGGCACACGTGGGCACACGTGGCTGCCTACAGTATGGAGGGACTGGGTCATCCGTGGGTCTCAGGGGTGACATTCCAGTTCTGTGTTGCCTGGACTCACAAACCCCCCCCCCCAAGAAAGGCGTTAAAGGTTTTGGGGGCTCCTCCTTTCCCCTCTCTCAACTCCCCCCTAGGTAGGAACCCACCAAAGAATTCTAGAATTGGAGGTTCCTTAGAGATCATCCAGTCCAGCTTCCTGCTCAGGGTTGGATCCAAGTGGAGCATCTCTGACAGATGACATCCAGCTCCTGTTTCCAAAGCTCAAGCAAAGGAGACAGCCCTGTGTCACTGGCAGCCTTTTCCATGGGCTGGACAGCCTGTACTGTCCTTCCACAGGCCTTTCTCGCAGGTTCAACTCCCTGGTTCTTGTCTGGGGCAATAGAGCCCATTCCCTTTTCAGTGGGATAACCACCCTCCAGATACATGACGACAGCTGTTGCAGCCCCATAGCCAAATTTTCTATAGGCCAAAGGTTCCTCCCAAGGCTTTGTTTCCAGACCCTTCCCCATTTTAGGAGGCCCCCTCTGTACTTGCACACAGGGTGTCACTGAACTGGAGGCAGCACTGCGGATGAGGCCCGAAGTCGAAGGGGGGGATACTGACGTCCTGGCCTATGGGTCCCATGTCCCTCTCCATGTACCCATGTCAGTCAGCAGCCGGACCGGGTCTCCCCATTCTAGATTTTCACCTTCCAATTTTAACAATTGGAAACACTCGAGCCTTTCAACCCCTTGAATTCCTTCACTCTCTTCTAAAACATTTCCTGTCCCTCTGTGAAGGAAAACTTTGGGCAGATGTGGGTCAGAGTTTTGTGCCTCCTGCTTGAGAATTCCTTATTAAGTCACCACTTCACTTGGAGGAAAGCCTCAAATGGGGGTGGGGAGTGGGGAGGGGAGCACAATGCTCCACCCCAGGCACATTCATTGTTTTTACCAATGGTTTAGCTGAGGGAGATGAGGAACATTGACCAAGTTTGCAGATGATGCAGAAGGAAGAGGGCTATAGATTTAAGATGGCAGGGAGAATCATTTGCAAAGCTGGGCTGAAATGAACAGGACGGGACTGAACAGGAAGACATGCAAGGTCTGATCTGGATAGGTAGAATGTAGGGTAGAAATAAGAGATGGGAGACACCTGGTTTGGTAGCAGCTCCTGCGAAAGGGATCTAGAGGTCCTTCCTCATCACCAGTTGATCATGAGATGCAGTCTGATTCAGTTGCTAAGAGGCAAACACTGTCACTGGGTGCATTAATCAGAATGGAGAGGATTTACCACATCATGTGGTGATTTTTTCCTCACTAGAAGTGCTCCAGTTGAGGCTGAATCTTTGGTTGCAGTCCATACACCTAGGGCCTGTTTCCAGCTCCTTAATTCAATCAATCAATCAGTCAATCAATCAGAATAGAGCTGGAAGGAACCTTGGAGGTCTTCTAGTCCAACCTCCTGCTCAAGCAGGAGACCCTATATAATTTGAGTCAAGTGGTTGTCCAGTCTCTTCTTAAAAGCCTCCAGTGATGAAGCATCCACAACTTCGGAAGGCAAGCTGTTTCACTGGTTAATTGTTCTCTCTGTTAAGAAGTTTCTCCTTAATTCCAGGTTGCTTCTCTTCTTGATTAGTTTCCATCCATTGTTTCTTGTTGTGGTTACAGGTGTTTTGGTAAATAAGTTGACCCCCTCTTTGTGGCAACCCTTCAAATACTGGAATATTGCTATCATGTCACCCCAGTCCTTTTCTCTAGCTTAGCCATACCTAAATCCTGCAACTGTTCTTCGTATGTTTTGTCTCCAGGCCCTTAATCATTTTAGTTGCTCTTCTTTGCACTTTTTCCAAAGTCTCAACATCTTTTTTGCAATGTGACCAAAACTGGATGCAGTATTCCAGGTGTGATCTTACTAAGGATTTATAAAGTGGTACTAATACTTCATGTGATTTTGATTCTATGTCTCTGTTTATACAATCAAGAATTGTATTAGCTTTTTTGGCTGCTGCCTTACATTGCTGGCTGATATTTAAGTGATTGTCCACTAGCACTCCAAGGTCAGTGTCACAGTTACTGTTTTTGAGCCAGGTTTCACCTAATCTATACTTGTACATTGGGTTTTCCTGTCTAAATGTAAAACCTTGTTTTTTAACAAATTAACATTCATTTTTTGGGATAGGGCCCATTGTTCAAGTCTGTCAAGATCTTTTTAGATCCTGAGCTTGTCTTCCGGGGTATTGGCTAGTCCTTTCAGTTTAGTGCAAATCTGCAAATTTGATTAGTTCCCCGTCTATTCGCTCATCTAAGTCATTTAGATGATACTGAAGAGTACTGGAGCTAAGATGGAACCTTGTGATACCCCACTGCTTTCTTTCCTACCAAGAAGTAGGTTGTGGTTTACTTTGTCAAATGCGTTACTGAAATCTAAGTATACTATCTCCACAGTATTTCGCTGGTCTACTAATTTAATTTTGCCAAAGAATTAAATAAGATTGGTTTGGCATGATCTGTTTTTATCAAACCAATGTTGGCTTCTAGTTATAACTTTATTTGTTTCTAGATTCCACAGATCTGTTTTTGATTATTTTTTCCAGTATCTTCCCACGTATTGTTATTGATTGGTTTGTAGTTTCCTGGGTCTGTTTTTTCTTTTCCTTTTTTGATGATGGGAGCCATATCACCTCTTTTCCAATCCTCAGCTAGTTTCCCAGTGCTCTAGGATTTTTGTAAGATCTGGTACAAGTTCTGAGATGACATCTGCCAGCTCCTTCAGAACTCTGGGATGTAATCCGTTACTTATATTCATCAAGATCAGACAGGTGTTCTCTTACCATTTTCTTGCTTATTTTAATTTTTATTTCTAGTCTGTCTTTTACAGTCATGTTTTTCGTAGGTTGGGCTATAGCTTCTTTTTGTGGGAAGTCTGATGCCATGATTTAAGCAGCTCTGCTTTCTGTCTACTGCCTGTTATTTCCTTGCCATCTTCTCTCTTCAGTGGACCATTTCCTTGACTTTTTTCTTGTTATTTATATGTTGAAAGAAACTTTTTTTTATTACCTTTGACTTTTGTTGCAAGTCTTTGTTCATTCTGAGCCTTTGCTTTCCTGACTTCATTGCAGATTTGGGTTATCTGATGATATTCTGCCTTAGTTATTTGTCCGTGTTTCCATTTTTTGTACTTATCCTTTTTATCTTTCAGTTTATCAGATATATGCTGGTTTCTTCTTGGATTTCTTTTCTTTTTCAATGGTATTGTGATGGACTGGGTTTTTATGATCATGTTCTTCAGAGTTTCCCATGCTTCTTGAATTATTTTCCCCTTTTGGATTTTCATTCATGGAATCATCTTTCCTAGGCTGTCTCCAAGTTTGTTAAAATCTGCTCTTTTAAAGTTTAAGACACTTTTGGATTATGTTCTATTGCTTGTGTTTGCATTATATTGAATTCCAATATGACATGGTCAATCTCATCCAAAGTTCTGGCAATTTCAACTCCCTCTATCACTTCTGTATTAGTAAGAATTAGGTCCAGTATAGTTTTTCTTTTGGACGACAAAGTTGTCAGTTAACTTGGTTAAGAATTTGTTTGATCTCCCACTTGCTGCAGTTTGTCTCCCAGTTGATATCAGAGTAGTTAAAGTCTCCCATTACTACTGTGGTATGTTTCCTGCATATATTTGTAGGAAATTTCATCTATTTCTTCTGCTTGCTTGGGTGGCTTGTAGTATATGACTATAGAAATGTCATTTTTTTTCCTTTTACATTGATACATATGTATTCTAGGAGGTTTTCATTGTTGGTTTTGTGTATTTCTGTACAGATATATAATGCAACTCCACCTCCTCATTGGTTAGGGTTAGGGTTAGGGTTAGGGTTAGGGTTAGGGTTAGTACATTCCAGTCATGAGTTTCATCCCACCAAGTTTCAGTAATGGCAACTATATCATATCTGCCTTCATTTATTAGTACTTCAAGTTCACCTTGTTTGTTGCCTAGATTTTGAGCATTCGTGTATAAGCATCTGAGTCCTTTACAGGTCTTGGGTATGTTTCTTATATCTCCTACATTGTAACTGGGTTTTCCAACCTTCTCATCACTCTCTATCTTCTTTTTTTCTTTTTTCTTTCTCTTTACTCCCAACCCCCTTAGTTATCTTTTTGCTCGGAATTAGATTCTACAGGTCATAAAGCTTGCACCCTCCCTTCAATTTTAGATTAAAGGACTTCTGATAAGATGAACTAGTTGTTTTCTGAATATATTCTTTCCAGTTCTTGTGCAGTGCACTCCATCCCTTGCCAGGAGCCCTTCATGTAGATAATGCAGACCGTGGTCTAGGAAACTGAAGTTCTCTTGATGACACCAATTTTTAAGCCAACAGCTCGTTTCTAAAATCTTTTGCTGCCTCATTGGAAGTTGGCCTTTTGTTGGAAGTATAGATGAAAACATCACTTGTGCTCCTAATTCTTTATCTTTCTTCCCTAGCTGTTTGTAATCTCTCATTGTTTTCAGATTCATTATTGTGTCATTGATTGTCTGGATGTTATGCCTGTATTTTGGACATCTGAAATTCATTTTTGAAACAGTTGATCTTGTTGAAAATAAAGTGTGACTTTCTCTTGTGATTTGGTCTGTCTCTGATAAGGCTGAAGCCTCTAGCCACCTGCTTATAAGCTACATAGACAGGAATATGTATTTATAGAAGCTGTTTCATTTTTTTTTTTTGGATAAACAATCATACCCAGTGAAAGCATAGTAGGCCAGTAGCAAGGTTGGTATGGCATATCTGAAGAGTTCTGTGCTGTTCGATGCATTTACACCTGGTGTGGATGAGGGATTAGGAAATTATATATATATATAAAAGGCTGCATGTATGTATGTATTTGTGTATGTTCCAGCATAACTCTGGAACGCCTTGAGCAATTTAAACCAAACTTGATACACAAGTGACTTACCCTCTGGAAACAAATACTATGGGGGTAAGACATCCCTGGTGTGTGTGTGTGTGTTAGCATCATTAAGAAGAGTGAGTGCTGCATCCTAGAGCGGCAATTGTTTGTGATGTCAGCTCCTTGGCAACTTCCTCTGGAAAGGCATATGTGACGTTCTCCCTCGAGTGAAGCAATGGGGAAATTCCTGATGGATTTGGGGCAAAGTGCCAGGATCGTAGACAGGGCAGGAAAGAGGAGCACATGGGAGTAGAAAAGGAGAGAGCAGGGATGATGGGCATGGGAGTAGGGGGAAGAAAGCCTCTCTCAATGATTCCCTGTCAAACAAAGACTTCGACATCTATGAGTACCCATGCAACTCCGGGCTATCAGCTATCATAGATAGGGTTTATTATTAGTATGGGAGAAAGTTAGAGAAAAACGCTGTATGAAGATACCAGCTTGGCATTCAACAATGGAAGCGCTAACACATCCAAATATTATTAATATGGGAAATATAGTTAGATATAAAGATATTTTGACAGAAAAGGGAAACCTTAAAAAGAAACAAAAACTAGAAGAACGAGAGATTGACATGGCTTGGTACACACAATTGCAGATACAATCTAGATATGAAAAAGATGCTAAATTATTTGGTTTTTATGTGGTGATGACAGAATTGGATGAGATACAGGAACAGAGCGAATGATTAAAAAATTGTATAGTTATTTACTGTGAGTTAAACTAGAAGAACAGATAAAAGAAACAATGATAGTGTGGGCAAAATTTTTTGGATACTCGATAGAACTAGATAAATGGCAGAAACTGTGGGAATGAAACTATAAATTAACAATGGCAACTGCATATAAAGGGAATTTGTATAAAATGTTTTATAGATGGCACATGTCACCTGAAAGATTGGCAAAATTGTTTAAAGACAAATCAACCAAATGTTGGAAATGCCATCAAAAACCGGGGTCATATTATCATATATGTATAGAAGCGAAAAAATGTTGGGAAAGAATTCGAATGTGGTTGGAGAAGATGACGCAGCAACACATTGATTTAAAACCTGAATTATTCTTGTTGGGTATTTTACCAAGGAAATATAGTAAAGAAAATGCATATTTCATTGTTCATGTAATAACTGCGGCTAGAATTGTATTTGCACAGAATTGGAAAATTGAAGAAATCCCTAAAGATGAAAAGGTGATTAAGAAAATATTAGAAATTGGAGGGGATGTTGATAACATGGCAGGAGAAAAAAATTCGGATTGACACATTAGAAAAGGCTCAGGAGTTCTATGATCATTATATAAGCGGAGAAGATGAACAAGACAGCAAGGAAGACGAAGGAGAAAGTAAAAGCCAGGAAGATCAGATTTTGGAAGAAAAAATTGTAGAACAAGACACAAGAGACCATAAGGAAGTAGAGCGTCAAGTGAGAGAAGGAGCCAGAAACAGAGCACAGACCGAGAACAAAGCGAGGAGAGGACTGAGATCAACGGATAAGTAAGAAGATGGAAAATGAAATAAAGATGCTGTCACTAAATATAAACGGCATCAACTTAGCTACTAAACGTAAACAGATACTATCAAGATTATAGAAAGAGAAAATGGGTATCATCTGTCTCTAGGAGGTACATATTAAGGAAAAACATAGTGATCTCATAAAATGTCCTAAATTAGGGGAAGTATTTTCAGCATTGGCACAGAATAAAAAAAGAGGGATTGCTGTATATATAAAAAATTGATTAAACCCTAGGAAAACATTTAGTGATAAAGATGGAAGAATTTTAATAATGGAAATAAGTACAAATTATAAAATTCTGCTAGTAACAATTTACGCACCAAGCATAAAACAAGAAAAAATTTATAATAAATTACACAGGAAATTAACGGAATTAGAGGGTGAAAATATTTGTATAATAGGGGACTTCAGTGGAGTGGTAGACAATAAATTGGATTGTAAGACAGTGAAAGAAAACAAAAATAGAAGATGAAAATTACCAAATGCATTTTTTGAATTGGTAAAAGTTTAATCTAAACGCATGAAGACAATGAAATACACAGAAAAGACAATACACCTTTTTTTCTCATCCACATAACTCATGGTCCAGCATAGACATGGCTTGGATGAATCCAGAATTGATCAATAATCTAGAAGAGATGGATATCATGCCAAACACCTGGGCGGATCATAGTCCCTTAGTATTAAAATGGAAAAGTATGGGAAAAAAGAAAAGATGAACATTAGATCAAAGAATTGTAAAAGAGAAACGTTATTCACAAATAATGGAGAAGGAATTAAAGATGTTTTTTAAAGAGAATAGGAATGAAGATAGTACAATACAAAACCTATGGGACACTACCAAAGCTTATATGAGGGGGATAACTATTGTGTATATGGTGAGGAGAAACAAAGAAAACAACGAATGTCAGCATTGGACAAGCTGAAAAAATTAGAACTATCACTTCAGAAAGATCCCCAAAACAGGGAAATCAGAAAGGAAATAGAGTTAATGAAACATAAAATTAATATACTACAACAGGAAGAAATGATAAGGAATATAAAATTGGCAAAACAAAACTATTTTGAATTGGAAAATAAACCAGGGAGATGGTTCGCCCACAAATCGAAAAAAGAAAAAGCTAAAAAATTGATACAATATTTATGAGCAAGGAAATTTGCACCATAGAATTGAGGGGAAAAAATATTATTCAAAATTATTTTCAAATACTGTATAGTCAAGAAAACATTAAAGACGAAAATATCATAAATTACCTACAGGAGAGGAACTTGCCAAGTATAACAGATGAAGTCCTGAGTCCTTCGGGAGAAGGGCGGTATAAAAATTTAATTTATAATAAATAAATAAATAAATAAATAAATAAATAAATAAATAAATAAGATAGGGAAATGTTGAATGGGGAAATTACATTAACAGAGTTGAGAGGCAATTAAAAAACAGAAAAATAACAAAACACCAGGGACAGATGGAATTCCGGTGGAAGTATATAAAAAAATTCAGGAAGTTTTGGAGGAAATTATGTTGGCTATATATAATGAGGTATTAGAGAAAGCCAAAATGCCAAATTCATGGATGGAGGTATATATAGCATTAATTCCAAAGGAAAGCACAGACAATCAATTCATTCAAAACTATAGGCCAATCTCACTGTTAAATGCCGACTATAAAATCCTGGCAACAATAATAGCAGAAAGACTAAAAAAGATATTAAATAAAATAATTCATTTGGATCAAAACGGGTTTTTACCCAAACAACAAATTAAGAACAATACAAGGATTATCATGAATATTTTAGAATACTATGAGGCTCATCCAGAAAAACAATTGGCAGTAATAATGATAGATGCACAAAAGGCGTTCGACAACTTGAATTGGCAGTTTTTAATTAATCAATTAATCAGGGTGAAATTTGGCAAAAAATTTATAGAAATGATTAAGACAATTTATTCTAAGCAAACAGCAAAAATTATGGTCAATGGAGATCTTACAGAAAAAGTCAATATAAACAGAGGAGTGAGACAAGGCTGTCCATTGTCCCCCCTCTTATTCATCCTTTCATTGGAAATATTATTGGCACATGTAAGTGGAAATAAGGAAATAAAAGGGTTAAAAATTAAAAGAGAAGAATACAAAACACAGGCCTTTGCAGACGACATGGCATTTATATTAGAGGATCCTTTGGAAACAGGAGAAAAACTCCTACTAGAAATAGAGAAATTTGGAATAGTAGCAGGCCTGAAAATAAATAAAAACAAAACAAAGATAATTACCAAGAATCTCACACAAGGCCAAAACAAGAAATTAGAGGAAAAACTAAGAATTCAAATTGTCAAAAAAGCAAAGTACCTGGGCATTTGGCTCACGGCAAGAACATCTTCAATAAAGGAAGACAACTACTCAAAATTATTGTAACAAATTCAAAAAGATTTAGAAAATTGGGCAAAACTCCAAATTTCTTTGACTGGGAGAATCGCCACGATAAAGATGAATATCTTACCTAAAATTTTATATTTGTTCCAAACAGTACCTATAAAATTGGAAACCTTTTTTGACAAATTGAATAAAATTATTAGTAAATTCATTTGGCTAAGGAAAAAAGCCAAGAATTAAAATTAAAATGTTACAAGATGCCAGAAGTAAGGGTGGCTTTGGCCTTCCAGACTGGGAACTGTACCATCAGGCAGCAGTAATGTCATGGCTCAGGGAATGGATAAATCTAAAGAATGGAAGAATTTTAACAATTGAGGACCATGACTTGCAGAAAGGTTGGCATGCCTTTATTTGGGATGGAAAAGACAAAGCCCACAAGTATTTCCAGAGGCATCAAGTGAGAGAAGTACTATTGGAAATTTGGATGAAAATTAAAAGGAACTTTTATCCAAAAATCCCAAGATGGGTGTCGACAATGGAAGCCTTGGTCTACCCTAATTTAATTGATCTTAACAAAATAGTAACATATAAGGAACTGTTAGATGGATTAGGGAATTTGAAATCTAGACAAAAATTATTGGATGAAGGCAGTGGTGGGATTCAAATAATTTAACAACCGGTTCTCAGCCCTAATGATTTCTTCCAACAACCAGTTAACCAAACTGCTCAGAAAGTTAACAACCGGTTCTCCCGAAGTGGTGCGAACTGGCTGAATCCCACCACTGGATGAAGGAATTAAAATTGATTGGTGGCCCTATTTACAAATACAAACAAAATATAAAAAAGATTTAGAAGTACATGGATTTCAAACTGACCAACAAGAAATGGACAAAATATTAACTGGGACCGATGAGAAAATAATTACTAAAATATATAAATGCCTCCTTCAATTCAAAATGGAGGAGGAAACGGTAAAGGAAACAATGATAATTTGGGTGAAAAACTTTGGGTATCATAGTGAATTAGAGTATTGGGAAAAATTATGGGGAACAAATTATGACGTCGGCCGCCTATAAAGAAAATATTTACAAAATGTTTTATAGGTGGCATTTACCCCCGGCGAGATTGGCCAAGATATCCTCAAAAAATGCACCAAATTGCTGGAAATGCAATCATCAACATGGGACATATTTCCACATGTGGTGGACGTGCCCCAAAGCAAAGGCATATTGGTTAAAAATAAATTTATTACCTTATACTTCACATAATTATGGCCTCCAGAATTTCATTTGCACAAAATTGGAAACAAAGTTTTCCATCAAATATGATGATCATAAAAAAGGTGCTAGAATGTGCAGAAGCAGATAAATTAACAATGGAATTAAAAGACCGAGAGGAAACAATTTATTATGAGACATGGAATAGATGGTATAACTGATTGGAGAAACAATCCAAAATTAATGTATAAATGTATAAACATAAGAGAAGATTGTGTAATAGATAAGTATAAATTATAGTGAATATAGAAATTAGTAACTAATACATAAAATGTATGTGTATATAGTTGGTTATAGGTATTATTACAGATGCAGGTATCGGAAAGCTGTAAAAATGTAACAAGGATGTTAAAGATGTAAATGTTGAATAAAAATTATCTAATAAAAAAAAGAAAATATTAGATTGTGCAGAAATGAATAGATTAACACTAGCAATTAAAGGGAAGGAATTATATTATTAGGGGGTTATTTTTTCATTGGTTAGAAAATGAATATGGATAAAAAGTATAAAATAATTTAGGAAGAAAAATGTTATATTAGGAGATACGTTAAGTTGTAATGTCAAAATAAGAATAGATGTATATAAAGAATTCGATGGTAAACTGCAACTATTATGACACAAAAAATTTGTACTCAGGCAACACACTGATTAATGAAAGATGAAATGTTTGTTGTAAAAGGAAAAAAAATAAAAACTTTTACCAAAAAAAAAAAGATTCAGGAGTTGAGCAAATTGCAATGAAGGACATGAGCTAGAAAGATGTGCCTGAGTGTGGTGCAGCTACAAAAACAAAGAAACAAAATAAATAAATTAGGGTATGTATCAGACCTGCCCCAGTTTGATCTCTTAGGGAAGTAAAACTCTGGACTCTTTTTATTTATTAGATTTATTTATTTATTAGATTTATATTGCCGCCTATTCGCCCATGGCAACTCAAGGCGGCTTACAGAATATAAAAAAACCACATTTAAAAAACAGTAAAACTCATAAAAAGTCAAATAAATTAATGTAATGAAATCACCCCTGACCCCCACCTCCCACCCCAGCGACAGCCGATCACACAAGCCATTTAATGGGCTCCATCCCTCTCTGGGTTCCCCAGGCCCGCTGGCAGAACCAGGTCTTCAGTGCCTTCCGGAAGAAAATTAGGGTGGGGGCCATTCTAATCTCTGGGGGAATGATGTTCCATAGAGAGGGAGCCACCACAGAGAAGGCCCTTCTGGGTCCCACCAGGTATATCTCCCTCGGGGATGGGATCTGCAGCATTCCTTGCCTCCCTGCTCTAATGGCTCGGGTAGATGTGACCGGCAAGAGACAGTCCCTCAGATAACCTGGTCCCAAGCCATGAAGGACTTTAAAGGTGACAACTAGCACCTTGAATTGCACCCAAATCGGCAGCCAATGCAGCTCCCGCAGGAGAGGTAATATATGTGCACACTGGGGTCTGCACAAAACTGTGTGGGACGCTCCATTTTGCACCAACTGGAGCTTCTGGATGCTCTTCAAGGGCAGCCCCATATAGAACGCATTGCAATAGGATCCTACAGGACCGCCTGCTGCCACCAATAGTGTTGTGACTCCGACCCACGAGCCTGTCTTATCAGAGGGAGAAGACTTCGAAAGTGAAGGAGAGGAGTTGGCAAGGCCTCCCTCTCCAGGACCCTCCTCTCTGGCAATGCCTCAGGTGTCCTCCGAAGGCCAAGAGAATGGCCAGGAGCCAGGCACTTCAGAGCAGCCGCAGTTAGACAGCGACGGAGATGAATCTTGGCTGGATCCCCGACAGTGTCGGAAAGATAAGCGTGCGCAGCAGAGAAAGAGGCGTGTCAGAGATTAAGCTGAGTCACTGGACCACACCCCACAGGGGGTAAAAGGGGGGGCATTTGTTCACCTTTTTCATGGCTGCCGCGGATTTCTGGGATGCTTCTGATGCTGTGGCTTCTTCCAATGCCTCTTTGAATGTTATCTGAGGCTTGGCCAGTAGCCTGCTTTGCTACTTGATGCATTTTTTCACATTGGTTATCTAGTTTAAATGCCAAAGAAAAATCAATGATATATTTTTCAGACCTTTGGAGGACCACACTGTCAATTGTTCACACTGCTCAAGCAAAATTAACAGGTGTGAATTAAGTTTTAGCTAAAAAATGGAGCTTTAATTCCAGAAGTCCATTCTTTAAATTTGGACTTCTGGAATTAAAAGGCTCTGGATTAAATGGTACTCCAGTCAAAAGATGGAGACAGCTATTATCATGTCTTGCTTTTAGACATTATAATAGCTGTCTAAAAAGGTGAGTTATGAACTATTTTGACATTATTAGAAATTTAATTTATTACCTGTTAAAAATGCAAAGACAAGGAGTACAAGGAGCAAATAAAAGACCTTCATGTTGGGTTGGTTCTGGACCAAATCTTACTTTTGGGACAGAAACCAGCTCTCAGCCGTCCTTGTGACTTCTTGAAAAGCATCCCCTCCCCCAGCTCCACCGCCTGAGGCAGTGGTGGGTTCCTCCCGGTTTGGCCCGGTTCCCGCGAGCTGGTAGTGGTGACGATATGATGTCACCGAACCAGTTCTCCCCCCCTGCCCCCTGCGTTATTCTTACCTTTTATTTGGCCTCACTCCCAATCTATTGCTGCCTCCTGAGTCCCAGCTGATGGCTAGAGTGAAAAAAACTGTTTAAACTCTTGCCATGGGGCTTCAAAGGGCCGCCCTACAGCTGATCAGTGTTAAAAGAAAACAAATGAGTAGACCAGTGTCTGCAAAAATAAATGGGTAGACCCAGTGGTTGGATTCTACTTTGGTTGTTAAGTAGTTAAGTAGTTAAGCCAGTGGTTCCCAAAGTGGACGGTACCATGCCTTAGGGGGGCAGTAAGAGGCAAGGGGGGTGCTAGAGGCAAAAGGTGGCGACAGGGGGGGCTAAGTGGCAAGGAGGATGGCCCCCACCCTTTGGCCTGTGCCTCACTGCAGTTACCTCCTTGCAAGCAAACAGCAAGAAAAAATAACTCCTTTCAGCTTCAGCATAGGCTAATTAGCCCATTGATTAGATCTGCCTCCTGACTCTCAGCTGATTTGCTCTCAGCTGTTTTGCACAGGGCTCTGCTGCGTCCTGCAAAGAGCTACATTGCTGGAGCAGATTTTTTTTTTCTCCTTGTGCAAATCAAGCTCAAAATGAAACTGAAAGTAAAGCAGACTGTTGGCTTTGCTGTTTGCTGCAATGTTGGAAAATTAGGCAGAGGCAAATTTCTTTTTTTTTTCCTCACCAAAAAAGGTAGGTGCAAACAATGGGAAATTTAGTGCAAAAGAGGAGAGTTCAAGATTTTAAAACACAAAAGAAAAAAAGCTCTATTTAACTAAGGAATTGTAATAATTGAGATACTATTAATTGTATATTGTGTTGAAAGCAGAAATGGTTAAGTTGTGGTTTGGAGGAATATATGGGGGAAATTATACTATATGGGTCCGCCCCAGGCGCCTGATGGACCCTGAGAGGTTCCAGGCGGAGCTTGGGCCATTTCCTGAGGAGCTGGCACACAGCTCGGCAGAGGACCTAGTAGCCGCCTGGGATCGGGCGGCTGGTGGAGCCTTAGACCATGTCGTGCCTTTGCAGCCTCTGACCCGATGCCGATCCCGTGCAGCTCCCTGGTTTACCGAGGAGCTGAGGGAAATGAAGCGCCGGAGAAGACGCCTAGAGAGCGGTTGGAGGGCCAGTCGTGCTGAATCTGATCGAACACTGGTAAGGTCGCATATTAAGACCTACCTAGTGGTGATAAAGGCGGCAAAGTCTAACTACTTTTCCACCTCTATTGCATCATCAGGGAATCGTCCAGCCGCCCTGTTTAGGGTGACCCGCTCCCTGTTCCATCCGGGAGTGCGGGAGGATCCCTTGGAAGGCAGGGCGGAAGAATTTGGACAATACCTGTATGACAAAATCGCGCAGATCCGGGGGGACTTGGACTCCGACTGGGTAGATCAGGGCAGGGTGGCGAGGACTAGTCTTGAGAGTATCACCCGGGAAGAGTTTGACTCTGTGACTCCCGATGATGTGGACAAGATTTTGGGGAGACTTAGTGCGGCCACATGTTCATTGGACCCGTGTCCCTCCTGGTTGGTACTGGCTTCCTGGGAGGTTACACGTGGCTGGCTCCAGGGCATTATTAATGCTTCATTGAGTGAGGGTCACTTCCCCGCTGCCTTGAAAGAGGCGGTGGTGAGGCCTCTCCTCAAGAAGCCGTCCCTGGACCCGGCATTATTAGCCAACTTTCGTCCTGTCTCCAACCTTTGCTTTATGGCGAAGGTTGTTGAGAGTGTGGTCGCACGACAGTTCCCACAATTCTTGGAGGAAGCATCCTATCTAGATCCGTTCCAGTCAGGTTTCAGGTCTGGGTACAGCACGGAAACGGCATTGGTCGCGTTGGTTGATGATCTCTGGAGGGCTCGGGACAGAGGTTGCTCTTCTGTTCTGGTCCTGTTAGATCTTGCAGCGGCTTTTGATACCATCGACCATGGTATCATGCTGCACCGGTTGGAAGAGCTGGGGGTGGGAGGCACCGTGTTGCGGTGGTTTTCCTCCTTTCTCTCCGACCGGTCGCAGTATGTGTTGACAGGGGGGCAGAGGTCGACCTCGAGGCCTCTCATCTGTGGAGTGCCGCAGGGATCGGTCCTCTCGCCCCTTCTGTTCAACATTATGTGAAGCCGCTGGGCGAGATCATCTGTGGTTTTGGGGTGAGATACCATCAATACGCTGATGACACTCAGCTGTACATCTCCACCCCAGACCACCCCAACGATGCCCTTGAAGTGATGTCCCAGTGCCTGGAGGCTGTGCAGACCTGGATGGGGAGGAATAGGCTCAGGCTCAACCCTTCCAAGACTGAGTGGCTGTGGCTCCCAGCATCCCGATATAGTCAGTTGACTCCATCGCTGACTATTGGGGGTGAGTCTTTGGCCCCCACGGAAAGGGCTCGCAATCTGGGAGTCCTCCTGGATAGGCAGCTGTCCTTAGAGGACCATCTGATGGCTGTCACCAGGGGGACTTTCTGTCAGGTTCGCCTGATTCGCCAGTTGCGGCCCTTTCTTGATCGGGATTCCCTGTGCACAGTCACTCACACCCTTGTCACCTCTCGCCTTGATTACTGTAATGCTCTCTACATGGGGTCCCCTTGAGGGGCACCCGGAGGCTCCAACTGGTCCAGAATGCGGCCGCGCGGGTAGTGATGGGAGCAACGTGGCGCTTCCATGTAACACCACTCCTGCGCGAGCTGCACTGGCTCTCAGTGGTCTTCCGGGTGCGTTTCAAGGTGCTGGTTATCACCTTTAAAGCGCTCCATGGCATAGGACCTAGTTATTTACGGGACCGTCTACTGCCACAGACGACCTCCCATCGACCCGTGCGCTCTCACAGAGAGGGCCTCCTTGGGGTGCCGTCAGCCAAACAATGTAGGCTGGTGACCCCCAGGGGGAGAGCCTTCTCTGTGGGGGCACCTACCCTCTGGAATCAGTTACCTCCCGAGATAAGGAAAATCCCAGACCTCAGTGCCTTCCGTCGTGCCCTGAAAACTTACTTTTTCAAACAAGCCGGGCTGGCTCAAGCAGTATTTTAAATTTTAAATTTAATGGGGATTGGTATTTTAATTTGAGCCGAAATTTATTATTCTATTTTTAATTGTTCTTATTGTTTATATTATGTGTTTTTTAATTCCGGCTGTACACCACCCTGAGTCCTCAGGGAGAAGGGCGGTCTATAAATTTAATATAAATAAATAAAATAAAATAAATAAATAAAATTTGGTTTATTATTATTGGTAAATATAATTAACTGATTTGTAAGAAATTGGATTGCATGGAAATAATTGGAATATTCATGTTCATATTGATTAATATACAAAAAAGATAGTTATATAACTAATTGATTTATATTAAAATGTTGAATTTGTATTAAACAACTGTAATATTACATAATTAACCAATGTGAGGATGGATATAAAATAGATGACAATGGGAAGGGGTATAATATAGAAGGGAAAAATGGAATTTGATTAAGATTAGAGATGAGGATAAAGGGTAATATTGTTTTTTTAAAAAAATAGATGAGGAATAAATATGGCAAAAAGGAAATATAGAAATTGTAAATTTAATTGAAATGACTAAACACTATTTAAATTTGTGAACCGGCCAAATACTCTGTTCAAAAAAAATACATTTTTTGTTTGTATGTGTGTTTCTAGTTATTGCTATTTATTCATATTGCTTTTATTCTTTAAAGTTTAACAATGCATTCTTTATCTTAATATCTTTATATTTGTTTGGGGTTGCCTTTCTTCCCTTTCATCTTTTTTATTGTACAACAATCTTTCTCCTCAAACCTACCACCTCTCTCTTTTCTTTCCTTCTTACTTTCTCTTCCCCCGCTCTTCTTCTCCCTACTTCCTCTTCCTTTCTCCTTCTCCTCCTCTCTTCCTCCCTCTCTTACCCTCACTCCTACTCTTAATTTCCCTTCCCTTCCTTCCTTCCTCCCTTCTCTTCCTTCCGTCTCTCCTTCCTTCTTCCATCTCTCTTCTCCTTCCTTCATCCCTCTCTATTGCTGTATCCTTATGTGCATATGGATTACTCAGAGGGCTGAAAAAGTTATTTTTGACTGGTCCTTGCATTTTTGACCAGTCCTCGAATTTATGACTGTCCTCACATTTTACGTTTTTTGCCCCATCTTGTCACCATGGTGAAGAGAAACAATTGTGAAATGATTGACACGGTTGTTAAGAATGCTGCACGGGCATAAATGTGAGGATGGTCATAAGTGTGATGACCAGTCAAAAGTGTGAGGACCTGTCAAAAATGACTTTTTTCAGCCCTCTGAGTAGTCCCTATACACATAGCCATGGCCACCCAGTCACATGACCTCCAAGCCACGCCCACAAAATAAGCCACAGCCACAGAACTGGTAGTAAAAAAATTTAGAACCCACCCCTGGCCTGAGGCGGCAGGGGAGGACTGCAGGTTGAGCCCAAGGGGGTCTGGGAATGGGTGTGAATTCATCCCACAGCCCTCTCCATTCCCTCCTCTTTGAAATTGCTTTCTCCCACTCACTGGTGGTCAGCTGGTGGTCAGCAAATTCAAAAAGAACCCCCAGCTGAGAATCACTGCTCTAGATTGGTTGATTCAGGGGATTTCTTTAGTGTTAACTAATAGTGTTAGCTATTTTTGTTACAGGGATAGGTTTGTATTGGAGCAGCCTGCATTCCTCCTAAAGGCTCTGTGCACCGTTTTTGCAAAAAAATGGGCCCGTTTTTCACAAAAACGGGACATGCGGGGCAAGGCTTCAGGAGGCCGAAAAATGGCTGTATTCCGTGTATTTTACTGTTACTATCTTCCTTAGTGGGTCGTGCAAACTGCTATTCCAAACAATGCTATTTATAGGGGGTGGGGGTGGGGGCAGTGGTGGATTGCCCCGGTTCTCACCGGTTCTATAGAACTGGTAGTAAAACCGGCAGGAGGCCGTGTCCACCGACCCCGACATTGTCAGAGAGGCAATCAGCCCTGTTCCCCTCCTGGGGTAACTGCAGTTAATTAGAGATGGTCCGTGGCTTTTCCCTTGAAGTATACTTTTTAAGCAAAATAAACCCGAGATATATTCTAAGAAACTCATTTTATTGTAAAGGAATAAAAACATCTTACTGGCTAATTAGTTACATCTTGGCAGCGTTCCTGCTGGACCTCTTGGCAGGCGAACAAAGAAAGTTAGAAGGAAAGTGAAAGAATGTGGACATGCGCAGTTAGCTTAGAGATAAGAGTTCTGAGCACCGTAAATCTTAGAGTTCAAGCACAGCTGGCAAATTACAAAAACGTAGTGAAAATCCCCTTCTTTGCCAGTTGAGCGGACATCAGGTACATCAGGTACATCATCAAATAAGGCACATCTTCATACACAGATACTCGTGCTGAGCTGCTGTTTGTCACTCGTTTGCACTGATTTGATTTATTACAAACAATTAATGATGGATATTGGTTTAAAGATGGATTATCCAATTGTAATACATGAGGACAACCAAGCTGCTATAAAAATGGCAACAAATTTAGCAGTCAAAACTAGAACTAAATATACTGACATTAGATATCTTAATGTTCGTCAATGTATCCAAAGCAACATGGTTACGTTAGAATATTGTGTGTCGGAAGACAATATTGCTGATGCGTTTACCAAAGCGCAAGGTGCTATAAAACATAAAACATGTTGTGAAAGCTATGGATTAAGAATCTAAACTGTATATATTGACCTGTCCAAAGGGGAGAATGTTAGGATTCTATATGGTATATATAATGTTAGAACCAGTTGTCCAGGCAATATATGGATACTGTAACTTTAAACTGTAAATGTTACATTCTTGCTGAGTCATGCTGTAATGGGATAATGACTAGTTGGGAATATATTTAAACAAAGTATTGTAACCTGGTCAATTGCTGCTGCTGCTATGAACTGCTGCTGCTATGAACTGCTGCTGCTGCTATGAACTGCTATTGTGACTGAACTGCTATGAGCTGCTAATGTGAAGGAGTTGCTATCTGTTGATGGATCTGCTACCATCGTGGTTTGCTAACCAGAGCGAGTTGTGTGGACTGATTTACTGGACTGATTTATTGGTGAAGACTTGGGATTTGTTTATGACTACGCTACTGCTTTTTCCTATGATAAAGTACACTTTTGCTAAACCAGTTTGCTTATTCATTGCTCTCAACGTTTCCTTGTGCAGTTACTCTGCTGGTTGGTAAAACAACATCAATATCCTTAACAAGCGGTTTGTTGAGCATATGAGCAATCTCATCATGTGTAGATACATACTGCAATTTAACAAAACCTTGTTTCACTAATTGTTTTATGTTTTGATAACGGATGTCAATGTGTCTGGACCTAGAACCTGTGAAATGTGATTCAGAAATATAAACCACCGATTCATTGTCTTCCATCACGGTGATTGGTCGAATTGGACGTGTCCAGATATCTGTCACCAAAGCATCAAACCAAGTTAGAGAATTACATGCATCTGAAACACAAGCATATTCAGCTTCAGTAGATGAACAAGAAACAAAATTCTGTTTACGCACTTGCCAGTAAACAGGACATCCATTTAAGAACATCATGTAACCTGAAGTACTTTTACATGATTTCTTATCACTCGCCCAATCAGAATCTGCATAACAACATAATTCTGCATAATCAGTATGTGTTGGTTCTAACAATAACTTCATATGTTTAGTGTGTTTTAGGTATTTCAATAATTTCTTAATGCATGTCCAATGAAACTGTTTTGCCTTACCTACATGTCGAGACAAGAGATTAACACTAAGTGCAATGTCGGGTCTGGTCCAACTACTAATGTACAACAGTGACCCAATGACTGAACGATAAAGTGTTTGATCCTCGAACTCAGGACTCGGTTCTTGTGTCAAGTTGTGAAAATCTGTTTGCATGGGTATCTTTGTTGTGTTAGCATCCTTCATGTTGCAATGATGCAAAATTTGTTCAATTTTATCTTCTTGTGAAAGACTAAACCCCTTCTGTGTTTTGTCAATCTGAACACCTAAATAAGTACTAACATGACCTAAAGATTTCAATGTGAAGTATCTCTGCAAAGCTTTGGCAAAACTTTCACTCATCTGCTTATTTGGACCAATATAAACAATGTCATCAATATAAACAAGAACTATTTCATATGCATTGTTAGATCTTTTTGTGAACACGCACTCATCAGTTTCGGACTTAATAAAGCCCATTGAATTTAGTTTGTCAGTAAGACATAAGTACCACATTAAAGCAGACTGTTTCAGACCATAAACACTTTTTTGTAGAAACCAGGTATCCCCTTCTTGCTGTCGGAACCCTGGAGGACTTCTCAGGTAGATTTCTTCATCTAGGTCAGCATGTAGATAAGCCGTGTCAGCATCGAACTGGAAAACTTCTAAACCAAGAATAGTTGCAGTTGCTAAAACAATTTTTACACTCTCAGTTCAGACTGTCGGTGAGTAGGTATTTGTGTAGTCCTTAGGATAACATTGAGCAAAACCCTGAGCTACAAGTCTGGCCTTGTACAATGACTCACCATTTGGCTTCTTTTTGATTCTGTAGACCCATCGAGTGCCAATGACTCTTTTGTTCGCTGGAAGTTTTGCAGGAGTAAACACCTTGAGTTTCTTTAGACTGTCCATTTCAGCTTGCATTGCATCATACCACTTCTCTTGCTCTGAATCAGGAGGATGCTTTATTTGTGTGAACGTATCAGATGGAAGTGTAACATTGCAAATCAAAGGAAAGGGTGCTTTTGTCAGTTGCCACGAATATCGTTGTGGAGGGATTCCTTTTCTGGCTCTCTTGGAATGTCTCGGAACAACAGTCCATTCTTCTTCTGCTTCGTCCTCGTCCTCACATTCGTTGCTAGCGTCAGCATCCACGGCTTGCGAAGACAGAACATCAGGTTGAGAAGAATTAGTGGATGGAACATTTGCCTGTGAATCTTGATCATCAGACAGTGTGGCATCAACAACATCATCTCTAGGAAAATAAACTCCAGGATCATTGGAATGAATCCTGGACCAATCAACATCTTCCTCAAAATTAGCGGATTGGGAAATCACAATTACATGTTTGGAGTCAATAAATTTGCTCCATTTTGAGTTATCATCAAAACCCATAAATCTCAGTTTCTTTGCTACTGGACCTCCTTTTCTTCTTTGACCTAAGGGAATGTTCACCATAGCATATGAACCAAAAATATGGAGGTTTTTGAGATCAGGCTTGTAGCCATACATCATGAAGAAAGGAGTCTGATTTATTACACTGTTCCAAGTACGGTTGACAATGTAATTTGCATATTTGATAGCTTCACCCCAGTATGGCATACTAAGGTTGGCGTCTTCTAGGAGACAACACATCATGGTTTGCAGGACCCCTTGTCGTCGTTCTATGACTCCATTATGAGCCAGTGTGTAAGGAGCCGAAGTCTGTGAATAATTCCATTCTTACGCATCCAATCCTGGAAACGCTGAGACATGAATTCAGCACCACAGTCACTCTGGATTCTGGTGATGCGAACTTGGTGTTGGGTAGAAACAAGAGCTGCAAAGTCTTTAAAGATCTGAAAGGTCTCAGATTTTTTTTTCATAGGCTATACATATCCATATCTGGAATAATTATCAACAATTGTTAAAAAACATTTTCTACCACCAAGTGTTGGCAGAAAAGGACCTACTATGTCAGTGTGTACCAAATCAAAAATGCGTATTGACAGGTGTGTAGCGTGTTTGGGAATGGCTGCTGCTTTGGATTTGGCCTTCTTGCAGACAGCACAATCCAAAAACACCTTACACCTCTTTAGATCCAAACCTTTTGCGAACTCCGGCATTTTCCTAAGAACACGGAAACTGGCATGCCCCAATCTTCTATGCCACTTATGGATACACCTGTAATGCAAAGGTTTACCAGTTAGTGAATTTTCAACATTAGCAGTTTTATTAGGAACCTCAGGCTTGCTCTGAGCAACCTGTTTCCTGATTTTCTTTTTGTTGGCTTTAGGAGCCTTTGGAGTAGCAACAGGATCTCTCTCTGGAACATCTCTCTCTGAGCCCGTGCTCTCCTCTTTTGGGGTTTGTATACTGGCCTGTGTTTGCAGTTTAGGCTTTGGCTTTAAGTAATAAACACCACCAATTAACATGGTTTCAGCAACAATATCTCCATTTTTAACTATGTAACTTGCTTTCTCGAGGTGGTGAACCTGGAACTTTAAAACTCTAGACAAGTGAGCCTGACTAAGCAAACTGTTATTTGCTGTTGGTATGTCATAAACATCAGGGATGAACACATCAAGCTCTTCAACATAAATAGTTCCTTTTCCCATGACCTTACAAGGATGATTGGAAAAAGAATAAAGTTCACGTAGTTCAGGTTCAGGCTTGTGCATCTCTGTGAAAAGTTCCTTTCTGTAGGTAACATGCAACGCTGCACCACTGTCCAAAGTCCACAAAAGCCGTCTATCATACTCTGGATGAGATTGTGGATCGTTGGTTAAAGCCAATGTGGCAAGTGGAGCTTGCGGATCACCCCTTGGACCACGACGACCTTGTCTTCCGCCTCTGCCTCCTCTGGAATCTGTTCCTCTGGGCTGGTACGAGACGGGAGCTGGAACTCATTGGGGATAATCCCGGGTGGCATGTCCCACACGATTGCAGATGTAGCATGTTTTTTTTTTTTAATTTGATTTATATGCCGCCCTTCTCCGGAGACTCAGGGTGGCTTACAATGCGCTAAGCAATAGCCTTCATACTTTTGTATATTTTATACAAAGTCAGCTTATTGCCCTCACAAACTGGGTCCTCAATTTACCTACCTTAGAAAGGATGGAAGGCTGAGTCAACCTTGAGCCTTGGTGAGATTCGAACCTGCAATAATTTCAGGCAGCTGATGTTAATAACATGGCTTTAGACCACTGTACTATCCAAGGCTCTTATGTTGGCATCGGCGTCTCGGAAGGGATGCCTCACTGGAGCTCTTGATGTGGGTGGTCCTCTCAAATGTGGCGTGGCTAACATGAGTGCTTCTTCTTCAGTTAAAAGTCTGCATACATAGTCCACTGTGCGTTGAGCAATAGGCACTTGATTAATCTTTGTAATGGCATCTTTCCATTCATAATTCAGTGAGTTAAAGATAATGCTGATCATTTGAATAGCATCAATAAGATAGCCTCTTTCTCTCAATTCTCTTCTCATTCCTTTTAGTTTGGTTAAATGTCCTCCAATTTGTTCACCAGGTTTCAATCTTGAACCATGGAACTCAGACATGAGCAAACATGAAGATTCAATTGAAACAGGCCTGTAGCAATTTTCCAATTGGACCCAAATTTGTTCGGCTGTTGCATCAGGCGGAAAGGTAACCTGCAGTTCAGTATCCATGGACATCAATAATGTTGTGCAAGCGTTAGTCTCTAAGTCTCTTATTGCAGGAGACCATGGTTGGGCAGGAGGATTAAAAATCATACAGTGGGTGCCTTCTCTGCGAAGCAATAGGCCGACCTCACTGACCCAGGCCTTGTAATTCTGTCCTGACATCTTTAATTTTGACTCACCAGCCAGTGGAGCAATAGAAGATGCCTGTTGAGGAATGTACATTTGGTGTGCTGGCTGTGCCGGTAAAAATACTTGTTGCGCTTGTTGTGGACCAAAAAATGGCCCTGGCCGTGCCACTGGAGGTGGACCAGGAGCTGGTCCTGGTTGCATGGCTGGAGGCATATGTGCAGGCACTTGAAAATGTGGCTGCTGTTGCATTTGAGCTGCAATATTAACATGGCCTGCTGGAGGTGCAGTCATTTGCCTTTGCTGCATTAAGTATTGTTGTGCCCCATCTAAAAAGACACCAGCACCACCAGGAGGTGCTGAAGATTGGGCCTGTGGAGACACTTGTTGCATTGCAGTCTGAATATCTGAGTGAGTTAAGGACATATTTGATAAAGTTCGTTGCAATACTTGTAAATGTTCCTGCAATCTGCAATGCATGTCGGCTCTCTCTAGTAAATTACTTTCGCTGGCAGATGGTGCTGCAGCTTTAGTTTCAGGCATCGCAGAAAACTTCGCTTCTCTATCAACATCATGTGAAATCTGAGAAGGGACAACATTACTAGGCACATGTGACGTGTACACAGCTCTCTGTTCTGATTTGCCTGACACAATATCCTCTTGGGGGTGTGGCTTAGGCTTCAAAGAAGGAGCTAAAATGGCGGAGTCAGGAATTTGAAGAACAAGAGACTCTCTCTTATCTGGCTCAAGCATAGATAAGGCCATTTTTGCCTGGGATAGCTCACGTTCAAAAAATTCTATTTGATCACGATAGTTTTTTATAGCTTGCTTAGCGGTTCTAGGACAATGATGTTACGTCTCTCTCTGTGTGGGAGGAAAAATGCTCGGCCATTTGTGAAAACTTTGGCCTTGCACCAAATGTTTCAAAACTTTGGGCTTCTGCAGGAATTTTTGTGAGCATGCATAATCAGAAGGGGATGTCACTGACCTCAGTTGCAGCACATTGCCTTCAAAAGCAGCTTTTCTATCTTGTTCTTCCTGAAGCCTCTGTAAGAGCATTTGATCAGTTTGTCCTCCCACGGCTGTTTCTCCTAGTCGGGTTGCTGAAGCAAGCGGCCGAAAACTTGAAAGCCTCCTTTCTATCTCTTCTTCATCAGAGAGGTCTAAAAGACTTGTAGAAAAAGCTCTGAGCTTCATTTTTCCCTTTTTCTTTTTTGGCATCTTTGCAGTTAATTAATCAGCGTTCCGCAGTCGCTAAATTAATCATCTGTCTAAATTAGCCTAGACGCTTATCAGTTACTTTACTTTTACTTTTATTTGATTTACCGCCCTACTCCCGAAGGACTCAGGACGGTGAATAGCCAACAATAAAATACATAACTTACAAAATTTAAAAGCCGAAATAAAACCGAATTAAATAGTTTGGCCCAGACAGATTAAAACCCCAATCAATTTAAAACAAATTTAAACTTGAAGTATTAAAAAATTAAAAATTTTAGGATATTAAAATTTTAAAAAAGGGAGGAAATTATGTCAGGCCCGCCTGGTGAAATAAAAAGGTCTTAAGAGCGCGGCGGAAGGTGCGCAGATCCGGGATCCTCCGTATCTCCGGGGGGAGCTCGTTCCAGATAGTAGGTGCCCCCACAGGAAGGCTCTCCCCCTGGGGGCCGCCAGTCGACATTGTTTGGCCGACAACACCCAGAGGAGCCCCTCTCTATGGGAGCATACCGGCCGGTGGGAGGCTATTGGTAGTAGTAGGCAGTCCCGCAAGTAGCCGGGGCCTAAGCCATGGAGCGCTTTAAAGGTAGTAACCAAAACCTTGAAGCGCACCCGGAAGACCACCTGGAGCCAGTGCAGCTCGCGCAGGAGGGGTGTCACATGTGAGCGCCATGTCGCTCCCATTACCACCCGCGTGGCCACACTCTGCACCAGCTGGAGCCTCCGGGTGCTTCTCAAGGGGAGCCCCATGTAGAGAGCATTACAATAGTCCAGGCGGGAGGTGATGAGGGCATAAGTAACAGTGCGTAAGGAGTCCCGATCCAGAAAGGGACGCAACTGGCGAATCAGGCGGACCTGATGAAAAATCCTCCCGGTCACGGCTGTCAAGTGCTCTTCTAAAGACAACTGTGAATCCAGGAGGATGCCCAAATTGCGCACCCTCTCCGTGGGGGCCAATGATTCACCCCCGATAGTCAGTGATGGCACCAACTGACTATATTGGGACATCGGAAACCACAGCCACTCGGTCTTGGATAGGTTGTGCCTGAGCCTATTCCTCCCCATCCAGATCCGCACAGCCTCCAGGCACCGGGACATCACTTCAAGGGCATCGTTGGGGTGGTCTGGGGTAGAGATGTACAGCTGGGTGTCATCAGCGTACTGATGATATCTCACTCCAAAACCATGGATGATCTCGCCCAGCGGCTTCACATAAATGTTGAAGAGGAGGGGTGAGAGGACCGACCCTTGCGGCACCCCACATATGAGGGGCCTCGGGGTTGACCTCTGCCCCCCTGTCAACACAGACTGCGACCAGTCAGAGAGAAAGGAGGAGAACCACTGCAACACAGTGCCTCCCACCCCTAACTCTTCCAACTGGTGCAGCATGATACCATGGTCGATGGTATCAAAAGCCGCTGAGAGATCTAACAGGACCAGGACAGAGGAGCACCCCCTGTCCCGAGCCCTCCAGAGATCATCAACCAACGCGACCAATGCCGTTTCCATGCTGTACCCGGGCCTGAAGCCCAACTGGAATGGATCCAGATATGTCGTTTCATCCAGGTGCTGGGGGAGCTGTTGCGCAACCACACTCTCAACAACCTTCGCCACAAAGCGAAGGTTGGAGACTGGACGATAATTTACTAACATTGCCAGGTCCAGGGAAGGCTTCTTGAGGAGAGGCCTCGCCACTGCCTCTTTCAAGGCGGCGGGAAAGTCACCCTCACTCAACGAAGCATTTATAATCCCCTGGAGCCAGCCTCGTGTCACCTCCCGGGAAGCCAGCACTAACCAGGAAGGACACGGGTCCAATAAACAAGTGGTCGTGTTCAGTCTGCCCAGAATCCTGTCCACGTCCTCAGGGGTCACAGGATCAAACTCATCCCAGATAACATTCTCAAGACCTGCCCCAGTCCCTCCCCCTGAGACTACCCAGTCGGAGTCCAGTTAAAGTAACAAGGAAGGAAAAAGCCATAATTCAAACCATCCTCCTGCTACCACGTCAGGGTGGCAATCAGCCCTATTCCCCTCCTGGGGTAATTGCACTTAATTAGAGATGGACCGTGGCTTTTCCCTTGAAGTATACTTTTTAAGCAAAATAAACCCGAGATATATTCTAAGAAACTCATTTTATTGTAAAGGAATAAAAACTGCTTGATTTGAATCCTCCGTGATCCCTTTTTTCCTTTCTGGACCTTGTTGTGCCCCACCCTCTTTTTATGCCCATTAATGATTGGGAATTCGGGAAAGATGCTCAGTTAAATAGATGCAGTTGGTACATCGTTCTTGAGGGGGGAAGATGATTTGGAGAGCAACCACCAGGCACCTGGGTGCAGCATCAGATTAAACAAAAGTTGATTGCCTTGTTTGCGGCCTGGTGTCATGTGAACAGAAACAATCTTTGGAATTTGGGGAGGGGGCTTACTGCCTTCTTTATGGATGACCTTTTCAGGAATCTTGGAGAAGTGGAGAATTCATATGTAGTGTTGGTGTAAATCAGATTTTGCTATCTTTCTGTTCTGCTTTCATTTATATTCTGAGCCTAGTTTCACTTGCTTTCTACTTAACTTTAACTCCGCTTTGGATGCTGCTGCTTACTCCAGAGTGAAGGGTGTGATGGGTGTCTTATAAGGTCCCCATAATGCTGAAAAGTGAGCTGGGTCAGTGCCGGGTAGGCTGCCTTGCTTGATGAGCAATCTGGCAAAGTAACAATTTAAGTACAGATTAGCAGCATGATAGTGATAGAGAATTGGAGTGAAAATTGGCAGTGGAGAGTGTGCCCTGGTGCTCAGTGCTGCAAAGACCTGGAGTGGAGCCGGTGGTAACCCTTCAAAAGCCAGGTCAATGACTTCGATGAACAGCTGGAGGCTATAGTGAGTTTATGGCCCAAATACAACCGGTTCTGATTGCCACACTGTAAGAAAGAGGCTGAAGAACTGGAAAAAAAGGTGGAGAAGAGAGACCAAGATGGTGAGGGGCCCACAGGCTAAATCTGTAATGAAAGAAAAAAGATGGCAGTTCCATCACTGGAGGTTTTCAAGCAAGGGTTGGTAGCCACCTGACTGGAATAGTCAGAGGACTCCTGCCATAGACGGGTTTGGACGAGAAGACATCTAAGGTCCCTTCCAATTTCATGATTCCATGGCTGGATTCACAAATCCGCCTCGCTTGCCAATGAAGCGAGCACCTTGAAGCGGGATAACTAGACCAGCGTCGGGTTTTTTCCGTCGGGCCAGAAAGCTCCGGGACGACGGGGCGCCCACAGCCCGCCTTTCTCCTAGACGGCTTGCGAGGGCCGCCCGCCCTTATCACGCCGAGCCGCTCGGCAGCCACGCCAGTCCAGGTGCGACAGGAAGGCGAAGGGAGGAGCCGCGGCCGGCGGCCGGCCCCCGCCCAGAGTTCCAGCTCGGCCTTGTGGCTGCCCCGCCTCTCCCCCGGGCAGACCCGCCGAGGCCGCCCTGCTCCCAGCCCGCAAGCGCAGCTGCCTCTACGGAAGTGCCACCCGCGACAGGCATCGGGCCGCCCGAGGGCAGGGCTCGGCCGGAGTCGCGACCGCAGAGCCCGCAGAGCAGCGGGGGAGGAGTGGGGCTCACCACGCTCCACTCGGCCGCCGGTCGGACCCCCGTCCGCCTGCCTTCGGGCTCTGTCCGGGGGCGCGGAGGGACGGGGCGGTCGTCTTGCGGAGCGCCCACTCAGCTCGGCGCCGGGATAGAAGCCCTTCCCGCTGCCCCTGGAGTTTCGCGGCCGCCGGGCTCCGCGACGCTCCCGTGGGCCGGGCGAGGCGGGGGAGGCGGAGGCGCGCCAGGAATGTGCAAAGCGAGCGGGAGCGACTTCTGGCTCTCTCCGCCGTCGCCGCCGGCCGACTTCGCTCCGCTTCCCCTTCGCTGCTGCCCTGGGTGGAGCTTCGCACTCGCTCCGAGGTGAATCAGGCGCCGGGAGCGCCGGGGGTGGGGACGAGCCTGCCGAGCGCCGGCCAGCCCCACAGCCTCTGAGCGCGTCGGCGGCAGCAGCAGCAGCGGCCAGCCCGCCACCTGTTCAGCAGGAGTAGCCGCCGGCCGGCCTCGAGACCCCGGGAAGGTAAGGCGTGCGCTCGCAGGGCTAGATCGGACGGCCGAGGCAGGCGAGGAGGATCATTCCTCCCCTCGCGCAACGCCGAGTCTCGCGTCCAGCTGGCCGGTCCCCTTCCTCCTGCGGCAGGGAGCCTCCGCATGGGCGACCCCGAAGGGGGAGGGGGCGAGGCTGGAACTTCGGGAAGTGCGACGCCTTGCGGAGTTCGGAAGTGAGCGAGGGCGGGGAGGGGCCGGCGTAGAGGCCGGCGGCGTGGTCCAACTGGTCCCGGGGAAGGCGGCGGGCGCATGTCGCCCGCGGCCAGAAGCCCCTGAACTCCGCCGGGCCCTGGGCGAGCGCCCCAGGACTCGGCGTGCTGGCCCGCCCGGTAGGTCAGGGAGGAGGGCGCTGACCCAGAGTGGCCTGAGCTGCCTAGGTTTAAGACCGGCGGCCCGGGGGAGCTGCTGCTTCTCCCCTCCCCCCGCATCCTCGGCGCCATGCGTGCCCACACCTTCCCCAGCGCTCGCTGTGCCAGCAGTACCCAGGACGTGCTGAGGCAGGCAAGTCTCTGATGGCAGTTCTGCAGAGCCGCGTGAACCGAAGCCGGCCTGCCAAGAAAGTGCTTGGTGGGTCTCCAGCCTTGGGCTGAGCCCCAGCCCCACTTGTAGAGGTGACTTCAGGGACCTCACTGGAAATGCAGTGGGGCTGCCCCCAGAATCCCTGCTGCTGAAGGAAGTCAACCTGGTGCTTGGATCCCATCTGGGGAAACTTTCCACCAGAGCAAGCTCTGTGATTCTGAGTTAACTCTCCCACTGGGTTTACCGTGACTTATGGACTGATACCATCTCACAAAATGGACCCTGGTTTGGGTGTGCGCTATGGGAGAGTCATCTAGGGAAAGGTGGGTTTCCCAGGAGAAGAAGGGTGAGCTTTCAACCCTGGGGCTGAACTTTAGCAACTCCCCTTTGTCTCTGCCCTACTTCCAAGGCCCTGGGAGACTGGGAGCACCCTTGTTGCAAGCCAGGCAGAAGAGGAGAGGCCATCTGATGCAAGCCAGGCTGAACACATGTTCTTATACAGCCCACCTGAGGCTGGAGCTGAGGGCCTTAGGCGTTTTGGGGAGCCCCCCTGGGTTCACAGATTCCTGCCAACTCCGCAGATCTCTGAAGTTCTCAGGCAGCCCTCCGTGGTGCCTAGCAGAGGCCTTCCTCGCACCCACTCCTGAGAGCCCTCTTGGAGGAGGGAGCTTGGCTGCCTTCTGGCTTTGGTGCTGGAGCACAGCCAGGGGCCTCCAGTGGAGGAGGAGGAGGCTTCTCCTTGGCTGCTTCTGTGGGCCTCCTTGCTGGAGCTGGGTGCGGCCGAAGCGGCCAAGCCGGTTCAGCAGGGTGAGGCAGGTAGGCTGGGAACAGGAGGGCTGCCGATGCAGAAGCAGGCAGCGACAGGCTCTGCTGGGCGGGCTGGAACAGGAAGGGAGGGAGGGCTGCATTTGAGGCTGAGTCCTGGTAAGGGCAGTGCAGCAACATCCCCCTGGTCACCTCTCTGCAGAGCTGCGATGGGTGGCTGGGGAGGCTGCCAAGTGGGTAGCACCCGGGACGAGAGTGGCACCTGAGAGTGCATGGCCAGGCCGGCTGCCTTGAGCTTGGCATTCTCTGGAAAGGAAGTCGAGGGCTTCACTCCCAGCTGCTTGTTTCCTGGAGCAGGCCAGAGGCTGCGCAGTAACCCTAACCCTAACTTTCTTTCCAAGCTGAGTTTGAGAAAGGTCAAAACCACCAGGATCATCCAGCGGCCCCCTCTTATATAGCAGACGGGGTTTGGGTTTTTAGCTTGGGTAGCTTGGGTTTTTAAAACTAGGACAGTAACTGTTGTTAATAGAACAGCTTACTGAGTACATGTTTTAATTTTTAGTTCTGCATTTTTCCCAAGTTAATTATCTACTCACTTCCCCGGAAGAGAATGTTGTAAATGATCCTTGGCTGTTCCCTCTGAGCAACCTGGAGTGTCTCTGGAAGGCTTGGCCAGTCCTGGGGGCTTTGGGGCGGTGCAGACCATGAGACACACCCCCACCCCCCACCCCCCACCCATCCAGGAACAATGGAGAGGGCAGGCTGCCTGGGGCAGGACAGGGAAGCTGAGACAGATGAAATTGGCAAGGGGCTCTGCCTTGCAGGGGTTCGGCCTGGACCTTGAGTCTGGGGCTGTGGTCATATTCAAGAGCACTTCAGGCTTGGAGGCTCACAGGGTCACTTTGAATTGTTGTTGGGGAGACCCTGGAGACCATTTTGAGCTCCTTGAGTGCAGCCAAGATAAAAATGTAGTGAAGGAGAGGAGGGTTAGGACTTGTTTCTGGCTTACTGGGAAACCTTAGCTAACACCTCCAAAAGTAAATAAGTGATGGGGTAAGTCTGATGGTTGATAAAAGTGAATGGGAGACTAACTATAATTACCGGATCCAGTTAGTGAAATGGGTAGCCATGGCCTTGCTCTGCCAGGAGCTCCTGCTTAATCCTGGATGCTCCCTTTGTGGAGGCCCACTCAAGGCTTCTGGAACTTTGTAACTTTCTGCTCTGCTGGAACATCCAGCGAAGCCAAATATGGAAGAGGCAGGATGGCCCAAGAGGGGTTGGTGTTTTCGTGCCACACATGGTCACCAACTTGGGTGGCTCCAAGCGGAGGAGAGAACTTCAGGGAATATAAGGTGCTTCACACTGCTCTTTGTGGCCTTCAACATGGCCTTCCGTGGCTCCTTCTACCATTGCTTGGAAGAGGTGTCCACTCAATAGCAACGGAATCCTTTTTATTTCAACTAGCAGTGTTTGAAATTGTCTTCTAATTTTCAGAGAGAGGAAGCACCAGGCCATCTCCTTTGGAACATTGTCAAGTTCTTTCATTCTTTTTGTTCGGAGGGGAGGGGGATTCTTCCTTAATAATGTTGTTTGCTTTTATTTTTGTTCAGGTAATCAGATTTTTTCTTTTTTTCCCCTTTTAAATATAGATTTTATATATAATAAAATGATGTTTGAATGTGGAGATTCTGTATCTGTGAGCAGTATTAGAACATAATAGTTAAATATAAAAGAGTTTATTATTAGATATTTGCTAAATGCTACAGGTCATAAAATCAATTGGTATTAGGAAATTGTTGAGAAGTGTGCCAAAATAAATTTTATGGATGGAGTTAGTTTCAATGTGAGAATCTAAAAATGTAGTCTTAGCATATTTAGAATGATTACGGGCAGGTATTTCTTATTATTTACAGGCGACTCATTTAATGGAACAGGATAAATCTCTGCCAATGAAGGATTGGGTGGGACAGGTTTATCTCACAGACACTTTGACAAAAGCTAAAGGTGTGGCCATTTGGTGCCCAATTGATGTATAACTTATCACTGATGTAAATGGGTATTATTTAATTTTATGGGTTAAAATAGCAGAGATTGCAATGACTACGGTTATGGACCAATGTAAATTCTCCTACTTTGAATCAGTACATTTATGATAAAGTGATAATAGGAAGAGATTTCTATGAAATTTTGGTCTGGAGCTTAATAGAAGCACACCAACATGAAAAAAACCGACCATTAAGGAAGAACTCTATTTAAACAAGCACAAACACCCTGCAGCAACCCTGAACAGCAGGAAAAACAAACATAATCTACACAACATCTTCTGACAAAATGGATATCCATGCAACTTCCAATCAAAAAGTACCTGAGCACTCAACCTACTACCGCACAACCAACAAAGGTGGCAAAAATGATAACACTACAATACATCAGAGACCTTTCAGAAACCACCAATTACAATCCTATGGACTCAGCATATAAACCAGCTAAAGTCCTCCAGAACTTCCCAAGTAAACCAAAAGACCCAGCAGCCCCAGAAGGAAAAAAAAACAGGAGTCATCTACAACATACAGTGTCAAGACCACAGCAACCACTACATAGGACAAGCAGGCAGAAGATCAGCAGAACTCCTCCATGAACATCAACTAGCAGTCATGATGAAAAGACATGATGAAAACTTTTTCATTTCACAACATATGGACAGACTTAGCCATAATTTCAACTGGGAAATTGTGAGACCATCCTAAACCAAGCCAAATCCAAAAACTCTAGAGAATTCCTGGAAATTTGGCACTCTGACAAATCGGCCATCAACAGACACTTACATACAACAGAAGAACAAAGTTGGAAGGGACCTTGGAGGTCTTCTACTGTGTTTCCCTGAAAATAAGACCCTGTCTTATATTTCTTTTGAACCCTGAAATAAGTTCTTGGCCTTATTGCCATGTGCTCAAAAGCCCGATTGGACTTATTATCAGGGGATGCCTTATTTTGGGGAAAACAGGGTAGTCCAACCCCTGCACAGGCAGGAGTCCCTATGCCATTCCACACAAGTGGCTGTCCAGTCTCTTTTTGAAAGCCTCCCCTGATGGAGCACCCAGAACTTCTGAAGGCAAGCTGTTCCACTGGTTAATTGTTCTCACTGTTAGGAAACTTTGCCTTAGTTCTAGGTTGCTTCTCTCTTCAATTAATTTCCATCCATTGTTTTTTGTCTTGTGTTCTGGTGCTTTGGAAAATAGGTTCACCCCCCCCTTCTTTGTGGCAGCCCCTCAAATATGAGAAGACTGCTATCATTTCACCCCTAGTCCTTCTTTTCATTGAACTAGACAAACCCAATTCCTGCAACCGTTCTTCGTATGTTTTAACTTCCATTCCCCTAATCATTTTTGTTCCTCTTTTCTGCACTCTTTCTAGAGTCTCAACATCTTTTTTATAATGTGGTGACCAAAACTGGATGCAGTATTCTAGGTGTGGTTTTAAAGTGAAACGAATACTTCACATGATCTTGATTCTATCCCTCTGTTAGTGCAACATCTATATACTTGCAAAAGAGGCAATTGACAAACCAAAAAGGGAACAAAAAACTCAAAACACCTCGACCAGCAGTCAACACCCAGATGAACATAAGATTAACACCAAGATTAAAATCAGAGGAACAATCAAGAAATAAACAAGATTCCAATCAAGGAACTGTCAAACAAGCTAACAGTAAGCAGCCCAACCAAAGAATTTCCAGGACCACCCCCACAAACACAGACAGGGCAAGCCACGAGAACATAGCCTGAGCAAACCCCATTCCTTACTAGCACTGATTATGTTACCTAGTTTGTGTAATGAAATATCTGCAAGCAAACAACCAAGCTTAGAGAACACCAAGGACCCCTCAATGGGGGCACCCTGAAGAGAGTTTTTCCTTTGATCTACATGACGGTCAGGTTTCAGATGAGATGGGTAGTTGGGCCTTAAGCTGTTGAAGGCTTTTGAGCTGAAAACTGACAACGCAGATTGGGCCTGGAATGCAACTAGCAAACATTTCAGGTCTTTCCATGCAAGAATAATTGACCTTCCAGTTAGTAATCAGCTAGCCAAGATTATTGATGATGCTCAATTATTCAGGGTGATAAAAATAAAAAAAGACTGTGAAGAGCTCCAGAAATAGCTCTTAAGGAGAATATGTGTAGCTCAGAGTTGAAATGAAGGGTCCTTGATACTCCGATCTCTGGTTTTCTTGCAGTTTCATTGCCCAAACTATGTAACATCATCTGTTTATGTAAGCATAAATTTATGTGTGTTGGGGCAGACCCCCCTAACCAGATGCTAATTAAGTAGAGTGTCTGTAATGGACCACAAAGAAAACTATGGAGTCTTAAACGGAGGACTTGTTGAGGATGGGACTCAGTGTGCAACAGCGGTGGGAAAGAGAAATTCCCTGTTGGAGATCATCAACAAGGAAAGGGGCTGAAAATGCTGACAACGTAATGCCTATGTACATGTTATGGTGTCTTTGTAGCTTGGAAGAAAGGTGACTTAAGAGAAATATGGCTGAAGACTGGTTTGGATGAAGTAGGCAGGGAGAACGTTTTGTACAGAAATTCAAATGAAGGGTCTTCTCCACAACACACAGAATTAAGCTGGAGACCTCATGTCCACTGCTCACCTCAGAGGGGGGTTGGGCAGCATTAACATAGAATATCTATTGATCCTCCTCACCTTCACAGTAATAGAAAAACATCTTTGAAACAGGAAACCGTGCAAGGCTGTAGAAGTCCCTTCCCAAGTCAGACGAAAAATCAAGTCTTTTCCTGGTGTTGAAAAGCCGATTGGGCCAGCTTGGTTTCTACAAGTCTAAAACTTTTTGGGGGGTGGGTGGGAGAGAGGCTGCTATAACGTACCAGAAAAAAAGAAGAGAAGCACTTTCCCATGCTTTGGGGACTCCTCAGAAAAGGTATTGCATTGTATATAAAAATAGCTATACCTCTACTAAAATGCAAAAAAAACCCCAAACAACTCCACTCAACAATGAAAATCTTGAATGCATTTGAGTTAATGGGGAAAAAATGACATTGCCATAGATGTAAACCACAGACCTCCCAACCAAACCAAGGAAATACTTTTTGATAGTCAGTTAACTAAGGTGTTCAGGAAGCACACCGGAGCACTTCAACTATCTTAACATCAACTGAGAGACAAATTCTGCACTTAATAGGAGATCAAACAGGCGCCTGACAAACCCAGCAGACACCTTTGTGTCCCAAAAGGAGAAGGGAACTAGAGGGTCACTATACTGAGCTTAATTCTTACTAACAGAGATAAACTAATAGAAGGGGTTGAAATTGGGGGAAGTCTGGGGGTGGGGAATGACTATATCATATTGGAATTCAACATAATACAAATACAAGCAATAGAACAAAATCAAACTAATGCCTTAGTCTTTAAGAGAGCTGAATTGAATAAAGTTCGAGCTTGGAAAGGATTCCCTGGCTATAATAAACCTAATCAGTCTTCTCAGAAGTAGATGCCACTAACAAACACAGGCAGGAGGATCATACCACTCCTGGCAGTGCAGGCCAAGGCTTATTTTTTTTATTTATTTATTTAAAATTTATATACCGCCCTTCTCCCTGAGGACTCAGGGCGGTGAACAGCCGAAATTAAAAACATACAATACAAATATTAAGAATTAAAATACATATAAATTTGGCTCCAATTTTAAAAATAATAAACCAATTTTAAAAATGTCTAAAATTTCTTCCTAAGCCAGCCCGGCTTGTTGAAAAAAGTAGGTTTTAAGGGCACGGCGGAAGGCACTGAGGTCTTGAGATCTCCTTATCTCAGGGGGCAGCTGGTTCCAAAGGGTAGGTGCCCCCACAGAGAAGGCTCTCCCCCTGGGGGTCATCAGCCTACATTGTTTAGCTGATGGCACCCTGAGGAGGCCCTCTCTGTGGGAGTGCACGGGTCGGTGGGAGGTCATTTGTGGCAGTAGGCGGTCTCGCAGATAACTAGGCCCTATGCCATGGAGCGCTTTAAAGGTGATAACCAACACCTTGAAGCGCACCTGGAAGACCACCGGGAGCCAGTGCAGCTCGCGCAGGAGCGGTGTTACATGGGAGCGCCATGTTGCTCCCGTCACTACCTGCGCGGCCGCATTCTGGACCAGTTGAAGCCTCCGGGTGCTCCTCAAGGGGAGCCCCATGTAGAGAGCGTTACAGTAGTCAAGGCGAGAGGTGACAAGGGCATGAGTGACTGTGCACAGGGAATCCCGATCGAGAAAGGGCCGCACCTGGCGAATCAGGCGAACCTGACAAAAGGTCCCCCTGGTCACAGCCGTCAGATGATCCTCCAAGGACAGCTGCCTATCCAGGAGGACTCCCAGATTGCGAGCCCTTTCCGTGGGGGCCAGAGACTCGCCCCCAATAGTCAGTGATGGAGTCAACTGACTATATCGAGATGCCGGGAGCCACAGCCACTCAGTCTTGGAAGGGTTGAGCTTGAACCTGTTCTTCCCCATCCAGATCCGCACAGCCTCCAGGCACTGGGACATCACTTCAAGGGCATCGTTGGGGTGGTCTGGGGTGGAGATGTACAGCTGGGTGTCGTCAGCGTACTGATGGTATCTCACCCCAAAACCACGGATGATCTCACCCAGCGGCTTCACATAAATGTTGAACAAAAGGGGCGAGAGGACCGATCCCTGTGGCACTCCACAGATAAGAGGCCTCGAGGTCGACCTCTGCCCCCCTGCCAACACAAACTGCAACCGGTTAGAGAGGAAGGAGGAGAACCACCGTAACACAGTGCCTCCCACCCCCAGCTTTTCCAACCGATGCAGCATGATACCATGGTCGATGGTATCAAAAGCCGCTGAGAAATCTAACAGGACCAGAACAGAGGAGCACCCCCTGTCCCGAGCCCTCCAGAGATCATCAACCAACGCGACCAATGCCGTTTCCGTGCTGTGCCCAGACCTGAAACCTGACTGGAACGGATCTAGATAAGATGTTTCCTCCAGGAATTGTGGAAACTGTTGCGCAACCACACTCTCAACAACCTTCGCCATAAAGCGAAGGTTGGAGACAGGACGATAGTTAGCCAATATTGCCGGATCCAGGGATGGCTTCTTGAGGAGGGGCCTCACCACCGCCTCTTTCAAGGCAGTGGGGAAGTGGCCCTCACTCAATGAAGCGTTGATAACGCCCTGGAGCCAGCCTCGTGTAACCTCCCGGGAAGCCAGTACCAACCAGGAGGGATACGGGTCCAGTAAACATGTGGCCGCGCTCAGTCTCCCCAGAATCCTGTCCACATCCTCAGGGGTCACAGAGTCAAACTCTCCCCAGATAATATTCTTAAGACTATTACTTGTCACCCTGCCTTGATCTACCCAGTCGGAGTCCAAATCCCCCTGGATCTGAGCGATTTTGTCATACAGGTATTGTCCAAAGTCCTCTGCCCTGCCTTCCAAGGGATCCTCCCGCACTCCCGGATGGAGCAGGGAGCGGGTCACCCTAAACAGGGCGGCTGGACAATTCCCTGATGACGCAATAGAGGTGGAAAAGTAATTAAACTTTGCCGCCTTTATCGCCACTAGGTAGGTCTTAATATGCGACCTTACCAGTGTTCGATCAGATTCAGTGAGACTGGCCCTCCAACCGCTCTCCAGGCGTCTTTTCCGGCGCTTCATTTCCCTCAGCTCCTCAGTAAACCAA
The DNA here is from genome assembly GCA_012654045.1 of Ptyas mucosa. Lineage (NCBI taxonomy): Eukaryota > Metazoa > Chordata > Lepidosauria > Squamata > Colubridae > Ptyas > Ptyas mucosa. The sequence continues at coordinate 1,794,731 of WNWU01000085.1, forward strand.
GAGGCTGCGCGGGATCGGCACCGGGTCAGAGGCTGCAGAGGCACGACTCGGTCCAAGGCTCCACAAGCCGCCCGATCCCAGGCGGCTGCCAGTCCTCGGCCGAGCCGTGTGCCAGATCCTCAGGAAATGGCCCAAGCTCCATCTGGAACCTATCAGGATCCATCAGGCGCCTGGGGCGGATCCATCTAATTGGGTCCGCCTCCCTGCGGCGGGGTGTAGCGGTTTGAAGATCTAGGCGAAGGAGTACGTGGTCAGACCATGACAAGGGTTTCTTGTCTATATTTCCTATAACCAGACCACTCAACCACTGACCAGAGACAAAAATCAAATCCAGAGTGTGTCCCCCCCTGTGAGTAGGGCCATGAACTAACTGGGTCAGGTCCATGGCCGTCATGGAAGCCATGAACTCCCGAGCCATCTCAGACGTCTTGCCAACGGATGGCAAGTTGAAATCACCCATGACTAAAAGCCTGGGTGTCTCAATTGCCACCGCGGCTTAATACCCAGGCGGCTCAGTGGATTAGGAAGTTGGCTCAGGGATAGATCCCAGAGTGCGGTGGTGGTTAATGGGCCACCATGTGAACAGAGACCCATCAGAGGCGGTGAACCACGAGGGTCAGCCCCCGATCCTGTTCTGTTCAACACATTTCCGAGTGATATAACAGAAGGGTTATTAGGTAAGGTTTGTCTTTTTGTTGGTGACGCAAAGGTGTGTAATAGAATTGTTATCCTTGGGGGTATTCATAACAAAAAATGATTTGGCATTGCAGGAAAATTGATCAAAAATGTAGAATACAACTCAAAGTTTCTAAATATAAGATCATGCACTTGGGGGGAAAAACTCCTCTGGTAGGGCTCAGTATTGGGGTGGTACAACAGAAGGAAAAGATGTAGGTGCGTTCCCGGCAGACAACTGCAAAAAGGGCAAAAGGTGTGGCCAAAAGGTGTGGCCAAGGTGTGCAGCTGTGAAGGCCAACCAAATTCTGGGATACATCACTAGAGTGGGATCCCAGCAGAAAGAAGGAGGTCCTAATTCCACTATGTAGCGCTTTAGTCAGACTATTTGCAATACTGTGTCCAGTTCTGGAAACCCTACTTAAAAAAAGATACTGATAAGACTGAATGAGTCCAGAGATGCAAAATGGTCCAAGGTCTGAGGGCCAAAACATACCAAGAGAGATTGGAATATGTGCAGCCTGGAGAACAGAAGGGAAAGGGAAGGGGACGTGATTGAAACTTAAATATATTGAGGATATGATAAGGGTCTAGAAGACATTGTTTACAATATTAAGCAAAAATCAAGAACCACAGGGACTTAACCCCAAACTGATGAGAGGGAAGTTCTGAAGTAATGGTGGAAAGTATGACTTCCCAGAAAGAGTAGTGGACGCCTGGAATCAACTTCCAGCAGAGGCTAGTGGGTCAAAAACAAACTCCAAGGGGGCAGACCGATGGTCCACTAGGTCTTCTGACAATGCTCTTTGCAAGCCTCCCTGGTCTGCTCATGTTGGTGCATGAGGAGGCACACCCGCTTTCTCTGCACCACAGAGACGTTCCCATGTGTCACTCCCCTGCGGCCTTTGGCACCTACCCCACACCACACCTGAAGTGCAACAGCTGTGATAATATGGGAGGCTACCCTGCCAAGCGCAGCAAGGCGTTCCCGTCTCCCAGGATCTGTAGGGCCAGCTTGCTTGTGCTCAGAGGCTGTGGTTTCCCCAAAGTGGTCCATGCAAAACGGGAGCTGGCACCAAGCAGCAGCTTGGGTTTTTTTTTTTTTTTGCACAGACTCTTCCTAACAAGCACACAGCACACTTGGCCTAGTCACTGATTTAAGCCCTTTGTGCAGTGTTTACAGAGTGGATTGAATCCTATACTAATTAAACAGGTAGGATTTGCACAGAATGTTGAGAGCCACCGGCAGTCAAAATAAAGTCTAATGATGATTAAAACTTAACAAAGTTGCTTGAATATGGCATCATCCACCATGTGGTCTCAGCCTGTCTCCTCTTCCACCTTAATCCTGAGGGATTTCTGAATTCGCCACCCAGGAACAGCATTGAGAGGATCTAGTTGGGAGAGGGGGAAGGCCCCGGAGATGTGGGGCACCCACAATCCCACTATTGTTCAGGAGAGAGTCCTGGGTTTCCGTTCCCCTCAAAGAGTCTCACTTGCCAGGCTGTGCCTTGAGAAATGGAGGGCGAGGGTCGAGGGTCAGAAGGGCTCTTGGATGGTCCAGGCCTCCTGCACTCAGGCTCTGCCCTCCGACTTCCCCTTTTCCTGCGTCACAGCTGCTGTTTTATTTTATCTCGAGATGGTGGTGTAGCAATCTTTGCTTCTGCCGAAGGTTTCTCTAGTACCTCCCATTTTGTGGGCTTGCTGGAATTGAATCTCTTTTGTCTCTTAACATACTAATTTAAGAGCTGTCCATGGTGCAAAAAACGCATAATGCCCTTTTTGGTCAGTGGCACTTTTCACCTGGCCCAGGGATCTGCCTATCCCCCTTCAGGCCGCCTCTGTCAGGTTCTTCTTCCTGGCAGCACTCGCTCACAGATATAGTTCCTCTGTACAAAACACAGCGTGGTGTTTGAGCCACAAAGGTAGCAAGATTGCCTGGCTCAAAAGTTGGAATACCCTTTGAGCTCCACCAGTGCAAGTGAGGTGCTGCAGGGTGGTTTCCCCTTCCGTTAGAGAGTGGTGAGAGTTTGTGTCATAGAGAGGAGCCCTGGGGCCTTGGGAGGAGGTTGCTTGGTTGGCTCCTCCAGGCGCCCACCAGCAACTGGAGAAAAAGGCAGGTGCTCACATGCGAAGGGCGGACCTATGCAAAGCCTGAAAGAGCCCTGATAGAGGGTGTCTTGCTTGAGTAGGGGGACTAGAAGACCTCCAAGGTCCCTTCCAGCCCTATTCTGATTAAGATTAAGCTGCTTTGCCACAATTGGCAAAGTCCTCTTTGGGGTCTGTGACAATTTGCTGTGGCCAACTCGCTGTGGAATAACTCACCATGGCTAACTTGCCACGGGACAACTTGCCCCAGGACAAGAATTACAAAAAGAAATGGTGGAATAGAATCATTAAAGAAAGGATGCAAAAGGAGGGACAATAAAATATGAATGGCAGAAATTAAAATATTTTATTATTTATTTTAAATAATTAAATAGAATTGTTAAATTGTCCCCTGGCGAGTTGTCTCATTCCGTCCTCTTTGACAGAACTTATGCTGGAGCTGCTGCACTGCATCACTTCACTGGATGGGCTGCTGTGGGTGCTGATGGGGAGTGTGCATGGGCCTGCCCAGAAGAACCAGAGAGGCCCCCCCCCCCACTTGGGCCTTCTCTTGCCAGTGGGCATAGCCTTTTTGGGTGGGGATGCCCCTCCCTTGGGAGAGAGACTTCCGGTGATAAGAATAGAGCTACCCCGTGAAACGAAGGGCTAGTGCTTGGCCTACCTTTGGGATGGCTCTGGAGAGCAAGAGGGGCCATATATGTGCTCACTCAACCAACCGGCCTCTTCTTTCCCCCCACAGAGGCTTCTGCTGTCATGGCTCGCCGGTCGCAGAGCTCCTCCCAAGGGGACAACCCTCTGGATCCCAACTACCTGCCGCCCCACTACAAGGAGTACTACCGCCTGGCTCTGGACTTGCTGGCGGAGGAAGGCAAGGAGAGCTACCACCGGTTTCTGGCAGAGGAGGCAGCCCCGGACTTCCTCTGCCCCTCAGAGGTTGAGCACATCATTCAGCACCTGCAGAAGCCGCAGTGTGCCTCTCAGGAGGCAGGCGGCAGCACGGACTCCAGCCCGCCGGATGCAGACATGGACGGTTCCTCGGGCACTTATTGGCCAGTGAACTCTGACCTGGCTGTTCCAGAACTGGATCTCGGCTGGCCAATGGTCTTTGGGTTCCGGGGAACGGAGGTGACGACTTTGGTGCAGCCCCCACCCCCGGATAACCCCAGCATCAAGGAGGAGGCACGCCGAATGATTCGGGCTGCACAGCAGGTGGGAGAGCGAGAGGCAGAGCTGTGAGATTGTGGTTGTGGAAGGCAGGGAAGACAGTGGTGGTCAGAGGTTCTAGGAGAGAAGTGGTCAAGACAGTTGGCTTTCCCCTCCAGAAAATGACCTTTTTCTTTCAGTGTCCTTTGGGCTATGCTGCACCCTCCCCATCTAACATTAGACTCTTTCTGTCTATCAGATCTGGGTCTTCTCATGATCTCCAGACCCAGAAAAAAGGCTTATTTTGCAGTTAAGCTTGGAGACACAGACGCGAGAGCCTTTTCAAAATGAGGCTGGTCCGCACTGTTTCTGTGGTTGGGGGCAGAAAGGGGTGGTTCTCTAGTCTAACTGGTGGTTTGGCCAACTGGTGGTGATTTGTATCCTGGATGTTTACTCTCCTGCTCCCCTAAACTCAGGGGGGTATCAGGAAGTCGGGTTGCTGATCTCCATGGATGCTCTCAGTTCCCTAGACTGGTACCAGATTTTTGTGTCTGGGCAAGAATAGGTCAACAGTATCATGCAGCTTGTTTGTTTTGATTTTCAGTTCATTTGTATTTCTGGAGAAGCTTATTTGGCTTCTAATGATCTCCTTTCCTTTATCGTTTGAACTGTTAGAGAAACTTGTTTTATTTTTAAAAATATTCTACAATTTATTGTTGCATCATGCACAATTTATAGGAGCCATCATAGATTTGTCACCAACCATCTTCTACAGTATGCTATGACATTTCCTTCCTTCCTTCCTTCCTTCCTTCCTTCCTTCCTTCCTTCCTCTCTCCCTCCCTCCCTCCCTCCCTCCCTCCCTGTCTTACTGAGTCACCACAATTTTTGATCTAAGTAAGGCATCTGACATACTCTGCTTACAAAATGAGTCACGTGGACTACATCCACTGGCATCATAACTTTCTTCCAAGGGCATCCAAGGTCCCCTTGGAGGAAAGTCTCCTGTGGAAGGCCTCATTTTACGAACTCCAGGCTGTGGGCAGAGTTTGCCTGCAATACCTTTCTCTAACCACTCTGCCACCAGGGCTCTAGATCTACATGGTTTGTAAGAAGGAATATGTGGGTTCCCTATTGCCGCAGAGGTTGTGACCAAACCATGGGTTGAAGCTGCAGGAAAGTTGATCCAGGTTATTTGATTCTTAATCACTGCATTGGGATGCAGCCTGACCCTAACTCCGGCCCCCAAGGATCCATGTGGGAGGGATTTCCTGGCTGTGAAACCAGGAGACTTATTTAGACCTCCCTTTCAGTGGAGGTCTTCTAATAGCAGGACGAGGGTCATCTGTCCGAAATAGGTTTGCAGATCTTGTCCTCAACCTGGGAGGGACCGGACGATCCTTCCAACTGTGATTTTATGAATCTTCTTCATCCCACTCATTTTTCTTTCTTGGAAAATAATTCCTCTGAATTTCCTAAAAATTAGTCTTTTTGCAACCTTTTGCCAGAAAATAAATTTCTATTTCTTTTAATACCTATTTATGGATCATTACTCAACTAGTTTTTAAAAAGGATTGAATTTGATTACTATATAATCAGATTTCTGCCATTTCTTCTGAAAACCACTCTGAGTCAGTGACTGTCGCCAATCTTGTGTGGCTCAGAAATCTGTTTACTGATGATGTGTGTAATGTGCAAAATTTTACTGCAGCACGGGTATTAGACCATTGATACTGAATGAACATTGGGAGAGGGGGCTGCTAAAGCAGGATCAAATACATATTTTTTAAAAAAATAAAAGGTAAAGGTAAACATTCCTCCTGTCCAGTCACGTTGGACTCCAGAGGGTGAGGCTCATCACCATTTCCTAGCTGAGGGAACCAGCATTGTCCGAAGATGCCTCGGTGATCATGTGGCCAGCATGAGGCATGCATGGAACGCTGTTACCTTCCCACCAAAGTGGAATCCATTTATCTACTCGCATTTGCATGCTTTTGAACTGCTAGGTGGCAGAGCTGGAGCCAGTAACGGGAGCTCACCCAATTGTGCAGCGCTTGGGTCTCGAACCTGAGCTTTCCATCTGACAAGCTCTGCGTTTTTAACCACTGAACCATCAAGCACCTTTTTTTTAAAAAAATAGAAATTTAAAAATATAGAAATAAAAAAATGCATATCACAAAAACAATGATGACATAGTATGGTGATTCCTGTATTATAAAGAACATAATTAAAACATAATAAATGAATAATTTAATAATAAAAAAATTTCTGCTAATTTTAGTAACCAATCTAAACATAAAAAAGGTAAATGTCCAACTCCAGGAGGCCAGTGCTCATCTCCCTTCCTTAGCCAAGAGAGCCAGTGTTGTCCGAAGACATTTCTGTGGTCATGTGGCTGGCATGGCTATACGCCAAAGGCGTCGAGAATGCCGGTTACCTTCTCACCAAAATGGTACCTATTTATCTACTTACATTTTCATGCTTTCAAACTGCTAGATGGGCAGGTGGAAATCTAAAATCTAAACGTAAATATAAACATCGGAAAAGGCAAATAAGGAAAAGCACTCCAAACTGCTATCCGGTGTCATTGCAAATGTCCCTATGTTATGCATTCTAAATACTGAAACATGACATAAAAGTCATATTTCTTGTTTCAAGGAAATGTTTTATGTTCTTTGAAGATTTTCAGGATAGTGGTATAGTGGATAGTGGATAGTGATAAATATTTAAAAGATTCCTTATAATTTTAAGAATGTGGGCGGGGGGGGGAAATAAAAATACAGGAAATTTTCAGGTACAGATAAAACAGAAGAGAATGGAAGCTGCAGCCAGTTTGAAAGTCCAGCGAATGGCGCTGCTGCCAGGCTCTTTTGGGAAGTGACCCCTGAAAAACTCTTTAAGAAATAAGAAGCGGTTCCCCACCCGTGCGCCCCCCCCTTGACATAGACACACAGACACACAGAGTGAGCATCTTTTGTTGCTGACTACATGTAAAACATAAAAAAATAAAAATCCAATTCTGTACTCATCAATTGCAAAACCAAATCATTTAATAATTGTTTTGATTTCCTGTGCCCTTAACAGCTTCATCTCATTTAGACTTCCCTAAGTAATATAGTTTTAAAAATGTCTACAAGATCAGAGTTACCAGTCCCCATAAACTGACTTCCAATTCTTAGCTAGTGCTTCAGAAACATTTTGAGAATAAAAATTAAACAGTGATTTATGAAGGTAGTCATCAACTTACAACCACAATTGAGCCCAAAATTTCTGTTGCTAAGTGAAATAGGTTTAAAGTGAATCACTACAATTGTTAACTTAGTAACTTGGTTGTTAAGTGAATCTGGCTTCCCCATTGACTTTGCTTGTCAAAAGGTTGCAAAAGGGGATCACATGACCCTGGGACACAGCAGCCGTCATAAATATGAGTCAGTTGCCAAGTGTCTGAATTTTGATTATGTGACCGTGGTGATGCTGCAACTGTTGTAAGTGCGAAAAATTGTCCTAAGTCACTTTTTTCTGTGCTGTACCTTCAAACAGTCACTAAATGTAACTTGTTGTAAATTGAGGACTACTGTTGTAAATTGAGGACTACCTGTAATATGATATTATGTATAAAAAACTACACAGAGCACAATGTTTAGAACATTTACAAAATTCACATTTACAAAAATGTCAAATTCTTTGCTAAGAATTGGGCAAAGCTAAAAGTGTTTAATATTCACATTAGCTCCATGTGACTTTTGCTAAGGTTTAATCTAACTTCCGTACCCAGAACCTGGACGATATACCAGTCAGTTGCTGTGATTGCTCTTGGGTCACTTTCCCCAGGATGGCATTGTCACCGTCATCTCTAGCAAAACTGCTGTGCTTGAATGTCTTTGCAGTCCATAGGGCAGTGCGACACCGCTCTCACCTCTGAACCCTCCAAATGGACATTCCTGGGGATTCCTCGAAGGGAGAACTGGTCTCCTTGAGTGCTGTGGGTTGACAAGCCAGCCAGCGGAGACTCAGGGTATCCAGCCTTGGGAAAGGGAGCTCATACAGTACGGCTGCTGCTCTCGTCTTAGCTCTCATCTTATCAAAAGCAGACTAACTCAGACAAGAGCAGTGGAAGTCTGGATGGCTGAGTGTCAAACAACAGAAGGCCAAGCCTGGAGACAGCCGGTCTATCTCTCTGGGGTCGTAATCTGAGCTTTTTCCTACTCTCTCAGGTGGTTGCTATAGTCATGGATATTTTCACCGATGTTGACCTCTTGAGTGAGGTACTGGATGCAGCTGCACGCAGAGTTCCCGTGTATATCCTGCTCGACGAGATGCACGCCCAGCTCTTCCTGGACATGGCTGCCAAATGCAGAGTGAACCTCAACTTTGTGGAAGTGAGCACAAAAATGGGTCCGGAGGGATTTGGAGAGGGCAAGACAGATGCCAGCTGAGGGAGTCGGTGGGCTCAAGTGAGAGAGCCCCACTGGAGGCAGATCTGCAAAGCCAAAGGAGAAGCTTCTTTGATGGGGACAAGGAAGCCTCGTTAATTTTTGTCTGAAATGGCATAGGGTCTCCTGCTTGAGCAAAAGGTTGGATTGGAAGATTTCCAAGGTCCCTTCCAACGCTTCTGTTATTCTGTTAATTTTTTCCTTTTGCCCAATGGCTTGCTGCAGTAGCCAGTAAGCATCAACTCTCAGTGGCTGATTTTGTATAACATAGGCTGGCCATAGGCCAGCTAATGAAATGTGAATCTAGCATACCATCAGCACTAACATTGCTCTATCTAATGTTTGGTTCACTATGTTGTGTGAACCCAGAACATTGGATCGAGTAAATCATGATTTGATAAAAGTAGGAAAGTGTGTTTTGAGAACACAGGGTAACATCTTATCTCATTCCAATGGACATTGCAATACTGAGTGCACACTGGAAAAGGTTTTTCTGGTTGGCAGTCTGTGTGCAGTTTCAGAAATAGTTTCTCAAAGGGGGGAGTTTACCAAATATAAGGAAGAGTTAACTGTTTCACATAAAGTGAAACAACACAACAAACTTATGCTAGCCATTGTTGGTTTCCAGCTGAGAGGACTGACATGACAGGCTCTCGGGAACAGTCAGGAGTCTTTTTTTCACCCTCCAAGCCCACCCCAACCCAACAGATCCTGTTCTGGTTGAAGGTGAAAGCCACTCGAGCCTCTTGAGCAGGACGGAAGCTGTCAGAATGAATGCTCGAAGGGCCAAGAGGAGAAATGCGGGAACTGATGCTAGATTGGAAGCTTCATGTCAGATGGAGTGAAAAGGTCCTCAAGCGTCTGCTGATCAGCCGCTTTCTTCCTTTGCAGTTCCTACGTGTGCGGACAGTTTCTGGCCCCACCTACTATTGCCGCACGGGGATGTCGTTCAAGGGTCACGTGAAGGAGAAGTTCTTGTTGGTGGACTGCATGGTGGTGCTGAGTGGCAGCTATAGGTGAGCAGGGAGGGGGCGGGCGGGCGGGCGGGCAGCCTGCACACCAGCTTATCGTGGGCTGGTAATGAGAACCTAGGGGACAGAACCAGTTTCTCAAAAGAGAAATTGCTGACAAAGTAAATCTTGACCATGGAACCTGGGTCCCACTAGGACATCAGGTTAAAATAGTGGCCTGCTGTCCAGCTGGCAATCGACCCTACGGGCCCCATGGCCAATTGAAATCAAGAGAGAGATCTCTACCTGGAGGTGTTCAGGGTGTGGCAGGGTTAACTGTGATTGGCTGCAACTCATGGCAAATATTCATTTTTCCTCCTCCTCCTTTTGCAGCTTCATGTGGTCATTTGAGAAGATCCACCGGAGCATCGCTCATATCTTCCAGGGTGAGCTTGTGGCCAGCTTTGATGAGGAATTCCGCATTCTTTTCGCCCAGTCAGACCCGCTGGTTCCTCCATCCAACATTTTAGTGAGGACAGAGGCTCCGGTGGGGCCCTACAGCATGGCCCCTTTTGGCAACAATATGCCCTTCTTTCCAAAGAAGCCTCACCTGCTTCTCCCCCGAGAGGACAACCTTTTCTCACCTTTTATGGACCGGATTGACCCAGACAGGTATTTCCTGTCTTCTTTAAGAAGAGATGACATGCTGCGTCACACTTTAGAGGGTTCGGCCATGAGAATGTACTCCAAAAAAATGGAAATGGAGAACTGCCAGGCGGACCCTGTTCGGGGCTACCTCCGTTCCAAGCAGCTGGAAATGGATTCATTTAAAAGGCACAGCTTCGCCGAAGGCACCTTTGAGAACTTTCAGTCCACAAAGCAGTTTTCTAAGCAGTTGTACATGAACAATTTGGATGAATTTAAAATTCAGTCCAGTCATTTTCAAAAAGATCAGTTTTATCAATATCAGTTTGAACATCCCCATGGGGCTAACAGGCCCCAGGGGCTTTTTGAAAGAATCCGAGGAGGCAGACTAGGATTCAATGAACCAGAAGATTATGCAGATGGATTTAGGTGTCCAGAACTGGAATCCAATTTCCCCCAAGATGGGTATCCATTGCGGCTGGATTATGTGCCTTCCAATTCTTCTAAAGAAGTGCGACACGGCTCTGATCACCTGAATCCAGGAGGGAATGGTCTCCTCGGTCTTCCGTCTCTAAGAAGGCAAAACATGGGGCAGAAGTTTATGTGCCAGACATCTCCCACACAGAAGCAGAGCATGGAACAGAGGCTTTTTCTGCACGACCAAGGCCAAGACATAGAGCAAGACAAGAAGGTTCAGGAGAACAGGGCAGGGTTGCGCAACTGGAGAATTTCCTCCTACCTTAGCGGGTATCAGTCTGACTCGGGAGAGGAAGGCCTTCTGATGCCCGTGGAGTCGGAGTTGCATAACGAGGTACTTAGTCCTCCAGAACCCCTTACTAGGTATCCCAGCGACCTCCTCCCCACTTTCAAACCTCCACTTCCACTTCCAAATGCCAAAGACATTTCTGGAACCGAGAGATTGCCAGAAGAAACCTCGGTGGTGAAACAAGATCCCTTCAGGAGCAGGATAAATCCCTTGATCCAGAGGAGTTCGCGACTTAGATCTTCTCTTATTTTTAGTGCTGCCAAATTAGACCAGCCAAACTCATCCACTGAGAAAGTCCAAATGGTGCAAAAAGAGCAGACCTCCACCGAAATGACCAAGGACGCTGAAACCATTAAAGCCAGCACTGTCTCTAAAGTGGCCGAGCTGCTGGAAAAGTACAAGTCAGTGGGGAAAGACTCACAAAGTGCCACTCTCAGTCACACCAAAGCTATGTCTGCATTTCTCCAGGAAGAATCCCAGAATACAGGAAAAAAGTGCACTAAGTCGGTGCAATATAAGATTCTGGAGAGCCGGGTGCTGGACTCCAAAGACTCCTTCAGCCCTTATAAGCTGCACCCGGAATCAGAGGAGCAGTTTGGAGGGTCTGCCTCAGTGACCGATATGCTTAGCAAAGACCCCATGGTCCACGGGAGCAATAAAACAGACAAGCTTGCTTCTCGATTCTACCCAATAGACCAATCCAGTCTTCCAGAGAAGGAGAGCCTAATATTTGTGGGAGAAACTCAGAAATGTGCCATAGCAGACAGGAAGGAAAGCGTCTCTTTCAAAGGAGGAGATGGATCTGAAACTGAAGACCAGAAGCCAGCACAAGCCCCGGTCAGCACCATCTCCTCCAAGAACCAGGGCTCTGACAGCTCTCTCAGTAAGCTTGACGAAGAAAGTTGCAAGCAGGAACAGAGTCCAAGAGAGTTTTTTAGGAAGGGATCTCTCAAGCTAAAGCAGTTGCTAAATCCCAAAGCTGAAAAAAAAACAGACGAAGAAACAGGCCTGGAGAGCTGGAAGCCAGATAAGTTGAGTGCAGGAGCCCTCAAGCGAATGTCCAGGAGCGATTCTCAGGAGATTATAGAAGAGGAGAAATCTCCCAAACTGGCTGCATCTGTGCCTGTCCTCAGGGTGAACCCAGGGCCTCAATCTCGACTGCCCTCCTCTACGGCCAACGTCCTCTACAGCAGCAACCTCCGAGATGACACAAAGGTCATTTTGGAGCAAATTTCGGCCAACAGCCAGAAGAACCGGGCAGAGCTGGCCAGGCAGCTTCCAGCGGCTAGCAATCCTGAGCTGTCCAGGTCCGCCACAAGTTTGGACCATAAAGGGGATGAGAGGAACACAGGGATCAGCAGATCAGAAAGCTTTGGGAGCCATAAGCGGGGCCTGCAGAGGGAGCCTTCGGAGGACCGGGATTCTCTTCTGAAGAGGATGGAGAGCATGAGGAAGGAGAAGCGCGTCTACAGCCGCTTTGAGGTTTTCTGCAAGAAGGAGGAGCAAGGCGAGGAGGAATGCGAGACAGACGCCAAAGACAAGAAGATGGGAAAGTTCATGCCAAAACTCCTGGGGTCCTTCAAAACCAAAAAATGACTTGAGGAGGCTGCTGGGACGGCCCTGCCTGAGACCAAGGTTCGTGGCAGGCCTTCCTCGGCATTTCCAAGCCCATTCTAGCAGCAGGACAGCTGGGCTGGGGCTGGGGGAGAGGGGAAGTGGGGGCACCAAGCAGGATTAAATGACCATCGGGGGAACTAAGAGGCCAGCATCCCACTAGCGGTTAACTTTCTGTGGAGGGACTGGAGATTAGTCCCACACCTAGGAACTCCCTCCAGGTAGGGGAGAAAAACACACCAATATGAACGAATGGAGGCAGTTGGCAACACAGCTGCTTTTTGAGCAAGTTCATTTAAGACCCCCAATCTTAGGGGCCCAGCTCAGGGCAACCATCCTGGGCCAGTGCCTCTGATCTTTTGCCCCTGCAGCAGCCCTTCCTTCCCACCATTTCACTGGACATTTTCTTTGTGGGGACAGTCCATTTGCCGGGGGGGGGGGGGTTAGGTGGGGGAAGAGGCAGTACTAAGGAATCCACAAGGGGAGGTGAAGTCAACACAGAAAAACATAGAAGTCATCCGGTCCAATTCATTAGAACAGTGCTTCCCAAACTTGGGTAAATTATCCCAAATTGGGTAAAAGTGGTTTTTCTTTGGGTAACAGCACACGACCATAACTCATTACCCAACCGCAACAGAGTCTTTTAAATTGACTTAAAATGGTTTTCCTACATTGGGTAGAAAGGATTTTCTAATAGGTGGTTTTGAGTAATGAAGGAAAAAGTTTGGGTAGTCTTGCAGGAGAATCTTTTTGCTAAATGACCATCTTGCTGGAAGACCTCCTCCTGACCGCTGTCCTTGTTCTTTGAGCGTGCTGGTTCTGTCCTCTGAGAGCCCTTCAGATATGGGAAGACTGTCGTCATATATCCCTGCTGCAGGTTAAGCATATCCAGCTCTCCTGCCATCCCTCCTAGAGCTCTGGCAGCCTTTTGAATGACACAGGCCAGGGTAGGATACAGACCTCTACCCTGACTAGGGCAGGGTAGAGTGGGATGTTTACTTCTTGGGATTTGGACTTTTATGTTGCTGTAAATGCACCCAGGGTAGCATTTGCCTGTTTAGCAGCTGCTCATGTATGGTTTATGAGAACACCAGATCCCCTTCACATGTACTATTATCAAGTCATGCTTACCCCATTCTAGAATAGTACCTTACATGTTTCCCATTGAGATGCAGAATTTACCAATTCTCCCATTCTAAACTCTTCATTTCAGCTCAGTGTTCAGGCTGCTCTAGACCTTTTCAAATCTTCTCTCTTGTCAGGTACTCTCCAAGTTTTCTACCCACACAATTCCCTCCTCCAAGCCCTTGATAAAATGAGCTCTGTGCCTCGACACCCCTCCCCCCCACTGGAGTGTTAGGGCTGGGTGAAACTACTGTAAGATGGACTCACCGTTGGCTGAATGATTGTACCCAAAAAAGTGATTTCTAATGGCTGCTCTTCAGCTTGGAAGGAAGTCTCGAGTGAAGAGTGTCTAGAAACACTCTAAAAATTTGTTGAGATACTAGTTCATGATGTCTATAAGGTTCCCTTCGTCTACTAAACTAGTAACTCCATCCAGGATTATAATCTGGGATAATTTCTTTGTGAGACCACCCTGCTGGCTCTTCTTAACTGTTGTATTTCTTTCTCAAGTGCTCACAAATTATCTGTTTGAAGACAATGCCCAGAAGAGCCCAAAAGTACAGGTCGGTAGTTTCTCAGGTCCTTCTCCTACCGTTTTTGAAGGTGGGATTTAATAATAGAATAACAGAGTTGGAAGAGACCTTGGAAGTCTTCTAGTCCAACCCCCTTACCAAACAGGAGAACCTATACCGTTCTATCCAATCTCTTTTTAAAAACCTCCAGTGATGGAGCACCCACAACTTTAAGAGAGAAGCTGTTCCACTGAGTAATTGTTCACATTGACAGGAAATTTCTCCTTAAGATTTGATCTTCTCCAGTCTTATGCAACCTCACCGGTCTTCAGAAATTCTCAGAAATTACCAAGAAGATTCTGCAATCATCCTCAACACCCAAGAATGTAATCCATGTGGCTCTGGAACATTCGAAATAATCTAATTTCTCTCTTGTCCTCATCTGTTGGGGTTAGGGTTAGGCAACTGGAACCACTTGTGGGTAGGCCCAAGTGGATATTATATTGTTGATTACCTATTACAAGAATCCTGCCAGGCTGTCTGTCTTCCTTTGGGAAACCACAGGTGTTTCCCGAACAGACTCTAAACTGGATTGTCTCTATTCCCTGAAAAAGAGAGCTGGACCCTCCCCTTCAGCTGATGGTTCCACCACATTTGTCCCGAGATGCAGTTTCCTCATAATCATAGCACTATTTTTATTCTGGGGGAAGATGTAAAGTATGATGTGCCTTTGCACCATCAGCCTTAATCAGTTTCTTCTTACTAGGAGCCTATAATCTGTTGGGCTTTATTTTTTGACTTTCCTTTATTGTTTCTCTTTCCATGTATGCGCCTCTCTTTCTCTTCTGCATTTGAAATAACTCCTGTATCCTTGCTGGCTTCCTCAGATTTCCCCCCATTTTTCTTTGGTTGGGTTATTTCTGACAGTCCGTTACAGAATTTCTTGGAATTCTTCTCATCCTTCTTGGATCGTTTGCTCCTTCAGGATTTCAAGTAATTGGATCTCACCTATCTTCCCTTGGAATTTGGATAATTCATTCCAAAAATGTTTCTTTTCAGTTCCCTTCCAGATACTACAAACTCAAACATAACATTATAACTTTGCCTAAAGTTTCAGTTATCTTCACTTTTTTTCCTGTGGATGAGGGTTAGGCTACGACCATTCTGATGAATGAAGCTCTCGGCAAAACAGGGCAAAAATTTATTCAGGATTTGATTTGGCAAATTCCCCACTTATATCAGGGTAATTGAAATCTCCCACTATTACTATTACTATTACTATTACTATTACTATTACTATTACTATTACT
>WNWU01000085.1:1811674-1845298 GCA_012654045.1 Ptyas mucosa
CTCTCTCTCTCTCTCACACACACACACACACACACACACACACACACGCCCCTCCCAACTGGTCTGGTAAGTGGTATACTAATCTTTGTTGCTCCACTTCAATAATAGGTCAAAGAAGGTACGACAAATTCATTGAGGATCTCAACCCATTGAGAACTTCAACCTATCCAGATGCTGTACTACCTCTGTGAGCAAAACCACTTGCCCCCAGAGCCAGCCATTGAAGGCCAAGCTCTAGATCTTCCTGGAAAAGCTGTTCAGCAGTGGAATCACTTGCCTAGATCTCCCCCTTCCTGGAGGCTTCCAAATGGGGTTGGTCACCTCTCTGGAATGATTTGGAGGGTTTCCTAAGGTCTCTCCCAAAGCATGCATTCTGTGACCCTTTGTCAGACTTTCCAAAAACATCAGTTGACTTTCATGGACAGGATGCCGGACCTTTGGTGCAACCTATTTCAGGGCTCCTTGGGTAGTCTCAGCAGTCTAGTGCTGATTATTAGTTGGGATTCTTCGGGTAACTTAGACTAAATTACCATTTTATAAGTACTTTATAAGTACTGAGAGAAAGTGAGGGGTTTCGTCCAAGGGGCTGAGACCTGGAGACAAGTTACCCAAAGACTTCCCTTGCTCAGGCCATTGTTTCAAATGCCAGCCTTCTTCCTCCTGATTATGTATCACCCTGATAATACATGTCCATTACTTTGAAATCTGCTTTCAATTGGGTAGTTCTTAAATCTTTGAAAAAGGAGCAGCAGAATTGTTCTAAGAGTATTTGGGAAGAAAAGATAGCTCATTGGGCTTGAAGCAATGTGGGGGGGATGGGGACAAATGGGTTTATCAGTTGTCTGGAGGGCTGATAATTCTGCTTAAAGCAGTTATAAATTCTGTGACTGGAATAAACTATGCAAATGTACATATATTTCTGGTAATTGCTTCTTAATTGTCAATTGTATATGAAGTTTTGCATGGGTAAGGTTTTAAGTTTGAGGAAAACAAAGGATGCAGTGAGTGGAGCCAGACAACAACGAAGCAGTGATGAATTACTGGATTTTTGGACAGTGGGATCTATAAAGTTAAGTTTATTTTAAACTTAAAATCACAGTTGCCTGTTTCCTATCTCAAAATTCTAAACAAAAAGCCATTGCTGCCTTTGGATGAGACTCAAGTTGGTATGATTTTGTTCCCTGGTTTGCGTGGTTAAGGCATAAAGGTGAGGCTGCTTCATCACCACCAGCCAGGGTACCACGTGTACCACTGAGCAAGCTCCAGCCTCAGGTAACTTATGTATATTCCTAGTCAACTAAGAAAAGTCTACGCGTGTCCCTACACAGAGCACAGCATACCTTGTGGCTGAGGGCCAGCAGAACCGCAGGACTGGAAGCGGGCTTGGGCTTCCATGACAGAAGCACCCCAGCTCTACTTCCCAAGCTAGACATGGTAAGCTACCTTGGTTTGTTAACAGGTGTTGGGTGGGCTAACTTTAAGCCATAAATTTAGAATATGTGCCCCCGATGAGCATATTCTAAATATACGCACATTACTGATTCCACTTTCAGGACAGTATCTCTTTAACACAACTCTTGATTCCAGCACAATGTGCCCAGAGATGCTCGCCCTTGGAGCATAATGTTTTCTCCATGGGGCAGACCAGGAGACCTCTCCAACCCTAACCTGGAGCAAGTAGAAATGTGCCTATTGTCTTTCCCTTCTAGGGAGGGTCAGCGTAGGTTAGTCTTGGAGAACGTGAGCACGGAAGTCAATTACTTAACCTCCCCAGACTTTATCCATTCATTCACACACATACAGCCTCTCCATCTGGGTGCTTGAGGGAATCTAATTTGCCTCTGGAAGGATGGGCCGCAAAACCACTCCTGTCCTTGGGAAATTAATGTCAGAGCCAGGGCAAGTCAGCCACCTCAGAGCAGAACTGCATTCGAGCCTCTGGCACAAAGTCTTGGAGAATGAGCTGCGGGTTGGGGAAGTGAACTTTGGTTCATGCTCCCATTTAAGAACTGTGGTTCCCAGTCTTTTTTCTGGTCCCAATTCACGCCAGCAAGACACAACTTGTCACAAGTTACTTTTCTCTCATTAGCATTAGTTACGCTAGGAAGAATCAGGCTTTTCCCTCTGGATTTCCTTCCTAAATTTTCCTAGTCAAGAAGACAAAATACCCAAGTCTCCTTGGTGTAAGGGGACCTGATGGCCAGTCAAGCTCCCCACATATGCATGAGAGATCACTAAAATACAAAAATGTTTTAGTCTGATAACCAGCAGATGATAAGGATGGATGCATTACCTCCATCCCAGTGGTGAAATCCTCCCCGGTTTGCCACCAGTTTGTTACGTGCGCATGCGCAGTGCGCACCAAACACACACTACGATGCATGCACAGTGCATGCCAAATGCATGCTGTGTGCCTGCATGCAGAGTATGCACCAAACGCGCACTCCATGCGCGCTACCGCTAAACCGGTAGCTTTTATCATTTTATACTACCAGTGTGAACCGGTAGGATTTCACCACTGCTCCATCCCTCTCCCACCAGAGGACATACATGAGTGCAACCAATGATGTTTCTCTTCCTTACCCAGGCTTGAAGACTGACTGAAAAGGGTCCAGATAATCCATTTCCTCCAGGATCCTTTAGAGTTGTAACGCTACCACCTTCCCTAAAAAGGAAATATGAGTGCACAAAAATTGTCCTGAACCACGGAGTCCAGCAGTGGCTTCTTGAGGAGGGAGCACTTCTCCAGGGCCTCTTTAAAAGGCAAAGAGGCTTTTTTGTCCCCCGCGCCTATAGAATCTGAAGGCCTGGTATTTTAACCAGGATCCAATGAAGGCCTGGTCAGTGAAGACCAGGTACTTTAATATTAGCTCATAGAAGAGGCTCAGGTAAAACTATGCTTTAAGTTAGGGTTAGGGTTAGAATTAGAATGCAGTACTGCAGGCTACTTCTGCTGACTGCCGGCTGCCTGCAATTTGGCAGTTCAAATTTCACCAGGCTCAAGGTAGACTCAGCCTTCCATCCTTCTGAGGTTGGTAAAATGAGGATCCAGATTGTTGGGGGCAATATTCTGACTCTGTAAACGACTTAAGAGAGGGCTGTAAAAGCACTGTGAAGCTGTATATAAGTGCAATTGCTATCGCTATTAGCATACAAAAAAAATCAACCCCTAAGTATATAAATGAACAATTTAGAGACATGCTAAGAACATTGTATAGCATATGCAACTGCACACACAATCAGTACACCACAAAGTCATAGGTAACCAATAGTGAACATTGAGCTTCTTCGTGAGGAAGTATAAAAACTTCAATGCACACCTATTTGGAGTGTCCCCTTCTCCTTTCAAGCTGGAATTTATTGAAACTTGTCAGTGTGGAGCGTCCACTTTGCTCCTGTGCAGAAATAAAGTATTTGAATTCCACTTGAAGGGTCCTTGGTGCTCTCTGAACCTGCTTGTTTTCTTACAGGGTTTCGTCACCCAAATTCGGTAACATCATCAGTGCTAGCAAGGGGGGCTGTTTGCTGTCAGTTTATAGTGCAGTGGCTTGCCTGTCAGTGTTGGTGGCCTTAAGAGATTCTTTGATTGGGCTGTTTGCTGTTGGCTTCTTTGGCAGTTTCTGGATTTGGGTATTGTTTACTTGATCGTTGTTAATCTATGCCTACCTAGGTGCCAGCTGCTGGTGGATGGTCTTTTTGTTCCTTTTTGGGCGGGGTGATAGTCTATGTGTCTATTTATGGCTGATTTGCCAAAATGCCAGGCTTCTAGAAATTCCCTGGCAATTTTGGACTTTGGACTAGGATGGTCACATTTTCCCAATTGAAATGATGGTTAAATCTGTCCATATGTTTTGAAATTAAAAGACTTTTGGTTGAATCCCATTTTCCTCGTTAGCTCATTGCACCAGGTGAATGCACGTAAAAGGCGGTTTGTTGCCATCGGAACCAAAAGTACTTCAAGGAAACCAAATAACATTTTATTAAAGGGGGGGGGGAGTCTTTGCACAGGACGCAAAAAAAAAAAGCCGATGGGTGCATTTGATACACGTGAGGTGTCGGAACGCCACAGAAGAAAACACCGGTTAGACATGGGAAAAGGCCGCCGAAAGACGTCGCGTCTCTTCCAGGATTCAGCCCGAAGATTCATTTCCTTGCTGGCCACCGGAGGAAAACCAGAGTTCGGGCTCCAAGGAACGCGCGGAAGGCACCCATCCGTCGCTTCGATTGAAAAAGCTGATCCGACCGCCGGAGTAGCTCCCGCCGAGAGCCCGAGCGCCCTTCAGCTCTGCCCCGGCGCCGCCAGGCTGGCGGAAGAGCCCGCGCGGAACCCGGCAGAGGGAGACGAGCGACATCAGGGCAGGCGGGCGCAGATCCGAGGGCCACACCGGCAGCGAGGACAGGACAGGCGGAAGGGGAGGAGCCTCGGGGATGCCAGAGGGCGGCCGCTTCCGCTAGGGGAAGGGCCGCGCATGCGGGAGCCGGCCGTTGCCAGGGCAACCGCGTTTAGCAGCAGCAGCGGCGGCGGCGGCGGCCTGTCCGGAGGATGAGCGGGGTGCCGGCCGAGGTGGAGGAGCCGGTGGCACGGCGCTACGACATCAAGCGGCGGCTGGGCAAGGGGGTGCGCGCGGGGGAAGGGGAGGGGGCTTCCCTCGTCTCCTCCCACCCGCCGCCCCCTCGCTGACTCCTGGCCGGCCCCTCCCCAACAGGCCTACGGGATCGTGTGGAAGGCGACGGAGCGCCGGACGGGAGACAGCGTGGCAGTCAAGAAGATCTTCGACGCCTTCCGCAACCGGACCGATGCCCAGGTGAAGCCCGCGGGGGGAGATTCTCGGGCCGGGGGTGGCTGCGGATAGGCTGGGAAGGCCCCCGGTGGCCCCCTCCCTCCCTCCCCCGCGCGAGCGTTGCTGCCGCTCTTTCCTTGCAGAGGACCTTCCGGGAGATCCTGTTCCTCCAGGTGAGCCTCCGCGCCGGGCCCCTCTCGGATCACCCCGCGGAGATGGCGGCTGAGGGGAGGCCGGGGCTCAGCGCAGCCGGCGAGCTCCGTCCTGAAAGGCGTCCGGGGGCTTCGGGGCCGAGCCCTCCCGGCCCTCTCGGGGTGGGTGGGGTGTGTGGGGTGGGTAGGCGCCTCCCTCGAAGGAAGCAGCCCGGCCTCCCCGTCCGGCCTCCCATTCCCCCCGGTGGGGGAGGTTCAGGGCTGGCCTTGCTTGGTCAGCCAGGAGCCCCGGGCGACCCCTCCTCCCCCTTCGTTCCCCTCTCAGCTCTCGTCCCTTGTCTTGGGAAGCTGTTTTTTCCTGAAAGGTTTGAAACAATCCTTCTAAAATAGTTGAAGAAGACACCTGAGAGCAGGTCCTGTAAGTTCCCGCACAATCTTTTTAAATAGTGTTTTGGCCAGTTCTTTATACCAGTATTTTTGGATTTGTGTATGGGTTTCAATAGCTTTGTAAGAAATAATAGATTTTATATAAACGGTCGACTATTAGACCACAGTGTATATAAAAAAGACTTTGCAGTCTGCAAGTTTTTCTTAGAAGGGCTTGCTTGGTTGGTAACGATTGAAGTGGCCAAGTTAACTGTTTACTTGCGGTCTTCCTATTTGCCCCAGCTTACAATAATGACAATAATTAATTGAACTTGTATGCTGCCTGACTCTGAATGAAATTGGGCAGTTCGCAACAATCAAATGAAATTTCAATAAAATCAATAAAAGACGAAGACAATAAAGGGCGAAGGGGGGTGTCCCTTGCCGAAGGCCTGGGAGAAGAGTATATCTGGCAAAGCATAAGTGTTCCATGGGCATATTGAGGCATAATTTTTTATGCCACCATATTTTGGACCAGTTGAAGTTTCTGGTTAATCTTCAAAGGCAGCCCCATGTAGAGAGTGCTGCAGAATTCAAGCTGCAAGGTAACTAGGGCATGAGTGACTCTGAACACCCCTCCCCCTCATCTAAACCCTAACTGGTACATGAAACAAGTTGTGCAAAGGCCTTCCTGGTGATACCTGCTCCTCAAGCAGGAGCTGTGAATCCTGGAAGACACACACACACACACACACACACACACACACACACACACACCAGGATTGTATACCAACATGGCTTGGTCTTGGCCAGTCTGAAGTCAAAAGATAAAATCAAAAATATAGCTCTAAATTGGCAGGTGACTCGACCCAGTTTCAGATGTTGAAAAGAAGGAGAGTGGAATCCTGTGGTGCCCTACCCAGGAAGTGTCTAGTGAGTGATCTCCCTCCCCCAACCAACTTGAACCTGTCCTAGGAAAAGAAGAAGAACCCCTGTGTAATTGTGTCCCTGATCCCCAGCTCGGAAGGATGGGAGCATCGGCCAGGGCTGTGTTGGTCTTATGTCTTGCAGGAATTTGGAGGGCATCCGAACATCATTCAGCTCCTGAATGTCATCCGGGCTCAGAATGACAAGGACATTTATCTGATTTTCGAATCCATGGGTGAGCTCTTCCCAGCTTCCCATGAGAGAGGGAGAAAGGCAGGCAGCCAGCACCACAGAAGTCTGTCCGGCTGGATTCGAATCCTAGAAGTTTGCTTGTTTTTAACTATTTATTGCATTTTCATTTATAGTTATTTGTATATAAACACTTTGGGAGGCTTGTTTCCTGAAAGGAGGGATATAAAATAATTGTAATGAATAAAATTCTAGGAACTAGTCAGTTGCCAGGAATTAACACTGCCTCAAAAGCAGCAAATAAATAAATAAATAAATAAATAAATAAATAAATAAATAAATAAATGCAAATTTGTAAATGCTATTTCAAATGAAAGCTTGAATGGAAGATAAACTTGTGGAGATGACTTGCAAGACAAGGGTCTTGGGGTGATTTAAATTGTTCAGCAATTTGCAGAGTTATTTCAGAGTAATAAAATGCGTTAATAATGGAAGTATATAGAAGAATCCTTTAGTGGGTTAGGATTTATAATGGGAACTTATGCTCTGCCAATAGGGAACCTTGAAAATTAAAGCCAAATCTCACATTCCACAATGTTTGTGATGTATTCTGCTTAAGCAGTGCTAGTCATATGTTTTGGCTTGCAGCCACCCTTGGAACAATGGCTAGGTATTGCAAGCATGATACAGTGCATTCATTGCTGCTTTTATGTCCCCTGTTTCAGAGACGGACTTGCATGCAGTGATCAAGAAGGGAAATTTACTGAAAGACATTCATAAGTGCTACATCCTGTACCAGCTCTTGAAAGCCACCAAATTTATCCACTCAGGAAATGTTATTCACAGAGACCAGAAGGTTTTTATTTTATTTATTTATCAAATTTTAAGCCCTCCCTCCAATTCCTTGATGACTCTAGGCACTTACAAATAAAAAGACAAAGGACTTTTAAAAAAAATACACAAGTGACCAGAAGAACAGAACATCAGCCACAAACAACCACAACTAAAGGAGCTCCACAACCACACTGTCCCCAAGGTCCTGGAGAAGAACTAGGCCTTTAAAAATTTCCTAAAAGTCATAATGTGGAGGTTGTGAGAATCTCTGGGAGATACAGTTCCAGAGGGCAAGTAGTGTAAGAGTAGGTGCGCTTCCTGGAGATCTCAAGGTGACACTGTTTAATCAGTGGGACCGAGAGTGTATCTGCCCTGCTTGCTTGATTGTGCAGACAGACAGACGGACAAAGAGTCCTGCAGACAGCCAGGCATTCTGCCAGGAAGGGTTTTATGAAGGAGGAACAGAAAATGGAATTCTATTGGAAACCATCTGGTATCCAGTACAGCTTACAGAATAATGCAGTCATATTCACATAAGGCAGCCATTCCATCACCGCCTGCATTTCTGTGCTCTGGATCACCAATAGGCTGAGGCTTCCAAATGAGCAGCCTCATTTAATCGTGAGGTGACCAGGGCAGGAGTGGCTTCCTGAAGGCCATCTGGGCCAGAAAAGGCCACAATTGATGGCACAGATGTGCTTGTGTCAAGGCCATCTTAGGCAGAACTTCTACCTGCTCTTTGAGCAACAGCGGAGAGTGCTTAAATTTAATACAAGTCTTGAATGGAGAAATGCAGCAAAATAAATGGGCAACTCCCATTGGGAGTTGACAGTGAAATATCTCCAGATCCTGGGGGCCCTAGTAGCTGCAGCAACTTGGACTTGGCAGGATGAACCCTGAGCCTGTTCCTCTTCATCCAGCTCTATATAGCTTCCAGGCACTTGGTTAGGATTTTGGCCACATCCCTTGGCCAGCCATACACAACTGGTTATCATCCCCATATTTTCACTTCTTATCCAAGCCTTTCCAAAGACTTCACCCAAAAGCTTCACGTGTATGTTAAGGAGGCAGCATCAGAGCCTGAGCAAAGGCCCAAGGGCGTGATTGTTCCACACCTATTTTTTTTAAAATTTGATTTATATGCCACCCTTCTCCGGAGACTCAGGGCGGCTTACAATGCATTAAGCAATAGTGACTTAAGCTATTGACACCGACTGAAGGTAGTCAGGGAGAAATGAGAAGAAATGCCATAAAGCAGTGCCTCCTAGCCTCAACCCCCAAAGCTGATTCAGAAGGATACCATGGCCATCGGAATCAACTGCCCCTGAGAGATCAAGGAGGCATTAAGAGGGATATCAGATTGTGAACTAGCAGACCAACACAATTTTTATACTGAATCCTAGCTTGAAACCTGACTGATCTGAATCCAGATAATCTGTTTCCTCCAGAGCTGCTTCTGAAGCTGAAGCCCAGGCACCCTCTCTCTACCATCTTCCCTGAAATGTGACTTTGTGGGTGAGGAGGTATCACAACCTCCTTTAATGTATTCCTATTTTATGTAGAAAAGTCTTAAATTAATGAAAATAAATGAGGGGGGCCTGGATTATCTTAATTTTGCCCAACCTTCTTCCAGACACTTCATTTATTTATTATATTTCTATGCCTCCTCCCCCAGGGTTGTATAGTTTATAGCTTAACTATGAGGTCAGTTAAATTGAGAAAAAGTAATTAGGCAGTTTGTGTCATGGTGAAGGCATCAGGCTAGAAACTGGGAGTCTGTGAGTTCTAGTCCTGCCTTTGGCATGAAAGCCATCAGAGTGACCTTGGGCTGGCCATCCACTCTCAGCCCTAGGAAGGAGGCAATGGCAAACAACTTCTGAAAAATCTTGACAAGAAAATTAACAGGGATTTGTCCAGGTGGTCTCGAGCATAGGATACAATGGAATTTGGGGGGGGGGGGAATCAGCTCTAAGTCTTGGGGTGAGTTTCATGGCCTGTTTCTTGGCTAAATCCTAGCCTGATACAAGAAGGACAAGGAAACCTTTGGCCCTGGGTAATGAGCTCCAGGGGAGTATTTGGGGGGGGGGGAATACACCCCAGCAATGGAGAAGAACATATCTTGCATTAGGTGGGTCTGTCTATTGCAGACAGTCTCCCCTCTATCATAAGCATTATCTTGCATGTACAGTCTCCAGAAAATTCACTTGTCACTCAGCAGTTAAGGTTTAAAGCAGGCTTTATAAAAGAAGATTTTAAAGCCTCCTTATACTGGACAATGAATTATTATTTTAAGGGAAAAAGGCCAGGCTTTCCCTCGCCTCCAAGGTACCATCCTCCCCTCAAAAAACATGTTCTCCATCCTGCATTGAGGTCCTAAAATGCATTTCTTTTATTAACTGAAACGTTTTTTGAGGAGAAGCTCTTATTTTTGATCACTACTATTCCAAAATATTCCCTTTTTTACCTCCTCTTAGTAGAATCAGGTATACGGGATGCCAGTGGGTCAGGTGATTTGATGGCTGTATGAATCCCTCTTCTTTTCATCATCTTTCACTTCCAGCCTTCCAACATCTTGCTGGACAGGGATTGCTTTGTGAAGTTGTGTGATTTTGGACTGGCTCGTTCCCTGGGCCAAATTGAAAAAGATGAAGGCAACCCTGCACTTACTGAGTATGTTGCTACTCGCTGGTACCGAGCCCCTGAGATCCTGCTTGCATCAAAATGGTAAGGAACGAAATCCACGTGAATTGTAGAAGGAGGGAGAGTGATTTTTTCCAGCTTTACTTTTCCTTCCCAGGGATGTAATAGCAACACCCAAAGTCCCAAGCTTTTTTGAGGTCTTAAGTGGGATTAAACAAGCTAGAGCTGCAGGGTGAAGTTGTAGTTAGGGTTTCATAATCTAACTGCTTGTTAGATTACGACAGAAGGGAACTGTTCCCTATAATCAGAGTTTGTGGCTTCCTGGATTGATAATTTGAAATTTGTACAAACCTTGAGCCAATTTGCGGGTACAGCTTAGAAATTAGAGCAGCAAACCACATAGCAGTTCTTCCCATTTTGAACCAGGAACAATCTGGTTGTTTCTTTGGTTCAAAATATCCAGTTAAGAGAGGAGCTGGTGGATCCACGTGTCGCATCTGAAAAAGCTTCAAAAAATGGGCATATTCTCCAGTGCTTCGGCTGGAAGCAGGCTTTCCTGTGAACTGTGAATGTGGTTCTTCCAAAGCTCCTGTCACTTCTGGGTTAATAGCTGCTGGAGGTTCATTTATTTTTTGAGTTTTTCCATAATTAAAGGATAACTCAGGAGCCAATAAATTCAAATAAGAATTGGCAAAATGCAGTTGGCCACCTCTTAATGGTTGCACTTATTTAAAAAAAATTATTATTATTCTTGAGTTGCAAAGATACAAGCTGTAAAGCAACACCAATATCTTGGGTTGTTTTGTAAAGAGTTAGACCTTGTGAGGGTCAGAGGATCTGAGTGCTCAGGGAGATGACTTAAGCCATTGTTTTTCTCTTTCCCACTTATTCCTGGTTCGTTTCCAAGGAAACCATCTTGCCTGGATCAAATTTTCCATTTTTACGACCCATGCAGTGTGTGTGCATGCACCTTCTTTTCTTTTTTCTTTTCCTTTGGCAGGGCAGCAGGTAGTTTACTCCCCACCCCTCTTTTTTGCCATTGCAATAACTTCCAACTCTTAAACAAGACCAGACATGGTTTAATGTTTATTTTCTGCTTTTGATATGCCTGTCTTCTCCCACTTCTTCATCCTCTACATTCTATTTAACACTCCCAAAAAAATTTCCACCAATCTTATTGGTGGGAAACCTTAAAACAGCAATCTTTTAAAGAGGAACTTTCAGACTCAATCCATCCAAGACCGAGTGGCTGTGGTTTCCGACGTCCCAATATAGTCAGCTGGTACCATCGCTGACTATTGGGGGTGAATCATTGGCCCCCACAGAGAGGGCGCGCAATTTGGGCGTCCTCCTGGATTCACGGCTGTCCTTAGAAGAGCATCTGACGGCCGTGACCGGAAGGATTTTTCATCAGGTTCGCCTGATTCGCCAGTTGCGCCCCTTTCTGGATCGGGACTCCTTACTCACGTCACTCATGCCCTTGTTACCTCCCGTCTGGACTACTGTAATGCTCTCTACATAGGGCTCCCCTTGAGGAGCACCCGGAGGCTCCAACTGGCGCAGAGTGTGACCGCGCGGGTGGTGATGGGAGCGACGTGGCGCTCTCATGTGACACCGCTCTTGCGCAAGCTGCACTGGCTCCCACTGGTCTTCCGGGTGCGCTTCAAGGTGTTGGTTACCACCTTTAAGGCGCTCCATGGCTTAGGACCCGGGTACTTACAGGACCGCCTACTACCTCCAATAGCCTCCCACCAACCGGTACGCTCCCACAGAGAGGGGCTCCTCCGGGTGCCGTCGGCCAAACAATATCGACTGGCAGCCCCCAGGGGGAGAGCCTTTTCTGTGGGGGCACCCACTATCTGGAACGACCTCCCCCCAGAGATTCGGCGGATCCCGGATCTTCGTGCTTTCTGCCGTGAGTTAAAAACTTTCTTGTTCCATCAGGCGGGCCTGGCATAATCTCTCCCCTTTTTGTAAGAAAATTTTAAACTTTAATTTTATAATTCAAATTTTTTAAAAATGGGTTTTGAATTGTTGGGGCAATTATTTAATTCGGTTTTAATTGGTTTTTTAAATTTTGTATCTATGTTTTTTATCTTTGCCTGTTCACCGCAAAGTCCCCTCGGGGAGAAGGGCGGTATATAAATCTAATAAAAAGAAAGGAACTTAACATGCAAATGCCCCCAAATCCTAGAGAGACTGAATGAAAGCAAGAGAAATCACAAATAGCACTGGACCCATTACCATGACCCAAACCAAATGGCTCTAGAACAACATGGAATTGGTTCGGCACTGCTGAGTGAGCAATGCTTATAAGCTGCTCCTGGCTCTTGGAGCAAACTGGGGAGGAGGGAAAGGGCAGCGCAGCCTTCGGTGGGGGCATGTGCAAGAAAACCCCTAGAAGGCTCCCTTGCTCTCAGTTGCACAATTCTTGTTGTGGGTTGGTTTTCCTTCCTCCTCTCCATTCTCCTCCCTTCTCTAATTTGCTTCCCAAATGAACCAGTCTGCCTTTCTCAAAATGTCCCTGGGACAGAAACTTCAAAGCTCCTCCCGTTGTCACCTACAGGTAGCCTATTAAAAGTTGGCATTCACACCTTTTGCATGTGGGGAATCCTATCTGCAACGCTTGAGTGATCTTGTGGGCCTTGCACGTCAATCCGCTGCTGTACTTGCTTCTCACTGAAATGGCTTTTGATCAGTTTCAGCAAGCGTCCATGGAGATTCTCAGTCATCCAAGTCATGAAGCTTTTTCTTTGAGCAGTGAAATGTTTTCAAGGAAAAAACCAAGGAAGTCCAATTGCAAGATGTCCAATTCTGGATAATGGGGAGGAGGGGGTGCTCCTCTTTGAGTTGAGTTTCATAGTTCACTCTCTCAGCACACAGTAACTTGCTTGTGAGATCATCTCACACCAAAGGAACTGCTTGGTGCTGGGGGCTACCCAGAGCTAACCATTTACAGTATCTGCTTTCAATGCCTTGAGAGGTACGGCTGCCACACCTGGAACATGATGGGGCAGGACCTCTCTGGCAAGCCCAGTCTTTTCTCTGATGAGCCATCAACAGCCAGAGTCAGATGCTGGGAGTGGTTGGTGTTAGAACTGGCTGTGATTAGCAGTGACGGCAGCCCTGGGTGATTGATTCAGGTTGGATATCTGGATGTCGGCATCCTGTCTGTTATACCAGAACTATAGGAAAGTTCTCCCTTGATCCCAGTTTGCAGGTAATACAACCAACAACTGAAGATGTTTCAAATTGATTAACCCGTAGGTACAGAGTGTTCTTTTAGAGGAAAAAACAACCACATATGTCATTTTCCTCATTGCCTTACTCGGAACAAGCAATGATTTGATTTCAATTAAAATCACGTTATAATAATAATTATTATTATTATTTTATTTCTATACTGCCGCACTCCCGAAGGACTCGGGGCAGTGTACAGCCTATTAAAACAAAGAATATACAAATATCAAAATTTAAAATTATTAAAAATATTACACAATTTCGGCCCAGATTAAAATCCCCAATTTAAAACTCCCAATTTAAAATAATTACATAGTTAACCCTGCCTGGTGAAACAGTAGGGTCTTAAGGGCACAGCGAAACACACGGAGGTCGGAGATCTTGCGTATTTCTGGGGCAGTTCGTTCCAAAGAGCAGGAGCTCCCACAGAGAAGGCTATCCCCCTGGGTGTCACCAGCCGACATTGCTTGGCCGACAGCACCCTGAGGAGTCCCTCTCTGTGTGAGCAGACTGGCCAGTTATATTTATTTATTTATTTATTATATTTATATACCGCCTTTCTCCCGTAGGACTCAAGGCAGTGTACATTTTAAAAGATCATTCACATGTTCATGTTTAGCCCCGCCTGTTGGAACATCGGGGTCTTGAGGGCACGGCGGAAAGCACGGAGATCAGGGATATTCTGTATCTCTGGGGGCAGTTCATTCCAAAGGGTTGGAGCCCTCACAGAGAAGGCCCTCCCCCGGGAGTCGCCAGTTGGCATGATTTGACTGACGGTACCCTGAGTAGTCCCTCCCTGTGAGAATGAACTGGTCGGTGGGAGGCTATTGGTGGCAAAAGACAGTCTCGTAGGTACCCAGGTCCTAAGCCATGGAGCACTTTAAAGGTGATGACTAACACCTTGAATCGCACCCGGAAGACCACCAGGAGCCAGTGCAGCTCGCGCAGGAGAGGTATTACATGGGCGTAATGAGTTGCGCCCATAATCACCCACGCGGCTACATTCTGGACCAGCTGGAGCCTGCGGGTGCTCTTCAAGGGGAGCCCCATGTAGAGAGCATTACAGTAGTCCATACGGGAGGTGACTAGGGCATGAGTGACTGTATGCAAGGCGTCCCGATCCAGAAAGGGACGCAACTGGCGGATCAGGCAAACCTGATAAAAGGCCCCCCTGGCCACGGCCGTCATGTGCTCTTCTAAAGATAGCCATGAATCCAGGAGGACACCTAAGTTGCGAGCCCTCTCTGTGGGAAGTAAGGTCTCATCCCCAATTGTCAGTGATGGTACCAGCTGACTATACCGGGATGCCGGAAGCCACAGCCACTCGGTCTTGGAGGGGTTGAGTCTGAGTTTGTTTCTCCCCATCCAGATCCGCACAGCCTCCAGGCAACGGGACATCACAGTAAGGGCATCATTGGGGTGGTCCGGGGTGGAGATGTATAGCTGTGTGTCATCAGCATACTGATGAACACTCACCCCGAAACCACGGATGATCTCGCCTAGCGGTTTTACATAAATGTTGAACAAAAGGGGTGAGAGGACTGATCCTTGTGGCACCCCACAAATAAGGTGCCTCGAGGTCAACCTCTGCCCCCCAGCCAACACAAACTGCGAACGGTCAGAGAGGAAGGAGGAGAACCACTGAAGCATGGTGCCCCCTATTCCTAACCTCTCCAGCCAGTGCAGTAAGATACCATGGTCGATGGTATCAAAAGCCGCTGAGAGATCTAATAGGACCAGGACAGAGGAACAACCTCTGTCCCGAGCCCTCCAGAGATCATATGCTCTTCTAAAGACAACCGTGCATCCAGGAGGACACCCAGATTGCGAGCCCTCTTTGTGGGGGGCAAAGATTCATCCCCAATAGTCAGCGATGACATCAGCTGACTATACCGGGACGCCGGAAGCCACAGCCACTCGGTCTTGGAAGGGTTGAGCTTGAGCCTATTTCTCCCCATCCAGACCCGCATGGCCTCCAGGCAGCGGGACATCACATCAAGGGCATCATTGGGGTGGTCTGGGGTGGAGATGTATAGCTGGGTGTCATCAGCGTACTGATGGACTCTCACCCCAAAACCACGGACGATCTCACCCAGCGGCTTCACATAAATGTTGAACAGAAGGGGCGAGAGGACTGACCCTTGTGGCACTCCCCAAGTGAGGCGCCTCGAGGTCAACCTTTGCCCCCCTGCCAACACAAACTGAACGGTCGGAGAGGAAGGAGAACCACCGCAGCACAGTACCTCCTATTCCTAACCCCCTCAACCGCTGCAGCATGATACCATGGTCGATGGTATCAAAAGCCGCTGAGAGATCTAATAGGACTAGGACAGAGGAGCAACCCCTGTCCCGAGCCCTCTAGAGATCATCTACCAATGCGACCAATGCTGTTTCTGTGCTGTACCCCTGCCTGAAGCCCGACTGGTATGGGTCTAGATAGACAGCTTCATCCAGATGATCACATGTAATTATTTCTAATTGGCTTTTTTTCCTGGAAATTGTACAGAGCAGCTGTTTAAACAAATGCTACTGGTTTCTAATTCTTGTGTAGCCTATGCTTCCTACCCCCAATTCTCTTTGCTGCCAGCACTTTTGTTTTGTACAACCTATCTTCTATTATGCTGGCTTCTAGCTTATTCTATTGTGCACCGTAACTGTGACTCAAGACACGTCCACTAATGTTTGCCGATTTTGGATCCCACACTATGCATTATGTGGAAAATGTAGACAGAAAAAATTCTTCTTCTGTCATAATGTTAGAACCTGGGCCAAGCCATTACAATTAAAAGCAAGGCTATGAGAACCAATAAAAGGAAGTTGTGAATTTGCTGCCCTTGGGTGTGGAGGTGAGCACCAATTTAAGGGTTTTAGAAAGAGAACGGACAGATTCATTAAGTGTACTGTCCTTGAACACTAAAAAACAGACATGCAGGCACAAGACAGGCATTGCCTAACTTGGCAGGTAATGTCTGCTTGAAGGACCTGGGTGTTTTGGCAGGCCACAGATTAAGTATGAGTCTGTGAGGTGCTGAAGGAGTCAGTACAGTCTTGGGCTGCATCAGCAGAGGTATAAAGTTGAGATCACGGGAAGTGGTATTTCTACTCTAAGCTGCACTAATCAGACTGGCCTGAAATCCTGGCCCAGTATAAGAAGGAGGCTGAAGAACTAGAAAGAAGGTGGGGAAGAGCGACAAAGATGGTGAGGGGCTGGAGGCTAAATCTGTTGTGAAAGTTAGGGAAACTGGATACATATAGCCCAAAGAAGAGACACAGCAGCCTTCTTTTAAGCTCCAAGGAGCCTGTTGCAGGGCAGGACAAGGAACAGCAGGTAGAAGCTTTACAGACTGTAGGGAGACCCAGGAGATAGAGAGGGAGTTTCCTGACCCAGAGGGCTCTTTCGCAGTGGGGTAGGCTGCCTCCTGGAAAGATGGCAGCTCCATCGCTGGAGGTTTTCAAGCAAGGGTTGGCAGCCACCTGACTGGAACAGTCTGAGGACTCCTGCCCCCGGCAGGGGGTTGGGCTACAGGACTTCTAACTATATGTTAATTTGCAATAGTGTCAAACATCTGTAGTTCAGGTGTAGGATGAGGGTGAAGGTTCATTCTCCAAGCTTGTGGGTGGGTGGTTTCCAAATGTTTCGTTACCAGCCTAGGTAAAATCTTCAGCAGAGTTTAGAGGATGTCAGGGTTAGTGGTGTTCTTCCTTTTATAAGAGCTTCGTGTGGTCAGTAGGTCTTGTGATGGGTCAGGTGAGGCTGTGTCAAGTGAGGATCTTGTGATGGGGAAGTTACATCAGGTGGGGGACATTGGGAGGTGAAGTCCTTATATATTAATTTACTACTTCCTGATCACAGCAATAACTGCTGAGCAGTGATAGTTGAGATTGGAGGGAAGTCTTTTGCATACGTGTTTATTTTAAAAAGTTACAATTGTCTTAATAGCAAAAGCTCTCTGTGCGATTTACAGAAATGATTCGGTGGCCACTAGGAAGAAATGGGCAATCACTTCCGTTCTGCTAACGCATCTTCATGGTTGCCTGGCCATTTCCTTCGAATACATGGCCACCAAAAACACAAAAGGGAGAGCAAGAGAGGCAGGCAGTGAGTGGCAAAGAGAGTAAAAAGAGTTGAAGGGAAAAGGAGGGTATCTATACAGCGACTATTTAACAGATGACTTGCAAGCAGGAGAGCCTCTTCTTTTCTTCCAGATTGTCAAATTGGATTGTCCCCATCTTTGGTCGTGAGGTATTCAGGAGAGTATGGGAGCTGCATAAGTTTGAGCCAAATTGGAATGGCAGGGAACATTTTGGGAATGGGGAAGCAAATCAGGTACCTGTATAATTTTGGAAGGATGGCAGCAAGTTATTAAAGCATATCCTCAGAATCAACATAGAGAAATTATGCCATTCGTGACCACCACCACCACCACCCCCCCACCACAATCACTGTATGATGCAATTTTTTGGACTATGTGCTTGGCCGGATTTAGCCTCCGTATTCCTTTATATGACATTCGCATTATGAGCTTCAGAATGTTTCTTTGTGCCCTTAATGAAGCCCCATGGCATGGCTGTCAGGGGAACTTGATTGCAGTGCCACAACCCGAGCCGTTTCCAACAGCTGAAGCAGTTTCTCCCAGGTTAATCAAATCTGGTGAACTTTTTTGCTACTTTTTCAGAGCAGTAATGCAAAACTGGCCCCTCTTCCCATGTTCAGTGCCAGGTGCCTGTGGCCTCTTTGGGGAGAGGGGGGAGTTTGAGCCCAGCTGCCTTTTTTCTTCCTTCCCTGCAGTTACACCAAGGGGGTGGACATGTGGAGCATCGGCTGCATCTTGGGAGAGATGCTCCTAGGGAAGCCTCTGTTCCCAGGAACGTCCACCGTCAACCAGATAGAGCAGATCCTGCGTGTTATTCCTCCCCCCAGCCCAGAAGGTAAGAAGGGCTCCCTCTGTGGGTGTGTGGGTATCTCTGTCTCTGTCGAGATCTGATGGGACGGGCAGGTGGAGCCACCCAGAATTCCCTTCCTTGGTGTAAAAAGCTGGTCCGTTCTTGCATCCCTGCCCCTTTGCTGAAGGGAAACTGAAGACTCCCCCAAAAATCTCACCGGTTTGTGTCCTGAGATGCCTTGTGGAGCCTGAAGATTTTCTGCTGTTCCTCTGCTGAGCCCAACTGGCTCACAAGGCAGGCAGGGAGCTTCTGAGAGTTTCACAAGCAGATGGGTAGTCCTGGGATGTGGGATTGATTTATTTTTTGGGCCAAAGAATCTGGCCTACCCTAACCCTCTCCAGGCAGACTCTTGAGCAGCTTAGCCCTGAGCTCCGGTCCTCCTTATAAGATACCTTGGTCCTCAGCCAAGCTTCAGAAAGGAGGCTGTTGTTAACTTGTTAACTTTGTTAACAAAGAGAATAGATACTCAGATTGTAAAGAAAGTTAAGTACCTAGGGATTCAGTTGACAGCAAGATGTGTAACAATTAAAGAAGATAATTATTATAAGTGGTTGAAACAAATTCAAATAGACCTGGAAAAGTGGAAGAACTTACAATTATCACTGGTAGGAAGCGTAACAACAATTAAAATAAACATATTGTACTTATTCCAAACAATTCCGATAAAATTGGGAAAAAAATTCTTTGAGGAACTTAATAAAATAATACACAAATATATCTGGCAAGGGAAAAAAGCAAGAATTGGCTTGAAAATGATGCAAGATATAAGAAGCAGAAGTGGCTTTGGGCTACCAAAATGGGAATTGTATTACCAGGCTGCGGTATTAACATGGATGAAAGAGTGGATTGTATTGAGGAACACAAGATTATTGACCCTGGAAGGACATGATTTACAACTGGAGTGGCATGCTTTTTTGTGGTATGGGAAAAATAAGATACATGGATATTTTCAGAGACATTATATAAGAAGTGCACTAATGTTGGTATGGGAGAAAACTAAAGAACAATATTATTTGAGGATACTGGTCTGGCTTTCAACAATGGAAGCATTGATTCACCCAAATGTTATTAATATGGGAAATATTGTTAGGTACAAAGACATTTTGAATGAAAAGGGGGAACTGAAAACGAAAGAGGAAATGAGTGAGCAAGGGATCAATTTAACATGGTATGCACAAGTGCAGATACATTCTAGATATGAGAAAGATGTAAAATCACAGGGTTTTTATAAAGAACTAACAGAATTAGATAAAATCCTAACAGGAACCGATGAAAGATTAATAAAGAAACTGTATAATTATTTATTGGGTGAAAAACTGGCAGAGGAACAAGTAAAGAAGACAATGATAGCATGGGCGAAAAATTTTGGTTATACGATAGAACTAGATAAATGGCAGAAACTGTGGGACAGGAATTATAAATTAATGATGTCAACTGCATATAAAGATAATTTATATAAGATGTTTGATAGATGGCATCTTCCACCGGTGAGGTTGGCAAAGATGTTTAAAGACAAATCAGCTAAATGTTGGAAGTGCCACCAGATATCTAGATCTTATTATATGTGGTGGACATGTGGAGAAACAAAGAAGTATTGGACAAAAATAAAGATATGGTTGGAAAAGACGATAAAACAACGTATTGAGTTTAAACCAGAAATATTCTTGTTGGGGATTTTACCTGAAACTTATAACAAAGAAAATATTTATTTAATTATTCATGTATTAACAGCAGGTAGAATTGTATTTGCACAATATTGGAAAAGTGAAGAGATTCCTACTGAAGAGAAGATGATTAGGAAAATATTAGAATATGCAGAAATGAATAGACTAACACTAGCAATTAAAGCGAAAGAACAAACTGATTATATGATATGGGAAGTATTTTATCAATGGTTAGAGGGAAAAGGAAATTGGAAATAAAGGAAGAAGACAATAAGAACAGAAAATATATTAAGATAGAGTTAAGAATAAAATGGCAATTGATAATATGAGTACGATGAGAATAACTATGTTTAATGTTATTGTATTTGTACTAGAAAATATGTTATGAAGGAAAGGAAGAGTTACACAAGGTATAATTGTTCAATGTATATAATTTGTGGATGTTGCACAGAAATATTTGTACTCAGATGGCACACTGTTTAAGGAGAGATAAAATGTGTATATCTTTTTTTTAATGGAAAATAAATAAAATATTAAAACTAGAGAAAGGAGGCTGAGGCTCCTGGGGTGGCCCACAGAGGCGCCTTGCCCCTCCCCTTTCTGTCTGTTGTACTGCTGGCCACAGACGCTGGCCTTCTTGATGCCTTGGGAGCTGATCCTGGTCTCAGCGTGAAAGGGAACCGTAGAGTTGGAAAGGAACTCTGGTGTCGTCTCGTTCATCCCCCTGCTAAGGCTGGAGTTTGTGGAGAGGTCTAGGGAGCTAAGAGCATCCATGGAAATCAGCAACCTGACCTGTTACCCCCCTGAGTTTAGGGGAGCTGAAGGAGGGAGGGAGGGAGGGAGGGTCTGCTTTTGGCTAGTAAGTGGACAAGTGAGAAGGGAAGGCAGCCAGGTTCCAAGATCAAGCCCATGCAATGGGCAAACTGGCTACCCTCCATCCAGGAGAAGGACTTGTAGAGGAGCCCTCTCCCCAGGGGCAGGAGAGTGCAGTGTGTCTGGCCTAATTCCTGTTGGAGGCCCCTCCCAACACAGGGACATGCCCAAAAGAGCGGGGAGGGAAAGAGTGCCTGGCATTTTGTTTTGTCTGAAGTTAGGGCCCAAGCTAGGCTCTTCGCTCAGGGACCCTGATCCGTTGCTTTGCTTTGCAGATTTGGATGCCTTCCATTCTGACTACCGAGCCTCAGTTATCAACCGTGTGAGCTGCCAGTGAGTGTTTTCTTTTGCTGAGGGGATCACAGTTCCCCAGGAGGCACTCTTTCAGCCCAGTAAGTGCCTTGGGTAAGGCTGGCTGGGAGCGCTCTGTGGAGTGGAACTGCAGCGTGCTTTCTGTCCGGCTGCAGGCCCCAGCTGTCTCTGGAGGAGCTCATGCCTGCCTCCACCCCTGCCCAGGCCCTGGACCTTCTGAAACGGCTCTTGGTGTTTAACCCTGAGAAGCGGCTAACAGCAGAGGAGGCGCTGGAGCACCCCTATGTGCAGAGGTGAGAGCTCCATGGAGCTTCGGTACGGCCACCTGGGCTCTCAGATGGCCAAAACTGTTTCTGTGCCTGTTTCAGCCTCCTTTGGACAGCCTTGTGCTCACCCGGCCTTCTCTTGGTAGGTTCCACTGTGCTGCCAAAGAGCCTGCTCTCAACTACAGTGTGACCCTCCCTCTGGCTGATGATGTGCAGCTCTCAGTGGCTGAGTATCGCAATCGAGTTTATGAGGTAATCCCCTGCCCCTATGAACCCTGAGGGCCTTTAATTCTTTTCTTGGGAGATCCTTAATGGCCCTAAGAGAGCTGAAGGAAGAAGCATGTCCCGAAGTTGTAGGAACTTTGGGAGAAAGTGACCATGCCATTCTCGGATTTACCTTGATGCCGGTAAGGATAACTGAACAAAGTCAGACTAGTGCTCTAGATTTTAAGAACTGATTTCAACAAACTAAGAGAAAGAATAGGAAGGATTCATGGATGGAAATCCTGAGGGGAAAACAGTTTGGGATGTTTGGAAAACCGAAAACAAGGTAACAAAGGCCCAAACAAAATACCACAGAGAAAGAAAAATGTGACCAGCTCGGTTGCACAAGGAGCTGAGGGATAAAAAGGAGAAACATAATAGATGGAAAGAGGGGCTTGTAACTAGATCAGAATACCAACAAAGAGTACAAAAGAAGAATGCAGGTCAAAATAGGTGAGGAATTGCCTAGAGAACACCTAACTGCTCTGACCGAGTTTTAAGTTTCCTGGACCAGAGGGTTTATACCCCAAGGTGTGGAGGGAATTGGCAGATGTGATCTCAGAACCCATGAATGAAATATTTGAGAGCTCCTGGAGCACAGCAGAACCGCTAGAGCACTGGAAAAGAACTGATGTGGTTCCAGTCTACAAAAGGGGATAAAATGGATCCAGGAAATTATAGGCCAATCAACTTGACATCAATACTTGGGAAAATGCTGGAAAAGAAAGCAAGTGGAGGATTTGTGAGCATCTAGAAATGAACAAGTTGATTACTGGAAGCCAGCATGAGTTTGTTAAAAACAGGTCATGCCAAACAAATGTAATTGCCTCCTTTATAAAGTGACTATAAGGGATGCAGTGGCTCAGTAGCTAAGATGCTGAGCTTGTCGATCGAAAGGTCGGCAGTTCAGCAGTTCAAATCCCTAGTGCTGCGTAACGGGTTGAGCTCCCATTTACTTGTCCCAGCTTCTGCCAACCTAGCAGTTCGAAAGCACGTAAAAAATGCAAGTAGAAAAATAGGGACCACCTTTGGTGGGAAGGTAACAGCGTTCCTTGCACCTTTCGCTTTTAGCCATGCCAGCCACATGACCACGGAGACGTCTTCGGACAGCACTGGCTCTTCGACTTTGAAACAGAGATGAGCACCGCCCTCTAGAGTCGGGAACAACTAGCACATATGTGCGAGGGGAACCTTTACCTTTTATAAAGTGACTAAATTAGTGAAAATTCTGTGGATGTAGCAGATTTCAGTAGGGCATTTGATAAACTGTATCCTACCTCTTGGTAAAATAGAATAATTCTGCATATGATCCTGAATGGAACTACATTCCATGGAGGGAAGCATCCAGTGGGGTTCCTCAAGATTCTGTTCCTGGCCCAGTGCTCTAAGCATCTTCCTAAAAGCTGTAGAGGAGATAGGAAGGGAATTCATCAAATTTGCGGAGAACACCAAGCTGAGGGGAATTGCTAACACTTTGGAAGATAGACTCAAAATTAGAGGGAGTGGGGGGGAGAGAGAGAGAGAAAAGGAGAGAGAAGTGTGCTAGTGAGGCTACCCTTGGAACACAGTTCTGGTCATCACAATGCAGAAAAGAATATCTGAGACCCTTGAAAACACGCAGAGATGAGCAACAAAGCTGATAAAAGGGTCTTGGAGGCCAAATTGTATGATGGTTAAGGGAGCTAGGTATGCCTGACCTATCAAAGATAAGGATTAGGAAGGACATGATAACTGTCTTCCAGTACTTGAGGGTCTGTCACAAAGAAGAGGGGATTGACTTATTCTCCAAAGCCTCAGAAGGCAGGACAAAAAGTAATGGGTGGAAGCTATATCCAACCTAGAAGTAAGGAGAAATTTTCTGACAGTGAGAACAATGAATCAATGGAACAGTTTGCCTCCTGGAGTTGTGGGTGCACACTACTGGCTCATATTGATTGTCTAGGATTCCAAGATCCCTCTCACTACTATTGAGCCAGTACCACCTATATATTATACCTGTGCATTTGGTTTTCTTGCCTAGAACCTTACTTACTTTTTTTTCACCGTTGAATTTCATTTTGTTAGATAGCACCCAATGTTATAGTCTGTCAAGTTCCTTCTGTATCTTAAACCTATCTCCTGGAGTTTTGGTTATTCCTGTCACCTTCCTTCCTTCCTCCCTCCCTCCCTCCCTCCCTCCCTCCCTCCCTCCCTCCCCATCTTCTTCCTCCCTCCCTCTTACTCTCTCTCCCTCTCTCTCTCTTCTTTCCAGTTGATCTTGGAATGGAAGGCCAGTAGCCAAGCTCTGAAGCAGCCCCTCCAGGGAGTTCCTCTTCCGTCTGGTTCCACAGATGCCAGTTCCCCTCTCAGAGCCCACTGTCCGATGAAGGGAGGGACACAGCCTCTTCCATCCCATGGGTCTCCACCACCTCTTGTGGCAGCTTCCCAGCGGAGAGCAAATGAGTCAAGAAACCCTTGCCCAAAGCCAAAGTTGAGCTCCACAGTCTGCAGTCCTACTGTTAATGCATCTGTCCAAAGTAAGTGTAGTCTCCTTGCAAAGGTATAGTAAAATATCGCAAGAATTTGCCTTTCTGCCACAAATGAATACATGTTTCCATGGATAGATTAATTATATTCAAGATGTCCCAAAGGTGCTTTTTCAAAAGGTGCCTGGACTTTGTTTTTTTTTCCTTGAAGATGTTTCACTTCTCATCCAAGAAACCTCCTCAGTCCTGACTAAATGGTGGAGAATGGAAGAATTTATATTCCTTGCAGTCATCTGGTTGTTAACACTCTTTCTGAGAGTCGTTGAGATCACTTTGAGGTTTATCTGTGCCCTCAGTAGTCCATAATGGGTATGGAACCTTCTTGGGACCTTGGAGCCTCAGGTTGTCTATTCCTGCCTGTGATTTACCCATCTCTCTTTTTTTCATGTTTCTCCCCATTCCAAAGATTTCCTGCCTGCTGGCAATGTGGCGATGGGTCCGCCTCCCTCCCGCCTTCGGCAGTATCAGAGAGCAGCGGGCACCTCCACTTTTTGGGACGTGAGTCGCTCTGCCTCTTGCTCTTGCTGATCTAGATCTTCCAGGATTGCAGGCCTCCACCAGGATCACAGGAGCTCCCAGGTCCTGCAGGAGGTCCTTTCCAGTTGCCACACTGTCTCCCTGGGGGCTGGCATGCTTCACCCGAGGAGATCCTTCTGGCTCCCTCTCATTTTGATTCCAGAGTGCTGCCATATTTTCCTCCTGTTGATCAAGGGTTCTCAGCTCGTAGGAAATGTTCAGAAGGGCTTCCAAGAAGGGGAATGACGTGGGGACGTGTTTCTGCCTTTGGACAGGCTGCCTGGCAAAACAAAGAATGCTCTGTCCGGTGGGGCTGCCTTGGGTTTCCTTTAACCTGGGTGCTGCTGGGGGAGTTGTGTGAGGCCAGGCTGGTGGAGTTGTTTGCAGTTCAGAGTCACACAGCGATGCAGGGAGTGGATAAATCTTGGAGTACCACTCGAGCTCCATCTCTGTCATCTGCCTCAACAGGTGCCAAAGGGGCCGGGGGCAACAAGCCAGGTCGTGTCCCCCTTCAAGCCTCTTACCTTGCTCAGCCAGGCTCAGGAAGCAGCCCTCAACCAGCATCTGACGAGGAAGGGGGCCGTTCCCAGCAGGGCTGCCATGGGGCTGGTGAGTGAAATTGTCCTGACCCATAGTCCTGGGCTTGGCTGCCTTCCAGCTGGAGGGCTCCTCTGAAATGGCCCATGATCACTTTTCCTGGCCAGAAAAACCTGAGGGGCAGACAGATGGCCTTGGGATGGGGAAACACCTCCCTCCCTGGGCAGTGGTTGTGTGGGATCAGTGGGGGAAGAGTGCTACGTTCCTCCTTGAGCTTCTGGAAGAATGCAGGATGTGGTTGTACTAAATACCTTTAATGATCCTGCCCCGCTCTTCCAATTATCCATCTTTTAGGAGCCTGTCCCAACTTGCCCCTTCGATTTAGCCTCAACTCCCCTCTTCGTTCTTATCAGAATCCACAGAACCCTGAATCCCGTGGCAGGGAAGCTCATTTCTTTCTGAAGCCATGCAAGAAAATGTTCCAGGTTACAGCAAATGTCGGAATAGCTGGTGACCCCAAGG
Organism: Ptyas mucosa; assembly: GCA_012654045.1. Taxonomy (NCBI): domain Eukaryota; kingdom Metazoa; phylum Chordata; class Lepidosauria; order Squamata; family Colubridae; genus Ptyas; species Ptyas mucosa. Next base: position 1,837,227 of record WNWU01000085.1, read on the forward strand.
CCCACCTGGGCAGCTACTCCCAGTCCTATGGGACCATCTGCAAGTCTGCCCTCCAGAATCTGCCTGTCTCTGGTGCTTCTCGCCCAGCGGTTGCCCCCAGTCCCCAGCAGCTCTAAGTGTGGCTTCTGGTCGCCTGCAGTAGGGAGGCAGGCAGGCAGGCAGGCCTCCTCCTCTTCCTGCGTCCCTCGGGCAGGCAGAGGGCTCAACTCAGTCTCATCTGTCTTTGATCCGTCATGACCCCAAACTCCTGGGATCTACCAAGAGCGAAGGAAGCCCTGGGTAACGTGAGATGTTGCCTGGTTCCAGCCAAGTGACAGGTTTTTTTAAACACCCAAGCTAGCCAACCTGTGTGTTGATCTCACAATCAAACAAAGCCTCCCCCTCCCCGAAAAAGCTTCTGAGATAAAAGCATTTTCTACATGGATTAAAATTGGCAGTGCCTGTTTTTTATTCAGTGTGGGCTGGGTTTTGAACCCCGGGTACTGGGGTGGTCTTGACCAGGGGGCTAGTTTCCACCTGGAGTTCCTGCTCAGCTGGGGTTCGTCCGCTCTCTGCTTCCAAGGACCTTTTCTGAAGAGCTCTGCTGTTTTCTCTGCTTTCGTTCCCATCTGATCCCGCAGGAGCCCCTCTGGAAGGCCCATGGGAGGCTGGGAGAGGGATCTCAGAGCATTTGGGAGGGGGGGCATTCAGCCAGGGATATCTTTGTGTGTCCCCTTCCTCAATAATGCCGCTGTTGCCCCCTACTGGCACCTGCATGGGAATCAACATCAGGCATGATGGAGAGAAGTGAGGCTGACCATCTCAGGCTGCCGTCGTCCATTTGTCTGCCAGTAGGGCATCTTTCCAGAATGGGACCCAACTTAATCCATGGGCAGAAGTTTGGAAAATGGGTTGCGTTTCCTAATGGCTATCTTGCTGTGGGTAAGTGGCCTTGGGGGCTCTTTTTGGGTCCGAAGACCACTCAGAAGTTATTTTGTGGCAGGATAGAACACTGTCCAGACCTCTGCTCTCCAGCAGTGCATGGCCCTGGCTCTTCTGTCACCTGTGCAGCCAGTCGGAAACTGGGTCCTTTCAGCTGAGAGGCCACAGCGCACTCCATTGGGGGGGCGGGGGGGGGCTGCTGTGGTGCTGGCAAGGAGGAGAAAGAATCCCAGATGGTCCAGGAGAGCTGGAAATCAGATGTCCAAGAGGGAGGAGAAGTATCAAGGCACAAACCTACCCTACCTTTTTACAAACTGGGCATGTTTAGCTTAAAGAAGTGAAGACCACAGATGCTGTTCCAATGCTTGGACATCAGGGAAGTTGCTCCTGAGGATGGGAGGAGGCTTACAGAGGGAGATCCAAACTCAAAATGAGGAATTTCTGGGCCAGCTTCCTGAAAATCGGAATGGGACGACTCACAGGCATCTCACCCCTGCCAACTCACTGTGGAACAATTCAATGCAGGTTAGCACAAGAGAGGGACAAGTGAATGGTGCATACCATGCCCTGGTTCACCCCAACCTTGAGGGCTTCTAACTTGAGAAGCAATAGCAATAGACTTGTATACTGCTTCACAGTTCTTTACAGCCCTCTCTAAGTGGTTTACAGAGCCAGCCTCTTGCCCCCGACAATTTGGTACTCCTTTCACCAACCTCGGAAGGATGGAAGGCCTTGAGCTGGTCAGGATTAAACCTCTGGCAATGGGGTTCACCCTTGAATATGGCATTCTTGCCCCTGCGCCACCAGGGTTCATAGTGGTGAGAAGATTCAAAGCTAAAGCGAGACGAGGCACGCTGCAAATCATTGTCCCTCTCTTGAGTTATCCAGCATTGAATTGTGCTGCGGTGAGTTGTCCTAAAGCCTCTGGAGATGATGGAGGTGCTCCATCGTCCATGTCTAAGAAAGAGCTCTTGGAAACTAGGTCCATTTTTATAATATGTGCTTGCCAAATGCAGAAAAGAAGCAATTTACCTTGGAGAAGCTGGATCTGTCAGTCTGGCATCTAATCTGCATCTTAAAACTTGCACAATGGGTCTGTGCCATCGCATATTTATCTGTGGCATTTCCTAAATCTCTCCAAAGTGTAACCCCAAATGATGGAAGTTTTAAAAATAACATTTATTTTAACATTAGTTTCTGTGACCTCTTACTATGCAATTTGTCAGGGAAACTTGCAATAAAACCAAGGACCAATATAACCCCAGAACATTAGAATAAACAGCCATAAAATACGTTGCCAAACACCCCCCCCCCCCCAGGTAAGAGTGGCCCTGGCTGTGGGTGTCAGCTCAGCCTCACTAGCATGAGCATCACAGGTGCTGCTTTCCAGGAAGAGAGCTGCCTCGATCCTCATCTGGGAAAGAAACTGAAGTGAAAGGCCACCCGTGGGGGGCTGTGGCCGGCTGTGGGGGCCAGGAGAGGGAGCCCCCACCCTGGCAGTGGGGCCTTCAGGCACTGAGTGTGGGAAAGGGAGGCGCGGCCATTCTTTCTGGCTCATAGCCACTTGGGAGGGGCCCAGATCCCTGCACAATCAGCAGGCTGGCCCCTGGAGCGGAAGAGGAGGCAAGCTTGCCCTTGGCTGGTGGGGTGCAACGAAAGCTGGTGCCGGCAGTGACGATCTGGCAAGAGGCACAATGCTGCTGCAGCCAGGAGCGCCTGCGTGCGAGGTCTTGCCTGCACTGGTGTTCTTGAAAAAGTCGCTGCTGCTGCTCCCGCAAGTGACTCAGAAAAGCCTTGAGCATTTGGGCTTGCTTAATGAGGCTCAGAAGCTCATTCTGCAGACTCCAGTTGTCGGCTTTCACTTGCTTGGTATGCTGGATTAGACTGCGTACTGCCGCCTCCTCTGCCAGCTTGGCCAGAATTTGGACCTTCTGCTCAGCGTTCATCTCATATTCGGCTGCCTGGTGAAGGAAACGGCTCTTGACTCTGTGCATCTGCTCTGCGTGCTGTATTTTGGTGATCAGCAGCTCCTTCTCCAGGTCCCGTATCTGGGTCAGATGCCGAAGCTGCAGATCCTGCCAGGGCTGCAGCTCAGCCACATCCCTGTTCAGGAGGAAGAGCTTGTTTTCCAGCTCAATGAGCTGGCGCCTCACCTCCCTCTCTCTCTCGGCATACTGAGCAGCCACCTCTGCTTTCTGTCTCTGGATCTGAGAGAGGTCAAACCGATTCTGGTCATTCAGGGAAATAATGGCATTCTGACAACGGACGGTTCTCCGGGTTAAGTAAGAGAGGTAGACCTTGCTGGCCTCTCGGACCTGCTGGGCTTCCTTGTCTAAGTACTCATTTTCCGACTGGAAGTGCCGCAGCCGCTGAGAGTAGGTTATGATATGTTCGGAAAGGATGTCAAGTTCCTTCTGCAAGCGCTCCTCCTTCTCACTCACAAAAGGTGCAGCACTTGAAGGACTCACAGCCCCATCCTTGCCTTTGCCCTTCTTCCCTTTGGGCTTTTTCTTTGGGGCCATCTTGGTTAGGCCAAAGGGCGGACTTTCAGATGCTGTTGAAATAGAGAACGAGAATGGCAAACAGTCACATCCAGGATCACGTCTACAGATTCACAGGCTGTTAGTAGTGATGTTTTAAGGCACCCAGAGCCCCTGGAGCGGGTGGCTCCTCTCATTGGATGGAGGGGGGTTGAGTTGCATTGTGCCTGAGGGTCAGTCTTGGCTCACCAAATTATGGAGAGAAGCAAAAGCCTTCTGCCTTGCATCAAAATGGGCAAATTCACAAAAACTCCCCAACAACTTCTCTGAACCTGTTCTAATTTCTCTGAATTGTTTTTAAAACTTGGAATTCAGAACTGAACACAGTATTGAAGTTATTCAACTCAGAACAGAATAATTTGGAATAAGCTTTTTCCCCATGGAAAACTCCATGGTTTCTCTAGAGTCACATTGTTTGAATGGGGTGGCATTATAAGTCTAATAAATATATGCATTTGCATTTTACACTTCTGTTCACGAGGCCTAAAGTTCTTTTTTCATTGTTCCACAGCTATGTCTTACTGTTGGCTCATATTCAATTCACTGTTGCAAGGTGTTTTTCACAAGTGCCAAGCCAGATAACTCCCATCCTATACCCAAGCATTTGATTTCTCTTTCAGATGAAGAATTTTCATTTATTCTGAAGCTTTCAACTTTCTCTAACCTAGCAAGATGAATTGTGACTCTTTCTCTTCTGTAGTAATAATTACTTCACCTAAATTTTTTGTCCTCTGAACAACATGACAAGCAATCTCTGTAAGTTCAATAGCAACATGCTTCAGTGGCCACAACTGAGCAAGATTTCTTTCAGGCTCACTTGTTGGATTTGCTCATAAATCAAAGATTTATGAAAGCCTCTTTCATAATTCTCTTTCCAAACCTCAAACAAGGTTTCTCAGAAAGAAGGTATTCTTTTAATAATAATGCGTCAAAAGTCATCACGCATAAATCGATGCTGAAAGTACCCCTCCACCAGTAAGCTTGATTCCAAGATAAGTAATGGAAAATGTGATAAGGAATCAGCTCTATTCATTTTTCCAGAAATGTGCTGAATAACAAGATTATAAGGTTGCACTCTCCAACTGAGGCAGTTGGAGGTGAGATGGCAAAATGTGCTTTTAGCTGAACAAAGATCACGAGTGATTTGTGATCTTTGAGCAACACAAATGGATTAGAATTTAGAATTTCCCGTAATTTCACAGGTTTTTCCAGAGAAGAATGTGAATGGTTGGCATTCACAACAGGCAACTTTGATCTACCAGAGGTACTCAGTCCCACAGGACTGGCATCAGTCACGAAAAAGTTGGGAGATAAGTCAGGCCTCCAATCCAGGAACCCTCAAGCCGGTCGCATTCACAACAAACCTTTATCAACAAAATATAAATTTTGTTAATATATTATCTATCACTATATATTTCACAAGACAAGATAAGAATGCAGCAAATCCAGCTTCTCAGGTGGGTCTTGCATAATAGTTTCCACCTTCTCTGGAATGGATTTAATTTCTTAGGCTGTGTCCTCTTCAAGATCCAAGTGACATTTAGCTTAAGCCGCTTAAGCCCTCTTCTTTAGGTTAAATTCATTTTTCTAATATCGCTCAAAAGCTGCCCAGAGCACAGTCTGTGCCCATGATGGCAAACCTATGGCACGTGTGCCACAGGTGGCACGCAGAGCTATATCTATGGGCACGTGAGCATTGCCCTAGCTCAGCTCCAGCGCACATGTGTGCTGACCAGCTAATTTTCTGGCCTTCTAGGCCCACCGGAAGTCGTGAAACGGGCCATTTCCAGCCTCTGGAGGGCCTCCGGGGGGCTGGGGAAGGCCATTTTCGCCCTCCCCAGGCTCCAAAAAAGCTTCTGGAGCCTGGGGAAGTTGAAAAACAGGCCTACTGTGCCCACCGTGCCATCGCATGCCAAAAGTGGGGGGGGTGTGGGGGGGTCATGCGCACAGGGGTGGGGCGCATTGAATTATGGGTGTGGGCATGCATGCGTGCAACCCCCACACTCCCCCTGCTTTTGGCACGCGATGGCAAAAAGGTTAGCCATCACTGGTCTATGCTGTGCATACCAGAGGTGGGTTTCAGCAGGTTCTGACCACTTCTGGAGAACCGGTAGTGGAAATTTTGAGTAGTTCGGAGAATTGATAGTAAAAATTCTGACTGGCCCCGCCTCCATCTATTCTCTGCCTCCCAAATCCCAGCTGATCGGGAGAAATGGGGATTTTGCAGTATCCTTCCCTGTCACGCCCACCAAGCCACACCCACAGGACCGGTAGTAAAAAAATTTGAAACCCACCACTGGTGTATACAGTTGCTAATCTGTGGCTGTAATGTAATTTGTTTGGTTTTGACTTACAACTGGATTGTATTATGTCCCCCCCCCATAACGGTTTGTAAACAATATAGTGAGCCTCACAACTTAAAATACAGAACGTGATTGGATGTAGGATATGGTAGTATGCACAAGCTATAAGATTTTTTTAAACTGCAGTATGTCATGTAAAAATGTCCAGTGGTTATTTCTAAATGGCGATTTACTACGTAAAGCACAAATGGTCGAATTTACAGAACACACACAGTCAAAATCAAATTATATTATGATTGGATAATATGTAAATGTGGCAGATAGAAGGCAGCTTTTGTCAGTTATGCGTAAAACTCAGTGAAGTCAGTGAGATTTAATTGTGTATCCAGTTGTAGTCCAAATGGACCTGGAAATGTTTCCACACAGCATGCATATTTTCTGAATCTTTCTAGACATTTAGCAATATATTGTGATGATTTTGTTGTGTTGTACAGCGTTCTTCTTTGCAATGGATATCTGGAATAAAATTTTAATGTTTTCGAAGAACTCTATTAGAAATGAAAAATGGAAGGGTCAGGTAAAGTATTCTACATAGAGTTAATTAATTTTTCAAAGGACAGATTCAACAGGGAAAAGGGAAACCTGAGTTGATATTGCCCAAGCAATAACGAAGAGTGTACAATTTTGTTATTTGGCGATGGAAAAATGTGATAAATAAGGCAGATGGATTAATACAAGAAGACAAAAAAGGAGATACGGATGAATTAAAGAGAAATGAATTGTTTTGTTTTAAAGTATTTTAAAGTTCTAAATGTTAATTTATCATTCAACCCAGTAAGTATAAATATAATATCCTGGATGTTGTTTAGGTTGTCTTACATTAGTCTTTTGAACATCTCTGTTCTGATAACATTATGCACATATTTAGATCTACTCCTATTCAAAAGAGTCAAGCCCCATAGCAGCTGGGGACTCTACATGTCTTTAATCTCTACATTATGGAATTGAGACTATTTGTGCCGGAAAGTAAATCTCCCTTTGTCGGGAATAGCTGTTTTGAATGCAAAGGGGGGGGGGGGGGGGAATGCATCTTGAGTGTGTGTCAAATGCCCACAATGAGCACGCCTACCCCGATCCTCCGAAGTCAAACACAACCTTGATGTGGTCCTCAATGAAATTGAGTTTGATATACCCGGTGTTAGTGTAGTGTCTCCTGGTTGGACTAGATGGCCTTCTTGAGTGTCAAATGCATGGGAAATGCCACGGTGAACTAAGCAGCTGTAGAATTTGTCAGCTTTAAGCAAGCACTTTACTTATAAACTACATAGGAACACAGTGGCTGTGTTCACATGACATAACAGTATTGTGAAACCAGAGAATGGGGTTATTAATGTGTAAACAAAGCAGTTAGGTTAGGCAGTTATAGTGTTTTTATCCATTTCTCAGTGAGTTTTCATTAAGCAGTTCTTGAAAACGAAACATTAAAAAATGAAAACTAAAAATTTTGATAATGGAAACATAACATAAGAAGCAATTTCCCTCCTAACTATTAGTGGCATTGTTAATTTCCATGGCTAAAGGGTTTGATTTTAAACAACTGCGATACGATGTCTAAAGTTGCAACTTTAACAGTGGGAGTGTTACAAAGCAGGGCAGGAATGAGGTGGCCTTAACATCTAAGCGAGGTGGGAATTGGGGGAAGAACAAAGCTGGTTGTTGACACAGTCAGAATCCAGCTTGGGACAAGGGTAGGGAAACCATGCAGGAGCCTCGTACCTGCTCTGTGGAGAGCGAGACATGCATTTGTTGAGAATGCCAACCAGAGTTTTAATGTAGTCTCCCCTCTTCACATTCATCCAAGATGTCGTAGGTGAGGGACAGTTCTATCCCCTCCAGCCGTTAGCATCATTAGAAAGCAGACGCGTCCATGACAACAGAAAACTTCCGCAATCAGGCAACCAATAGTCACAAAGGGCTTTGTTCTATGAATCTATAGTTGGGAGTGGATTATTGCTCAATACAAAGTACAGCTTGAGATACTGTCCAATAATTTAGGACGGGGTTAGGGTTTAAGGGGTTAGGGGTTGGGGTTAGGGGCTAGGGTTAGGGTTGTTAGGATTGTCAGGGTCAGGGTTGTTAGGGTTAAGGGGGTTAGGGTTAGAATCCCAGGATCATCAAGCGAAACAAGGACAAACTCCACAAACTACCAAAGACGACGCTTTGATATGCAATGTCGGTTTAATCTCGTTAGCTCCAAAAATGCAATCGTAACAATGTAAAATTGGCGCTACAAGCGTGTGGCTTGTAG